>VDFB02047230.1:421287147-421849679 GCA_007258455.2 Sequoia sempervirens
AAAAAAGCCAAGGACACCAAGACAAGGTGAGAGAACCAAACAAAAACACAACCAAAGGAAAACCAAACCCTATGTATAAACATATAAATAAAATTATAATGTACATGGAATTAAACATACCACATGTGAATCATGGCTTCAAGAATTTTCCATGTACTAGAATTTCTTGAAGTTTTATAGTCAAACTTGTTGTGCAGTTTTGCACACACGCCCCATTTAGAGTAGGGACCCTCTTTTTGCTCTAGCTTTTGGTGTCTTTTGGCCCCTTAATTTTATTGATTTCATTGTCTTTGGAGGTCCTTAGATGTTCATCTTGCTTGCCCAAGTGATTTCCCCATGTTGTGCTTCGAAAAAACTAAGTTCTGAACAAAATCCGGGCTTTTGTCCCAATCCGGGATTTTCATGTCTGCCTAGATTTTCCCAGAATCCTGTCTACCTGGATTTTCCCAGATTCCTATCCACCTGGATTTTCCTAGATTCTTGTCCACCTAGATTTTCCCAGAATCCTATCTACCTAGATTTTCTCAGATTCTGGTTTGGAATCCACCTGACCTGGATTTTCCCAAATTTTTGCCTTGGTCTGATTTCCCCAGAAGGCCCCAAATCCCAAAATTTCCCAGAATGGAAATTTTTTCAAAAATAATCATTTATTTATTTATTTATTTATTTCCAAAAATGGAATTAAAAAAAAAATGTTCCTGAAAATGAAAATTTCTTGACAAGATATTGAAAATAAAATTTCCAAAAGTGGAAAAAAATCTGAAAGTGGAAAGTTTCCTTATAAAAATGTAAGTTTTTTTTATAAAAGGTCGTGTGGGCTATTAATGATGATATCTATTTTTTAGGACTAAATAAATATTAAAAGGGGGACTTGCATATGGATTCATGCGAAAAGATGGAAATCTGGAGGTGTTCAATTTAAATTTTCAAAGTGGGACCTACCTAAAAATCCATCCCAAAACTGTCTACAGCTAGAGGACTTTTTGGAAGACATGTGAATCTGATCTTGCTGGAGATCATAGGCCGACATGGATAATATTCATGCATTTAATGCAAATCTTGTCCTATTTTGAAATTCTCCTAGCCGACCTATTTTGGGGCCTATTATTATTGTAAAATCTAATTGGGCCGACATGTTTGGGGTTTTCTATAAATGGCATTTTTGCCTCATTTGTAAGGGGGTAGATAGATAGAATAGAGAACAGAGGAATATACAGATAGATACAAGCGAGTTTAGCAATAGTTAGAGTTAGGAGTTAGCTTCTTTAAAGCAAATGTTGTAACAGAACATTGGAACTGTTGCTGGAGTTTGGTGATTCAATACAATTGAAGGGATTGTGATTTTCTGGTGATCTTTTTTTTGTTGACTTATCTTACATGGTTCTTATGATTCTATTTTTAAAATTGCTCATGGTTATTAGATTTAGATTTAGATATGATTCAATGATGTTCATGATTTAATGTTTGAAGTGTTTGCAGCAATCCTTGGTCCATACTTTTTGCAGCTAGTTGATTGTTAGTTGCTTTGCAAAGTTAGCCTGGACCTTTATATTGATTATGCCTGGTTTAATTGTGGAGATTTATTCATTTCAACTACAATTGGGTTGTCTTGGGTGAATGTTCATGATCTAAAAATCTTTAAAACCTTACAAGATTGCACTATTTCTATAAGATTGTAGATTTATCTTGGTCAAGTAGAGATTGGTTTCATTGGGATTGGTCCATTTCAAGTGTTTATCATTTGCATTGTTAATCTTAGAAATAGTTTATATTTAGAAATTTCTCTGAACCCTTATCTCTTTTGTTGTTTATTTTGAACCTGGGTTAGTTTTAGGATTGAAAGCATCGCTATATTGTTGCATCTGATGAAAATTCACTTCCAGCATTTTCACATATGATCTGAGTTGTTTGTGCATTGTCAAGACCTAACACCTGAGAGACCTTGGGGTGATTTTTAGCAATTTATTGTTGAAGATTATCTTTCAAGAGAGATAGAATATCATTTTCTATTTGAGTTGTTGTGCAGAAAACACCAACAACAAAACTTTGTAGGAAGCATGATTCCTCCCCATGTGTAGTGCTAATTAGTTAAGGGCCCAACCACAAATCATCAAATTTACCATGTTTTACTTTGGATTGAGCTTTGGCATTCCACATCAAAACCATGCTACCAATTTCAAAATTCCTAGAATATTTATTATCATATAAGTGTTTAGCCTGTAGTTGTATCTTAATATTCCTTTGTTGTGCTTCCCTCCTTGTTTCATCTTTTTTGGTCAAAACATTTTTCCTATGTTGCATGTCATCAGATATATCATCATAATATTCTTGAATGAACTTATACATTTACATGAGGTTATTTTTTGGAATCCTATCTTGTATGAAATAAGCTAAGCTGAATGGATACTACCCTATTGCTTTCTTAATGGTTATCGTATCAGCTCGGAGGGCTTACTTCAGTTTTGAGTCCCAAGACTTTTTGTTTTTATCTATCACCATTTTAATGATCTTTAATAAACTTTTATTGTTAGACTTAGCTTTTCCATTACCTTATGGGTGATAAGGGGAATATTACGACATCACTATCCTATATTTATTATAAAAATTGGTGTATTTTTCTGATCTAAAAAATGTTGCATTGTCTAATATAAGTCTGGATCTCATTAGAATTTTTAGGATAACTTTCACAATTTAGTATTAGAAATACCACTCAAAAGAGCATACCTTTCTTTCCCATTGTTATCATGGGCCTTTATCTCATCATCAGTACTCAGACCATTTGTAGACACAGTGTATCTAGTCACAATAGACTTCCAAAATTCATATCCAAGGGATACCAAAAAACATTCCATCCTTGTCTTCTAGAATGAATTATCTAATCCATCAAATAGATGAGCATATCTCTTGTGTTCTATCCCATATCTACCTCAAGTAGTTAAGCTTTCTTCCAAGGAACCTTTCTCTAGTACCAATTGTTGAATACACAAGACAACTAAGAGGGGGGAATCGATTGTACATTAAAATATCAAAACCCTCATTAACATTCATATCCACATCATCTTTAATAACATTTAAACTATTAGAATGATTTAGCATGAAAGAAAATAATAGAAAATGAAACACATCAACACCATTCACAATAGAAAACTATATTTACATGGAAAACCATGGTGAAGATTAGATCACAATATAAAGTAATTACAACATCAAATACAAAATTTTCACTTCCAAAGGGCTCACTACCCAAAAGAAAGAAGGGCTCACTACCAAATTATAGAAAAGAAGAAAGAAGAATGTTACAATGAGAAATCCATCTCAATGCAATAGAAAATTCCACTACAACATCACCAACACATTTGTGGCCTTTCAAAATATTGTAGACACCTTTTTCTCACTGTTTCTAGTAGTCTAACTCATTAAATATCACATTGCACTTCACACTTCACGACTTTGCAATTTACATAATACACTCTCTATGTACACACCAATCCTTCATCAACACAACACTTGTTTATACCTTCTTCAACCTTTAAAAAATTCTCCAAGGTTGGATATGCACCTCAACAGTGCAAATTCAAATTAGTCCAACACCAAAGCATTCCTGTGGTGGAAAGGAATGAAAGATGACCACATCACACCTTAATTCAAACCTAAATCCACTCATACATGCTATGCCACACTTCCACAATCACCAAAGAAAATATGCAATTAGTGTAAACACCTAAGTCGACCAAACCCATGTAAACACCATTAACATTTAAGTACACACTTCCTTAAATCCAAAGATGACTCACATACCACACAAAATCATTAAACACAATTTGGAATATTCCAAAAATACCTTGAAATCCAAAAAAAATCTTTTCAACAACTTGAAGAACAAACTCATCATGTTCACCCAAATAAACTTCCATACATTGTAACTCAATAAATTAACTTCCAGAGCACCAAACCATGAAAAATTTCAACTAAAGATAGATATGAACCTTATCAGCACACTTCCAAAACTGCAAGACCAAAGACCAAACTACGAAGAAATGTGGAGAAAAAACATTTCTCCCAGACACCACTACAATACAATTCACACACTAGTGAACACAACTTTCTTTATGCAATGATCTTGACCAAGAAACTTCGGATATAACACCTATGAACACTTTTGATCAACATATCCAAATTACATAAGCAAATATTAAACACAAAAGAAGAAATGTGAAGTAAAACTAGAACACCACTCTATATGCTAGAACACCTCTGCAACACATTGTTTCCTCTTTATTTAAATTTTCTCTAATTAACTTGGAAAATGAGCACCATAAACAAATTATCATTATCTTCACCATTTCCTCATCATCAGAAAACCAACTACACCATAGCAACTCAACCAAACAATATCCACAAATAGAATCTTATCAAAGAAACACTAGAGGTTTACATTAGTAGCACTTACTGATGAAAACATAATGAAACTAATCAAAGAATCATCACAACTTCTCAATCATGACTAGTTGAAATTAATGACAATACAAACATATGCTTGTTGACATTAATGACAACACCAACTACACATACTTGCAACACAAAATTGTTACCAAGGGTTATAAATCCTCCATCAACTTCATGAAGTGCATTAACTTGCTCTTGTCTTTGGTCATGTGACTTGAGCATCCATTGTCAATGATCTCTAGGTTCTTCTCCTTTTGGGAACATAATATAGTCTGAGCCATAATGAATTTCTCTGATCTTTTCTCCTTTGGTTTCTTCTTCCAAACTTTATCTATTTTATTATTTAGACATTTTGAACTTTCTTCTTTTATGTCTGGTATAGGAAGACTCACAAAATCACTTCTACATTTTTTGGTAGTATGACCAACATTGTTGCATTTGTGATAAATAATATTGAAATTATAGAAAGGTATAAATGGATTTCTGCTAAAAAAATCATTTCTTCTTGCCATATCCTTTCTAATATTCACAATCTTATCACTAAAATGATTGCAATTATAAAAAAATAAACAAAAAAGGAATGATAGAACCGAGTATTATATCCTTGTCCTCTTGGAGCTTGTCTTCTAGATCTTCTATTCTATTTGTGCACTTGGGTGAAACCATCATTCAACACCTTGCTTTCATTGATTGTTGCAACTTTCTCAGACTTTGAACTTTCAGATCCATTCTCTTCCAGACTCTCAACAATAGACTTCATAGGCTAGTCAGTCACCTTATTATTTTGTGTATTAGTAAAACCAAGACTATTTTTGATATATGGTGATCTCTATCTTTCTATTATCTAATCCAAGATGTTAGTTATCTTCACAAACTTCATCTTTAATTAATTATTATAATTTTTAAGATCTTTCCTTAGTGAGACAATCTCTAATTCAAGTTTTTCACAATCCTTATCTATTGATAACAATATTTCAATGAATACTTATTCAATTACTTTTACCTCTTCAACTTGAATTTTCAAATTATTACCATTTTTTGTTAGTCAAGATTGTACCCTTAGCCAAGTTAGACTTTCATATCCTACTGAAACATGGAAATGCTCTCAAATTCTGGGTAGTCTATAAGTGAGAGTAAATCTCTAGAGCGGGCTAGTTCCACTAGAAAATTACCTGATCTAAAATATTTTCAGAGGAAAGGGTTAGAAGGAAAATTGAATTTGAGATCCTAAAACCTAAAGATGATTCACCAAAAATTAAAAGATTTTGAAAACTTTTACTCTCAACAATCTCTCAAAAAATTTCAACTCTCACAATCCCACCCTAAAAACATATAATCCAATAGTGATTTGCATGAAGGTTCACTAAATGAAACACAAAATACAACTTGAATTATATGAGACCGTTGGACACAAACTCACAATAACAAGACATGAAGAGGATTTTGTATTTTGAATTACAATTAACATCAAATTGGTACTGTAAATCTAAGACAAGAAAATGGGAAGGAAAGCCCTATTGTTTTATTGAAATGAAGGAGTATCAAGCTCAAAATATGAGTACAATAAATGTTTACAAGACTCTCTGAATGAGTAGGAGGGCAAGAAATGACCATTTGCACCTCCAAAATCAATTTTTTCTCAAAACTTGTATCTTCCAAGTGTCTCCAATAGTGAAAAAAGCAAAAATCAGCTCAACTGCATCTTTGAATTAGTAATTATAATCCATTTTCGAGCTCCTTAAAAAAGCCTAAAATATAGTGTCCAAAATTGCTTCAAACTGCATGAGAAAAGTGAAAACTTTCTATCTCTAAGAGGTTGATCCAAAAAGCCACAAAACTAGGCCCAAACTACTCAAAACTGAAATTAGAAAGTCCAATTTGCTTGGTCCTTTCCAAATTCGCCCAAGAACTCAAATTAAAAAATGGAAGGTTTTAGTGAGAACTCAAGTCTACTAACTACATTCTAAAAAAATAACAAACATTAACATAATTTATAGAAACATTACCTTAATGATGTTTTACATCATTTGTAGTTTCAAAAATTCAATATAGAAACATTACCTTAATGATGTTTTACATCATTTGTAGTCTCATCATTTGCATTAGCCAACTTTGGAAGGAAAGGGCTTTGCTCAAGCTACCATGGAAACTAGGGTTTGAGCCCATTTTCTACATTTCCATGTTGATTCTTCTCTTCTTGGTGTTGAATCCCTTCAGTAATTCGATGGTAAGTTGCTTCTTCACCATTCTAGGACATTTCAACTCCATTTTGAAGGGTTTTGAGGCCTCTAGGCTGTGGCCTCTGTAGCTTTTCTATCTCATTATTTTCTTCTTTGTTTCTTTTTTGATTTTTTTTGTACTTTTGGCTGCCATAGATGCCTCCATCTTGAGTATTTTCAAGACATACCCATGGGATTTGATGAGTTTCTCTCCACACAAAACTTGGGTAAGTTTCTATGCTTTTCAATCTTGTCCATTTCCCTCTTAAATAAGCTCAATTTGAGCTTCTTTGAACAAAATAATGGAGTTTTCTTTTCTTTGAGAGGAATGAGTGAAATTCTAGGTGCTTTCCTTTGTATAGGCTACTACCATTCCTTGTTCATTTCTTTAATTCTACAAAAATGGGTTGATTTGGGCTCAACCCATGATGGAAAAATCAATGAAACTCCATGCATTTTCTTTACTATTCTTAGGGTTTTGAAACCCTTATGGCTGCAGCCATTCACTTCATTGCTTTCATTTTTCTAAGGCTCTCTTTGCATACATAGGCTCGAACCCTTTCATTTCTTCTACATTTTGATTTTTTGGTATAAACCCCAAATGGGTTTTGTGTTTTGTGAAGGAAACAACTCTTCCCAAGCCACAACCATGAGGACAAGAAATGGTTTTTGAAAACACTTGATGCATCATAAATTTCTCCTCCACTTCAAAATATGCAAAAGATAACATAATTCTTCCAAATTTTTTTTAATGAAATCCAAAGAAAGGCTTCTCCAAACAAGGTTGATGCTTTAGATTTTTCTAGGTTTCACATTTTCTGAATGGAATACCATTATTTTCCATTTTCCTTTTGAAACCATAGCTCTATCATAGCATTTTCCCATTTTCTTTTAACAAAATGCATTCTTAGCTTCTCAATATTGTTTATTCTCTGGAGAAAACAACATGACTTCACTTTATTTAATATATGCACTGTAGCTCCATTTTGTTTGTTCTCAAAAAGAAAAATTTCACTTCATAATCTATATGTGGGCATGTGCAAGGATCATCATGGGCCAAAAAGTGGTGATATGATGAGTATGTGTAGGGTATGTGGCTGACGACTTTTTTTTACCCAAAATTGATGAAACGAAAAGGGTTTTAAAGGAGATTCTCAACTTTCCACCAATATAAATTATGCTACTTTGAATTTAATAATTATTATTATTCACTTCTATTTGGAATGACTAAAGTCCTAATGAGAGGATGATTGAAAACATCTATTTTTCAAAACAGATTATCTTTTGAATCCCAAACATGCATCACATTCTATGCTACATATACTATAAGATTGATAAAAAAAAAATCATGAAGTTTTGACCAAGTTAAGGTGGTTAGACATATGATTTTAAATATGTTTTAAAGGCAATAAAAATTCAATTAATTATTTACTTGGGAAAAAAAATTATAAAAATATGCATCACATCAGGGACATGAGTCCTCTACTTATATCTAAAATCTTATTAAAAATATTATTATCATTTTTACTTATGGTTAGAGATTGGTTAGCGGACACCTTTCTTATTTCTTCCTAAAATTTAAGTACTATTGCATTGGAAATTTAAAATTTTCAACAAATAATTTTTTTTTTTAAATCAACCTAGTAGTTTAGAAACTATATTCAATTTTCTACAGATTCTATTCTTACATATATTTGAAATAATATAGATAACTTATTCAAATTTTTACATCAAGTTACCTAACTCTAATTTTTCTAAATTTTTCACCACTTAAGGGCTTGTTTTTTCCATGATGATCCTAAACATACCCATGTTTTGACAACCTGAATTACTATTCTTTGAAAGACTTATTATGAAGAAACTTATTCTTTGCATCATTTGTTTTCAAAAAAACAATGCAGCTCCATTATAGCATTAGTTATCTCTCCTTGTCATGGCTTTCAAATGCATACATTGACTACCTATTACTTGCTTCCCATTTTGTTAAATTTGGAACCATTTAGAAGTTTGTATAACTACTCATAGCCACATCATATATGTGGGAATGAACACTGAATGTTGCTCTTAAATACTTGCATTTGGGAAGCAAGATTTACCTATAGGTACTATGAAGCTTTACCAGTGTTGATTGCAATGCTTTTTCATTCTAAAAATACCTTCAAACCCACCTTCCTTATCACTAACACATAACTTTTAGGAGCATAAATAGGTACAATGAAGCTTTCTTTCATGACTATGGAAACAAAACTTGAATTTTGTGCTCTATTTACTTTAGTGATGTTCCATATGCAAAATATTGTCGCCCTTAGAATGTGCATACTCAAAACTCTAATGATCTTCATGAATTGCATCAACAGTCAATAGTGGCTACTTTCCCTTTCATGTTTTGTCATCCATAGTTCATTTGTAGCTATTTTTCACTTCCATTGCTTGACAAAAAAAAAAGTCTCTTTGCACTCTTCATGCATTTTTATCTTCCTTTGGGTAGCTACAATTGATATGAATCTTGATCCACAATACATGGAAGATTTTGAAATATGTAACACTTTGGTGATGATGCCTTGAAGCTTCTCCAATTGCTTCAGCTATTGCTTTTGATTGTAGACCTGAATTGTGTATGTCTATTCACTATCACAATTTATGGAAAAGAACCACTTGTTGTCCTATCAATGTGAACAACATATTTACAAAACATGGTAGAAATATAATGTTGTAACAACACTTGTACATGACATATTTGTATGCAAACAGAAATATCTAATGAAAAATGGTGCAATTAATTTCTACTCTACATATTTTAAGAATTCAAGAAAGAATCCTTGCTCATTTGTGATCTTCATTTTCACTTGTATTTTTGAATTTGATTGTCATGCATGGGTAATGAATCAACCTCTCTTGTATTGCTTTGTGAACTTATTCTTTAGTTGGATGTTTCATTTTGAACACTATGAATGTATTTCCTTTCTCAAAACCCCTCTTGTAGTCAAGGGGCAGTATGCTGGTATCAACCCTTGTGGGAGCCCACTTTTACACCAAATGCTATTATGTCTTCAAAAATAGATCAACAAAATTATTTCTCCTATACTTGCATAGTGAACAAACATGTTAGTTAAAAACAATGAAGCTCAATGCTCCTGATTATATGTTATTTTTTGGGCTCTCTTGCATACTTCTGATACTTGTTCATCTAATTCAATATACCACAAGCAATGCACTATATTTCTATTTGTAGATCATATAGGAGGATTCATAACTAGAGCTCTAACAAAACTTTCTCAATCATCTACAGGTTCACTTGGAGACCAAGAGCAATGAGGGGTAAGTAACAACAAAGGACAACTTGAAGACACCTCAGAAAATGATGGATATGTCTCTTCTTATGTGTTTCTTTCCTTCCTTTACCTCCAGTTGCATAGTACATTCCTTGTGTTATGTTGACTAAGCTATTCCTACGACTTGTGTGGGACACTTGATCTCTCTTTTCTTTCCAATGAATATGAGAACAAAATTCTATGCAATCTTGTTCAATTTTGTATATCTATTTTGCTAAAATGTATGTAACATGATTATGGAATGGATAAATCAATATAGAATGAAATCAATATTCTTTATATCTCATGCAATCTTTTCTATGTTGTAAACATTGAATGGAAAATTGAATGCTCTCTTCTACTAAAACACATTACACATTTTAACTGAAAAATTATTTTAAACTCCAATATATGCAATGGTTTAAGCAAATGTAGAAAGGAATTAAAATCTTTTCACCTTAAAATGAACTTAAGTTAATTTTCTCTGCCAATTTGAGCTAAGGTGAAAAATTAGTAACATTCTTGGTGATTTTTTCTAAATGCTTGCCTGCTAAGCATTAGACCAATTTCCTTAAACAAATCCATTGGTTGTGGAGTCAACTTTTCCCCTCCAAAACTCAGAAATTCTTGAAACTAAAGCTTGCAACACTCCAAACAATAGAAAAAAACAAACCATACCAAACTGAAAGAAAACTAAAAGGCCCTAGTGGCTAGAAAATAGTGTGCAACAACACTTATGGAAAGGAAACAATTGAAATCAAATGTGCTTGAAGCACTTATTAGTAGAAAAACTATTCTACTATACTACAAAAGTAGAACTTATCCTCAGAAACAATGTTTGAGGTGGATCCCATTAACTAGGATAGGCAATACCTCTCCACTTAACTTAGAAACCTAAAAAGAGTTATGTTATTTTCACTCTATTATCACATATGGCCCATCCCAAATTGCATCAAATTTGGAATGCCTTCTAGGTATACTCTTGTGTTCATCCCATTTGAATACTAAATCTCCCACAATGAAATCTCTAGGCTTTTCTCTCTTATCAAAAGAACCTTTCATCTGAGCTTGACAAATTTCAAGCTTTCTCAATACCTCTTTTTTGGTTTCTTCCAACTCCATTAGTTGTGCCAACCTTACCTCCATAGGCTGCTCTTCAAACAACTCAAGATCCTTGAGAAAATTTAAAGTTGGTAACTCAACAAAAATGGGTAATTTGGCCTCCTTACCATAAGTGAGAACATAAGGATAACAACTAGTAGCTCTCTTGGGAGCTATTCTATCAGCCCAAAGGGTTATTTTCAGCCTTTCATGCCATGTTCTTTGATTGTCCCCAATGGTCTTCTTAATGATCTTGATCAGATTTTTATAGGTAGATTTTTCTTGCCTATTACCCTGTGGGTAATAATTAGAAGTATTCAAGAAAATCTTATTCTTTACAGACCAATCAAAAATATTTAAACCAATAAATGCTAAAGCATTGTTAGAAATAATTGAATCTGAGTACCAAATCTAGACACTAAGTCTTGATAGAAATTCAAAATAGAAGTTTCATTTGCTTCCTTCAAGGCAACAACCTTAGTCCACTTAGTAAAATAATCTAAAGCAGTTAGAATCCACCTATGGCCTACACTTGAAGGCAGGTCAATAGGACCAATAAAATCAAGACCCCACTTGGCAAAAGGTTGTTCTACTTGAATGGGGTGTAGAGGCAAGGCTGCAAGATTTTTCTCACCTACAAACAATGCACACTTTTCACATATTCTTACCCAAGCAAATGCATCCTTGAATATATCTAGCCAATAGTAACCAACCCTCATAATTTTTAGGGTTGTTGTTCTTGCTGCAAAATGGCCTCCTAAAGACCCATTATGGAATTCTTCTAGCAACTTATCTGTTTCATTGGGCTCAATACATCTCAACAATACAACTTGAAAATCCCTCCTATATAAAACACCATTAACAATGGCATAAGGTATAGCTTGTAATTTTTAATACCTTCTCTTTTCCCTATCTAAGCCTTTAGGGAATTCACCAGTCCATAAATAGTGAACCATTTGTTGCACCCAACTTGTGTTAGGAGCTGAACCAACAACTTGTTCTTCATTGCTTAACATTATTGCAATGTGTCCATCCTCTTCCAAGCCATTTTTTGCATTTTATATAAGCTTCTCACACAATCCTTTACCCCTAATAATCTTAGTAACTTTAATAACAACATCAAATTTCATGATGTTAGTTATCCAACCAACCCTTTTGTCATTCATATCCTTATTAAGTAAGAAATATTTAATGGTTGGATGTGAAACCAACAATTGAATTCTATTATTAGATAGCATGTGTTTGAATTTTTTTAGCCTCCTAACAACAACAAACACGTACTTCTCAAAAAATGAGTAATTTACCTCATAATCATGTAGCACTTGGCTAAAAAAGGCCACTGGTTGCTCCAAGCCTTCATCATTCTACTGGCACAACATTGTAGAAATAGTGTCAACTCCTCCAAAATCATAAAGAATAAAATTCCTATCATAGTTAGGATTAATGAGGGTTGGAGTAGTTTCAAGAGCTTCTTTTATTCGCTCAAAGCTCCTCTTACCCTCCTTGGTCCAACTGAAAGGTGAATTATTTCTTAGCATGGTTGTGAGAGGCTGCAATAATTTTGCAATATTGGGTATAAACCTTCTCACAAAGTTAATTATGCCAAGAAAACTCTGTAAACCTTTCTTATGTGTTGGCAATGGTAACTCAAGAATAGTTGAAACTCTTTTCGGGTCAATATAAATACCATGCTTTGAGACAATGTGTCCAAGGAGTTTACCTTCATGGATAGAAAATATACACTTCTTTGGATTGAGAGAAACTCCAAACTCTCTAAATCTTTAAAAAATCTATCTCAAATGTTCAAAATGTTCATTAGCATCTTTTGAAAAAACTGTGATATCATCTAAATAAACAAGAACAATTTTATTCACGAAGCCATGAAAGGCCATGTTCATTTCCCTCTGAAATGTTGCCCCTGCATTGGACAAACCGAAAGGAATTTTTTTGTAAGCCTTGGTACCCCACTTAGTGGTAAATGCAGTTTTATACTGATTCTTCTCCTTCACCAGAATCTGATTATAACCTGAGTACCCATCAAGTAAAGAAAATGTAACAGAACTAGACACTACTTGGAAAATTTTCTCCATCGAAGGGAGTGGATAGCGATCTTTAAGGGAAGCCTTATTCAAATCCATAAATTCAACACAAAGTGTAATTTCCCCATTTTTCTTTCTAACTAGAACTAAGTTAGATAGCTTAGGATTCAGAGACCTTTGTTTCTGTCTAACAGGTTTTGCATTGGGTTCTAACTCGATGGTATGTTGAGCTAGCTCAGGATAAAAACTCCTTAAATCCTTGTATTCCCAATAAAATACATCATTAAACTCTTGACATAATTGAATGAAAGCTTGCTACTCTTCTTTTATACATAACTTGCCCAACTTGAGAAGCTTACCCTTGATTATTTTAGTGGACTTGTAGTGTTCTTGCTTGACAGTCATGCTACATTTATCCTTTCTTACTTGGTCATCAAAGTTAAAAATTGTTTCCAATGTCACCAATCCTTTGGTCAACTTGTTTGACTTTGACTGTACAATCTAGTTATCATACTGTTTCTGCCACATTTGTTGGTTTTCAACTACAAATTTAGCTTCTACAATTAAGAAACTCACAATTTTCTCATCATTGTCAAAAACTTTCCAACTCACATTATTATTAGGCATGAATGGTCTAACAACAATTTTTACATATTGTTGTGCCTCTATATTACACATTTCATTCGGAATGTCAAATTGAGCTCCTAAAGTAGCCAGCTTATCTGCATGTTTATTTTGAATTCTAGGGATAGAAAGTAGATTAAAAGCATCAAAATCCTCTATTAAGTCTCACACTCGATGCTTATATTTCTTAATTAAATCATTTTTTGCAGCATTTAAGTTCCTAACTTGATTCACAATTAGTTCAGAATCACCATAGACTTGCAAACATTTGATACCTATTTTTCAAGCCCATTCTAGGCCATGAATCAATGCTTCACATTCATCTGTATTGTTTGTATAGCTGAAAGAAAACCTCAAAGATGAATAGTACTTGTCTCCATTGGGTGAAACCAACATAGCTCCTCCACCAGAACCCATTTTTCTCCTTGAACCATCAAAGTACAACTTCCAAAGCTAGATTTCTTGCTACTTAGGTGGATCTTGGTCCTTGAATAGATTGGGAATTGCTACATTAGGTTCATGTATCATATAGATTCCTAACCCAACCTCATTAGTGTGGCTGAAAGGGTTAAGATCATGATTTTTGGCAGCCCACTCATTCAAGTTTACCTCTTCATTGGGTGTGTTGGGGTCTAAGGTCACAGATTGACTTTCCAACCCATGAGTGATGTATAGGTTAGCATTTATAAGGCTGGGAATGTATGGCTCAATATGGTCTTTAGCTAATGGTTTAGACTTAATGGTCACTTTTGTGTCATACCTAGTTCTAAAAATTAGATGGAACCAATCAGAAGATAAAAATCCACCAAGCTTAGCAGTGAAATCTCTTGAAAGGAAAATAGCAAAATGAAGGGGTAATTCAATGACATGGATATATTGGGAAACAAAAAATTTAGGAAAAGCATGCAATGTAAGAGCTAAGTTTTTAATAATTCCCACGTTTTGAATAACATAACCATCTAGCTGCACCACTCCTTTTGACAAAGGCTCATAGACTAAACCTAGCTTATCAGCTAGACTCTTTGGCATGATTGAACTACTAGCACCATAATCTATCATACAATTGTGAACAAGCTTATCTCCAATAATGAGTTTCAAATAGAATGGAGGGGGATTTACCTCTTGAGTTTTTTGCCCACTCTTGATTTCTGGGTTGTTTGCAAGCACCGCCCTATTCTTTTATGGGTTAACAACATATGAAATCGAAAGCTTAGCCAAAGCATCTTGTAATAAACTATTTTGACCCAGAATGTGTAAATCATGCATAGTATACATGCTAATTGTAGCATTTTTAAGGTGTTCAACCACATTAAAGGAAATAGGGCTCACCTTTTGTTGTCCTTTAGAAACAATGACATCATTTACCTTTTGCAAAGGTTGTAATTGTGTTCTAGACTACTCCCTTTTAGGTGCACTTTCCCCTCTCTGCAAAATCTTCACTCTTGGTTATGCTTGTGGATAGCTTGAGGTGGAACACCATGAACTTTATCCTTAGTAGCTTGTTGTTGAACAGTTGCAACTTGTTGCTCCAAATCTACAACTCTCTTTTTTGACCTTTTGTTAGCTAAAATGAGTGAATCTTACTGGTTTTTACCTTGAAAGTGATTTACTCCACAAAATTCAGTGCTTTGCCAATTCATCAAGGCAATCTCAGAGTTACCTTGCTGCTCCACATTCTTCTTTGACAAATTCTCTGAACCAACATAATTGTTTTGCACCATAAGGGATTGGTTCTTCATCTCGTTCATGCGTGTAGCTTGACTATGTGGCTAGTTGCATGGGTAGCACCAATCACATTCTTGTGCCATGTTATTTTGTAGTACAAGTTCCTTTGAAGAACTAGCAACATTAGGGTTATAGGGTTGAAAGGGCTTAGCATTAAAATTTCTCCTTTGGCCTTGGAAATCAGTGTGAAAAGGTGGCCTATTTGGCTATTTTTGTTGATATAGGGCTTGATATGATCTAAGTTCCTAGACAACTTGCTTCTTAAGGTTCAAAAATTCATTATTAACAGTTTTGCTAAAATATTACAACATACCCTTTAGCTCTTGAATCTCTTTAGTTAGGTTTGGGATAAAATTTTCATGGGTTGTAGCTTGGTATCATATCATTGGAACTAGTGGTACAACAACTATAGGTGGTAAATTCATGGGAATAGGTGGCCTCAAGGCTATTTTCCCTGCTTGTATGAGGCAATTTTTTTCCCTTATTGCAATATCAAAGGCATTAGGAAATGTAAACCCACCCATGGATTGTATCATCACATAAATGTCACTATTTAGAGCTTTAAGAAAGAATAGGAAAGCATGCTTAGGTGAGGGTTTAACCATTAAAGGGATTCTATCCTAAGTTCTCTAGAAGTAGTAGTTCAAATCTTCCATGTGCTCATGGGGAGCCCTTTTGATGGTGCTCAACTACTCCAACAATGATAGGTGATCTAATTTATCTACAAACTATTAGTGAAAGCCATCACCGAGTTGGTACCACATTGCAATAGAATTATCCAAAAGGCCTCTAAACCATTGAATGGATTTCCCTTTCAATGATGCAACCAAAAGTCTCAATGCGACATTTTCTTTTGTCACATTATGTATTGAGCATAGGGTTGCCACATCCCAAATGTGTTCAATGGGAGTTGTCTAATCTTCACTAATGAAATATAGAAACACCTTGAGTGCAACAATAGGAATATAATCATATTGGGCCAACAACAATGGGTTTCCCCCATTAAATGGTGTAAAAGAAAACTACCTTTCCATTGGTGATGCTTGTGACATGAGAGGGTGATTCTTCTTCACTAAAACTCTAGGACTAAGATTTGAAGGTGTATATTTCACCCTCCTTGTTGAGTCAAAAATCCTCCTTGGTGTCCCACCCCTCCTTTTTGGTAGATAAAGGAGCACGTATTCAAACGAAGTAGGACTTGATCTGGTTTGAATATTTCTCATATGTTGTTTGCACTAAATCTACAATTGAAATTAGAAATTGAAGTTTCCAAGTATATCTTTAAACCTCCATGGATAATAAATACTACATATACCAAACAACAACTTACAATTTGAAAACAACTCTAAAAAAAATATTTTAGTACCATCGGGTGTGCCAAAAACTATTTTCAGTCAGGATTGCACCCTTAGCCAAGTTAGACTTGCCTATCTTGCTGAAACATGCAAACACTCTTAGATTGTGGGTAATCTATAAGTGAGAGTGAATCTCCAAAGTGAGATGGTCCCCATAGCAAATCACCTAATCTAAAAGACTTTTGGAGGAAAGGGTTAGAAGGAAAACTAAATTTGAGATCCTAAAACCTAAAGATTATTCACTAGAAATTCAAAGATTTTGATAACTTTTACTCTCAATAATCTCTCAAAAAACTTCAATTCTCACAATCCCATCCTAAAAACATATAATCCAACAGTGATTTGCATGAAGGTTCACTAAATAAAACATAGAATACAACCTGAATTATATGAGACCTTTGGACACAAACTCACAATAACAATACATGAAGAGGATTATGTATTTTGAATCATAGTTAACATCAAATTGGTATTGTAAATTTTAGACAAGAAAATGGGAAGGAAAGCCCTACTATTTTATTTAAATGAAGGAGTATCAAGCTCAAAATCTGAGTACAATAAATGTTTACAAGACTCTCTGAATGAGTAGGCGAGTAAGAAATGACCATTTGAACCTCCAAAATCAAAACATTCTTCAAACTTGTATCTTCCAAGTGTCTCCACTAGTAAAAATAGCAAAAAGAGCTCAATTGCATCTCCAAATTAGCAATTCTGATCCATTTTCGAGCTCCTCAGAAAAGCCTAAAAAATAGTGTCCAAAAATGCTCCAAACTACATGAGAAAAGTGAAAATTTCCTATCTCCAAGAGGTTGATCCAAAAAATCCACAAAATCAGGCCCAAACTACTCAAAATTGAAATTAGAAAGTCCAATTTGCTTGCTCCTTTCCAAATTCTCCCAAGAACTCAAATTCAGAAATGGATGGTTTTAGTGAGAACTCAAGTCTACTAATTGCATTTTAAAACAATAACAAACATTAAAGGAATTTATATAAACATTACCTTAATGATGTTTTAAATCATTTGCAGTTTCAGAAGTTCAATATAGATAGCCCCCTATTACATTTTATTTGATGCAATCTTGACTCTAATTATTTGAACTTTTGCATTTTAGGTAAAACTGATACTTCTACAAAAATTAAAATAATATGAAAAGGCTCCTATTGTATTTGATTTTTCTATTAAAAAATCATAAATTTTTTTGGGGAACCTATCATATTTTCTCACCCAATGGTCCAAGGAGAAACAAAGCATTCAAGACTTAGGCAAAAATTATGTATCACAAAGGTATTGACTTGAATTTTTGATAGAGACATAAATTAAATCAAAGTCAAAACTCCTAAGTTTTTCACAAAATGCAAGGGCATGGCCGACATATTAGTTTGGCATTTGATTTTTTAATTGTATGTGATAAAAAGCCCAAATTGGAACTAAGGCATTACAAAACCCTAGCACAAAACCAAACCTAATCCCTAATTCTTCTCATCATTTGCATCAGCCAACTTTGGAAGGAAAGGGCTCTACTCGAGCCACCATGGAAACTAGGGTTTGAGCCCATTTTCTACATTTCCATGTCGATTCTTCTCTACTTGGTGTCGAATCCTTTTAGGAATTCGATGGTAAGTTGCTTCTTCAACATTCTAGGACATTTCAACTCCATTTTGAAGGGTTTTGAGGCCTCTAGGTCACAACCTCTATAGCTTTTTAATCTCATTATTTTGTGCTTTGTTTCTCTATTGATGTTTTCTCCACTTTGGGCTGCCATAGATGCCTCCATCTTGAGTAATTTCAAGCCATACCCACAAGATTTGATGAGTTTCTCTCCACAAAAAACTTGGGTAAGTTTGTATGCTTTTCAATCTTGTGCATTTGCCTCTTAAATAAGCTTGATTCAAGCTTCTTTGAACAAAATAATGGAGTTTTCTTTTATGTGAGAGGAATGAGTGAAATTTTGGGTGCTTTCCTTTGTACAGATCATAGCCATTCCTAATGCATTTCTTTATTTCTACAAAAATGGTTTGATTTAGGCTTGACCCATGATGGAAAAATAAATGAAACTTCATGCATTTTTTTTACTATTCTCAAGGTTTTGAAACCCGTATGGCCACGGCCATTCACTTCATTACTTTAATTTTTCTAAGGATCTCTTTGCATACATGGGCTCAAACCCTTTCATTTCTTTTGCATTTTGATTTTTTGGTATAAACCCCAAATGGGTTTTGTGTTTTGTGAAGGAAACAACTCTTCCCAAGCCATAGCCACGAGGGAAAGAACTGGTTTTTGAAAATAGTTGATGCATCTTAGATTTCTCCTCCACTTTAGAATATGCAAAAGATAAGATAGTTCTTCCATTTTTTTTTAATGAAAGCCAAAGAAAGGCTTCTCCAAACAAGGCCAAGGCTTTAGAATTTTCTAAGTTTCACATTTTCTTAATGGAATACCATTATTGTCCATTTTCCTTTTGAAACCCTAGCTCTATCATAGAATTTTCTCATTTGATTTTAACAGAATCCATTCTTAGCTTCTCAATATTGTTTATTCTCTAGAGAAAACAACATGACTTCACTTTCTTTAATATATGCACGATATCTCCATCTTGTTTGTTCTCAAAATTCCAGCTTTCACTTCATAACCTGTATGTTTTGACAACCCAGATCGGTATTCTTTGAAACACTTTTAATGAAGAAACTAATTCTTTTCATCATTTGTTTTCAAAAAAACAATGCAGCTCCATTATAGCATTAGTTCTCTCTCCTTGTCATGGCTTTCAAATGCACACACTAGCTACCTATTACTTGCTTCCTGTTTTGTCAACTTTGGCACCATTTAGAAGTTTGTATAATTATTCACAGTTGTATCATATTTAAGGGAATGAACATTGAATGTTGCTCTTAAATACTTGCATTTGGGAAGCAAGATTTACCTACAGGTACTATGAAGCTTTACCAGTGTTGATTGCAACTCTTTTGCATTCTGAAAATACCTTCAAACCCACCTTCCTTATCACTACCACATTAATTTTAGGAGCATAAATAGGTACAATGAAGCTTTCTTTCATGATTGTGGAAACAAAACTTGAATTTTGTGCTCCATTTACTTCAATGATGTTGTTCCATATGCAAAATATTGTCTCCCTTAGAATGTGCATACTCAAAACTCTAATGATCTTTATGAATTGCATCAATAGTCAATAGTGGCTCCTTTCCTTTTCATTTTTTGGCTTCCATAGTTCATTTGCAGCTTTTTTGCACTTCCATTTCTTGACAAAACCAAAATCTCTTTGCACTCTTCATGCATTTTTATCTTCCCTTTGGTAGCTACAGTTGATATGAATCTTGATCCACAATGGATGGAAAATTTTGAAATATGTAACACTTTGGTGATGATGCCTTGAAGCTTCTCCAATTTCTTTAGCTACTGCTTTTGATTGTAGACTTGAATTGTGTATGTTTGTTCACTATCACAATTTATGGAAAAGAACCACTTGTTGTCCTATCAATGTGAAGAACATGTCTATGAAACATGGCAGCAATATAATGTTGTAACAACACTTGTACATGACATATTTGTATGCAAATAGAAATATCTAATGAAATATAGTGCAATTAATTTCTACTCTACATATTTTTGAGCATTCAAGAAAGATTATTTGCTCATCTGTGATCTTCATTTTCACTTGTATTTCTGAATTTGATTGTCATGCATTGGAAATTAATCAACCTCTCTTGTATTTCTTTGTGAACTTCTCCTTCAGTTGGATGTTTCATTTTGAACATTGTGAATGTATTTCCTTTCTCAAAAACCCTCTTGCAATCAAGGGGCAACATGTTGTGCTCAACCCTTATGGGAGCCCATTTTTACACTAGATGCTATTATGTCTTGAAAATAGATCAACAACATGATTTCTCCTATACCTACACAGTGATTAAACATGTTAGTTAAAAATAGTTAAGCTTAATGCTCCTAATGGTATGCTATTTTTATGGGATCTCTTGCATACTTATGATACTTGTTCAACTGATTAAATGTACCACAAGGAATTTACGATATTTCTATTGGTAGATCATATAGGAGGATTCATAACTGGAGCTCTAACAAAAATTTCTCAATCATCTACAGGTTCACTTGGAGACTAGGAGCAAGGAGGGGTAAGTAACAATGAAGGCCAACTCAAAGACACCTCAGGCAATGATGGCTATGTCTCTTTTTATTTGTTTCTTTAATTCCTTTACCTTCAGTTGCATAGTACATTCCTTGTGTTATGTTGACTCAGCTATTCCCATGGCTTGTGTGGGGAACTTGATCTCTCTTTTCTTTCCAATGAATATGATAATAACATTCTATGCAATCTTGTTCAATTTTATATATCTCTTTTGCTAAAATGTATGTAACATTATGGAATGGATAAATCAATACAAAATGAATGTACCATTCTTTATATCTCATGCAATATTTTCTATGATGTAAACATTGAATGGAAAACTGAATGCTCTCTTTTATTGAAACACATTCTAAATTTTAACTGAACAATTCTTTTAAACTCCAATACATGCAATGGTTTAAGCACATGCATAAATGAATTGAAATATTTTCACCTTAAAATGAACTTAAGTTAATAAACTCTACCAATTTGAGTTGAGGTGAAAATTTGGCAACACCATCTTCTTTGCTTCCTCAAGATTTTGAGATAATTTATCCTTGAATTCCACTTCTATAATTATTTTGTTCAATATTTTGATTCCCTTACCAACATACATGCATTATTCTCCAAGATCTACTTTTTCATCATAATCAATTTTGGAACTTTCATTTCTACATCTTCTTTAGAGGTTTCCATAGCCATGGAAAGACCCTTCTCTCCTTCATTCCCAGAAGTAGCTTGGTCATCATCATCAAATGAGTAGCCTTCCTCATCGATAAATTTTTTTTAATATTTTTTCTGAAACTTTTCAAATTTTTAAATGACTTCTTCTCATAATTGTCAAATTCTTTAAATGGAAACTTAACCATGAAATGTCTTACTTCACCACAATTATTTTTTTTAAAAGGAAACTTACCTTTATACTTTTTGAAAACTCCCTATAACTTTTTGACAATTTTTTCTTCATCCAGATCTAATCCATCTTTTAGACCTAGATCATCTTTCCTCTTGGACACCTTGAATACCTCTTTCCTTAAAAAATTATCTCTCAATTCTTATCCATTCAAACTGATAATGTTCATCTTTCTTCTTGATTGGTGATTCAACAAAAGAATCTCATTTTACAACAAATGAAAGTGAAAGTATAAGGAATCACAAGAATTAGATAAGAAATCATTACCTATTTTAGCTTTTCAAAGGTCCTTTGTACTTCCTCTATCCATTCAAGGCTTCATCTTTAGTCATATTGGTGAGAGGCACTACAAACTAAGAAAATCCCCTGTTAAACCTCTGGTAATAGCTACACAACTCAAAGAAACCCCTTAGTTGAGACAAGTTTATAGGAGTTGGCTAATCTATAATGGCTTGGATCTTCTACTAATGAACATGGAATCCTTTAGATCTTTTTACATTTCCCAAATATAATATCTTTGTTGACCCAAAATCATATTTGGACATCTTTGGAAAGAGAGGCTATTGTTCTAGAATCCCCAAGACTATATCTAGATGCTTCAAATGTTATTCCCATGTTTTGCTATAGATCAAAATATCATGAAAGAAAACCAACACAAACCTCCTCAAGCACTTACCTAAAATATGATTCATGCATGATTGGAAATTTTTTAGAGCATTAATGAGACTAGAGGGCATAACCAAGAACTCAAAATTTCCATAGTGACACCAAAAAATAGTCTTCTATACATATTATTCCTGCATGCAAATCTGGTGGTATCTAAACCTCAAATCAATCTTTGAGAAGTATAATGCACCATGTAGCTCATCAATCATCTCATCTATCCATGGTATGGGGTACCGGTTCTTAATGGTTTTCTAGTTTAATACTTGGTAGTCTATGCACAATTGTAAGGTACAATTCATTTTCTTTAATAACACCACAAAATATGTAAAATAACTAGAGATTGGTCTGATGTAGCTCATATCCAACAAATCCTTTATTTCTTTCTCTATATCCTCTTTATTCATCTAGGGATAGCAATAAGGAGTGGTCATAACTAGATTTGATCTAAGTTCAAGTTCTATGATATGATGGAAGCCTCTATTTGGTGGCAATCTGGGAGTCATATCACTAAACATTAGAGTATTCTTATCTAAAATATTCTATACAACAATATGAATTTGACCATTCTTACCTTCACAAGAATCTTTGAAATCACCAAACAAATAGAAGTCTAAGAAGATTGGTTCTTCTAGAAAATTATTTCCATTCTCCTAGCTGATACTACTTGTGGACCTCTATTAGTCATCCCCTTTAGAACTACATCCTTCCCATTGGATTTCAACTTGATTTCCATCATTTGGTAGTTCATAGTATACTCATCCAATGAATTTAGCCATTGCACACCTAAAATTGCATAATTTCACCCAAACCAATAACATAGAAGTCATCGCATTCCTTATTATCTCCAAATGTTTTGTCTAGATTCTAAAATTTCTTCTTGTAGGGTAAGTTATACCTATCCACCATAGTGACAATGAAGCCTTCAAATTTTCTGCATTTGTCCTTATTTTTACAAGTCCCTCATCAATGAAGTTATGGGTAGCTCCTCCATCAATTATAATAGATAGTCTTTGTCTAGAAAGGATTCCTAAGATCTTGAAAGAGTGATATCCATGTGCGCTCAATAGAGATGCTAGTATACTTCCATTTTCTTGCTCATTATCTTCCTCCCTTAGAAGGGTGTCTTCTAAATCATGAAACTTTTTGGACCCATCTGATTTTGATTCTTTTTTAGAAAGAACTTCTATTTAGTAAACTTTACCCTCATCTAGCCTCAAAACCCATAGCTCTACAAGAGAAATAAAGCTTCTTCCTCTAGAACTCATTCCTAGTCTCTTCATTGACCTTCTTTGCCACATTAGGAGTTACATATTTGGGTGTCGATGTTGAAGCATGTAGTGGTATTTTTTGAAAAACTTCCCTTATGGATCCATTTGTTGGGTTTTTGTGGGTGAGAGAGCAATTTTTTTAGAATGAATGGCTCAAGGGTTATACCCCTTTTAATAACCTCTTGTAAAGAAACTGGTGCAAATGATTTTAGAAACCCCCTAAGAGATTCATTGAACCTTGTATTGAAGAGATGTCCATAATTCTCTTTTTTTATCATTCAGGCACCATCACCACCATTTCTAAAGCTCCATTATATAATAATCTACTAAGTGAGGTTTTTTATCATGATTTTTTTTTTAAATATTATTCTTCTTCATCCTTAAACTAAAATATGTCAAGAATTCTCTTTTTGAATTCATCAAATTTGTCTATTTGATCATGGAATTGAGTGGTATGACCATGAAATCACCATTCATAGGCTTCCCCTTCAAGATACAATAAGGAAAATTGAACCACATCATTATTTGTCATAGTATCAAGCAAAAAATAAGTTTCTATCTTTTTTAACCATGCTCTAGCTGAGATCTTATTAATCTCATGAAAAGAAATTGTGGCAAGTTTTCCTAACTTATGCTTTAGTTCCTTGCTTTTGTATAAACCTTACTTTTGTGGCTCACTCTTCCTTGAAAATTCTATATAGTTAGCATAAGACTACATTAGCATTAGTTGTCATTGATGTCAACACTTGGTGAATTTTTGTAGTTATCATTTATACCAACACTTGAAACTGTTGTATGTTTGGTGTTGGTTTTCATTGGTTGTAAACACTTGGGAAGATTTATGCATTGTTGGTTGGCATTGGTTGTCATTATTGACAACATTAAGCTTGGGCTATCATTGATGTATGATGATGTGTTGTTGAAGTTCATGGTTGGATGTCATGCCTTGTTTATATCATGTAAAGCAGTACAGAGTTTGGTTGTTGTCAACAGAGTTTATTTCATGATGATATATTAAGATGAGGATTAGAAGAATTAATATGATGATTAGAAGTGTTGATAATGGTGGAGAGACATTGTTGATGGCATATAAAATGTTGTTTTCTCTTTCATGTTGTTCTTGAAGAAGTATGTGTTGATGCAAGTTTGTTTTGGCCTATGCAAGTGAGTAAAAAGTTTATGATTCATAATGTTGTTGTGAATACTGTTTGGGAGAATGATTTGTATTCATCCACTATTAGATATGTGGTCTTGTAGTTTGGGATTTAGTGTTTGTGCTTTGTGGATGTTGCACTCCTATCTTTTTAGGTCACCAGTGTTGTCAAGGAGGTTTCTATTAATTACAAAAGTTTGGAAGTGTTATTGATTGTCTAAACTAGTTTGATAAATTCTTCACATTTCTCCATATTGATTTCTTTGCTCCTACAGCTTCATTAATGTGCTCTCAATTTCTATGTAGTGTCTCAATTCAAAATTCATGTGTTGAAGTGGTCTGCAAGTTGATATGTTAATGTTATATCTCATGGTTGTGCATTTTTCTTTTGGATGAAGTATTCTATTTCTATTTGGTTTGCGATGGCTATTTTGTTGGTGTAATTGATATTTAAATACACTAGCATAAGTTTACTTAGGAATATTATTTAATTAATTCCTAGGTTGCATTCACTAGGTTAGTTATGATGGGGTCATCCCCCTTCACATGTTCTTAGGATAAAAGATTCCTTCTAGAAGGATTAGTTGTCTTTTCTAGAAGCCTTATCCTATCTTCAAATCATCCTAGGTAGTTAGTTAGTTGTCACATGTTGTTAGATCAAGACACACGTCAACATCATAATGCATACTACATCTCACCCTTGCCTATATAAGGAAGGATCTTATACATTTGTAAATCATTGTAGATCATCATCTCATAATAGAACCTCAATTTTCATGCCTAAGTTGCAACACTTTCGTGTGGGTGATTTTCTTCTTGGAAAAGATCCTTTGAAGGATACAACTTCATTGGGTGATTAAGCATCCATAATTTCTACTTAGTATCAAAGATTTTCCATTGAAGATTCATCTCAAGATCAGAAAGTTGGACTAGGGAGATTCACATTGCAAGCTACTTGGCTCCACCTGGGGAACAAGCTGATTTTTGAAGAATATTGAGCCCAATCCAAGCTCACCATTGTCTTTAAAAGGCCTCAAAACCCTAGGATCACCTGTTCATTCATCAAAATCAGAGACATCTAATAGAGAACCATCAAAGGTCTTTTTTAGGTTTTTCAAATTCGTACCATTTGGATTGTATAGTTTGTTAAAAAAAAATCATCTCCCTTCAAGTTGTACTCTATGGCAAAAAAAAATTAGTTGTGGGCCATTTTTCCAAAACAAATTTGGGCTCATTTCATATAGTTTTGGTAAAAATTATTTGGAGCAAATATCATATATTATATATAGGTTTTATTTTTAAAAAATTAGTGGCATATAATTTACATTGGTCGACATATTTTTTAGGGTTGATATTTCTATAGAAAATTTTGTGTCGACACATATTTTTTGTAGATTAAAATATTATTTTAGTGGCCTAAATCAAAAGGGGTTTGATTTTTTAATTGTAGTATGCAATATTAAAAAATATTAATATACTCCTTTGTCTTCCCCTTTTCATATCATAGTCTGCAGAAAAAGTCTTTTTTTCGGCTGCATTTTTTTTTGCAGAGGGAGGTACATGTTGCAGGTGGCATACTCCATGTCAACCTTGTTGATTTGACTAGATGTCACATCAATGTTTTGGCTAGGACTTCATTGACTCCTGTCACTTCTTCCCATTGGCTCATACATTTCCCATCAGTCGCTTCTTGCCAAATCCATCATATCATCAATCAGTCCCTCATCAACCCCTTATCACGAGTTGGTTCCATTGTTGACCAAGGGTTCCACTCAATCCAAGTGGCACCACCCAAAATTGAAGCTTTGCCCATCTTGTCCACTTCATCATCACTTCTAGGAGGGGAGCACTTTTTTTAAACTACCACTTTAGATTGTGGTCACATCATGGACCAGGGGCATTTTTTTCAGCCTAGGTGCTAATTTTTTGCACCTAGTTAGCATGTTAGGCCCTAATAGGGAAAATATATTTTGAGGGGCATATCTTTTCACCATAATCTCAAAATTTAATAAATGAGATAATGTTGGAAAGGTATTCTAGAGTACCTCCTAGTGGTGCCCTCCATTTTCTAGAATTTTTCTACTACAAAAAGATACAATAAACTAAAGTCAAAACCTTAATTTGGACTCAAAAGCTCATATCTTCCAATTAGGTTGTCAAAATTTGGTGATTCCAATGGAATTAGGAAGGTATTACAGTGCTTTTTTTTATCAGTCCTTTCCTTTCATTTAGTTTGAACTCCAAGTGATTTGCATTGGGTTTTTTCCATTTTGAGCATTTTCATCATTACTTGGATATCCTGAAGATTGGAGAAAGGTTTATTGCATCAAGGGGCATCTCTTCAGTTACATATCATTATTTGGAAGTTTCTATTTGTTGTTGAAGGTCAATATCTTTGTAATATTGGATATTTTTCATAATTTTTTATGGTGTTTTCCATTCATCCTTCACTGATAATGTTGGGAAAGGGAAACTATAGACAATGAAGAGATTGCATCATAAACCATCTTCAAACACTTTATTTTTTTCCCACATTTTTATGGTTTAGTTCCCCCTCCTAATAATTGTATCCAAATATTTGCTTGGAATTGTTGAAGGTGTGATGTTCTAGGAGTTATTGCAATGCATGTTATTGATGATTTTTTGAAAGCTATTGATCATTGTGATTGTCCTCATATTCTTTGGACCAAGATTTGGGAGCTATATGGAGATCTTGATACTCCACCATTCCCTAATGATCATGATTTAGAATGTCATGTGCCTCTTGATTCTTCAGATCAGATACCCCATGATGATATTTCTATTTAGGAGTTTGATTGTTTGGAATGCTTTGAATCTTCTGAAGAGGTTGAAAAGGTTCCTTAAGATGCTCCTTCTTCTCCATCAGAGACTATTGATATACCTTTGCATTCAGTGATTCCTTGTGTAGAGTCATTGATTGAAGCTTCCCTCATTTCTATTCATCGGGACATATTCAATTTTCTAGACTTGAAATCTCAGGATGGATTTGTTTCAAGTATTGTATACTCGGATACTTCTATAGGTTTGAAGGAAATTCTTGAGGGGATATCTCTCCTCTATGCAGATTCTACCTTAGATCCCAAGACTACCTTGGAGGAACTTGATTCCTCTTCAGAGATTTCCTATTTGAGGCTTCTTCCATCCCATTTCATTATGGAGTTAGAGTTTCTTTAGCATCTACCATTGGATTGGCTTCAATCTTCTCTAAGTGGTTTTGAGGGCACTTCATTTTGGGCTGAAATCTAGTCTCCATCTATTCCTTCAATGGAAGGATCATTCTATTGCAATCTTTGGATCTTGTTCAACATCAGTTTCTACATTGTATTGCTCTATCATATCCCTCATCGATTGGCCATGTACCTAATTTTGATTGTGGCATCTTCATCTTATTTGGGAAAAGAGACACATGAGTAGTTATTAGAGACACCATCACCATCCATATTCATTCTTCCTTCCTTCAATTCCTAACTAGATTGGGAAGCATCGCTACATTTCTACTTGGTTTTGTTTCTTTCAAAAGGGAGAAAAGTTGTTTTTTGACATTGGATCATGTTTTATCTTCATGCACTTGCCATTTTTTAAGGTAATAACACATTGTGGGGGGGCTACATAGTCTCTCTCTTCCCCTCCTATGGGGGGATATTGATTGTATTGTATCTATGGGATGGATGGTGTACTTGGGGGGTATCATGGAGTCCTCCATCCTTCCTTACTTATTTACACTTCATCTCCTTTTTGGAGAGGGGTTTTCTTCCCATTGGGTTTTCCCCTTTGCTTCATTTGTGGGAGATTAGTTGCATTTCTTATTCAATTATAAATGGGTACCTGAAATTTCCATCATGTATCTAGTACCCATCATTGTATCATTGCATAAACATTGCATTATCTTTTCCCCCCTAAGTTGTACTTATGGGGGGTGTTAGTGTAATTAATATTTAATTACACTAGCATAAGTTTACTTAGGCATATTATTTAATTAATTCCTAGGCTCCATTCACTAGGAAATTAGTTATGATGGGGCCATCCCCCTTCACATGTTCTTAGGATAAAAGATTCCTTCTAGAAGAATGAGTTGTATTTTCTAGAAGCCTTATCATATCTTCACATCATTCTAGGTAGATAGTTAGTTGTCACATTTTGTCAGGTCAAGACACATTTCAACCTTTCCTATCTAAGGAAGGCTCTTGTACATTTGTAAATCATTCTAGATCATCATCTCATAATAGACTATCAATTTGCATGCCTAAGTTGCAACACTTTCATGTGGCTGATTTTCTTCTTGGAAAAGATCCTTTGAAGGTTACAACTTCATTGGGTGATTTAGCATCCATAATTTTTACATGTTTGAAAGAAGTTATTGGAAGTATTGTTGGATGTTCAAGGGACATCTCTTTGTGATTTACACATCAGTGGTTGATCTCTTTTGGTGATGCATTGTGTTTGAGTTGGTCTTCTAGGAAATTTATGGATATCTAGGGGACAAGGCTTGTCATCCTACTTGTGTTATGTGCTTGAAGGTTTTCACCAACATATGAAGATGTGTTGAGGTATATTTGGGTCCTAACCTATCTTAGTTAGAACTGCATTAGGTGAATTCAATTGGAAACATATTTTTGGGTCGACTAGTATTATGCTACATGTTTCTTTGTTTCTAACCTAAGTTGATGTGTGCTAGCATGTGAGTGGTTTAGGATCACATTGGAAGATTAAATAAGGTTTTTTGTCCTCTTTATCCCTTGGATAGGACCACATTGATTTTTTGTGAAAACATATTGAGATTAGTGTTTATCTTTTTTTTGGACAACCTAAATGATGTTTTATGATCTTATAGTGCATATAAATGAAAGATCAAATCAGTTGCAAAGTGGGAGTGTGGAAAGTATTTAATATCTCATAGAAGAAGTGGGAAAGTGTGTGGAAGAAAGATTAAATTTTCTTTAACGCCTTAGTCAGTAGAGTGTTGTTTTGACAAATATTGTAATTTCTATAATCTTCTTATACCATTCTCTAAGATAGAGAGTCTCATTAGGTTTATGTATCTTTCCTTGGAGTTTTTAACTTCATTCTACAAGTCCTTTTTATATTTCCCTAAGGTTGTGCACCTTATTTTTCAAGTCTTTTGTTAGTGATCCTTATATTTGTAATTAGTGAGCTTCATATATTGTGTGTTAACTCTCACCATGGTTTTCCCTCATTGGGTTTTCCACATAAATATGGTGTCATCTTGTGCATGTTTGTTCCTTGTGTTGCAAGAATGGAAAAGGGAATGAAAGTGTTGTCCTTGATGTCAACTGGTCAATTGGTTATCTACTAGTTGCTATTGGCTACATATGTTGAGGATATTGAGAAAATTGTATTAAAGAAAGATTATAGGTATTTAGTTGTTGCTTAGGATGATTTGATACTTGTCCCTATGTTTTTGTGGTTTATATATGTTGGTCATGGTTGTTGAAGGTTTCTATATCCATATTTTTGGCTATTGGTTCATTATGAAGTTCGAGTTGTGTTCACCAGTTGTGAACTATGTTTTTTTTGTGTTCTAGCTGAGGTCCAGCAGAAAAGTTGCTAGTCTAGTTTTCTCTTTGATGAAGCCTTTTGACTTGTAGTTCTAGAGTTAATATGTTCTTATTGCATTGAATATATTTTTGGTTTTTGGAAGTTTCAAGTTTAATTTCTCTATGTGTTTTACACTAGTTTGGCCAGTCGTGTGTTAAACACTATCTTCAAAGTTGATGAAGTGTGTTGGATCTATTTTGGGTCTTAGTGAATTGCTTGATTGAGTTACCCTCATTCTAGTTCCACCCTAGGATGTTTTGGCACTGACCTAATTTGAATTTGAAGTTGGATGGCCGACTTTGTATCTTTTTCAAGGTTGGAGATAGTATAAATATAGGATGAGCTAGTAATGAAAAGTATAAAAAAGAAAATAAGGAAGAAAAGTGAAAGAGAATACACAACTTTGATGCTATTCAAAAAGTGTGTGTGAGTTATGTGTGTGGTAAATCAGTGCAAGGTTTAATGTTGAGTTTTTGGATGCAATGAGCAAAAGGAAAACTCTATCATTCATGCAAGTTGATCAAGTGATTATGGTAGAACCCTTTGTTGCATTGGGATTGTTGTCTCTTTGTAAGAAGTATTCTTTGTCTTCTTTGTATCTCTGTGGTAGTGAGCCCTCCAAGTTGTAGCCTTGTTGGACAGTGAGTCCTTATCTCAGGTAGTGAGCCTTGTTTTAGGGAGTGAGCCTTTTTGTAATTGATTTTGATATTCTCTATAGTGTGATTTAATCCTCACTACGGTTTTTCCCTCATTTGGTTTTCCATGTAAATCTAGTGTTATTGTGTTTATGCATTGGATTTGATTTTCTACATTGGCATTTGATGATTAATCATTTAAGTAGTTTAAGCATTAGTTTTGGTAATTGAATTGAATATTAAAATTTTTGACAAATAATTCACCCCCCCTCTCAGTTGTCCTATTCAACAATTGGTATCAAATCTTGGTTCCTTGGTGAAGAGCTTAACCACTTGAGGAAGGTTTAGGATGGCTAGAAAAATGGTCTTTGATTATTCGAGGTTTGATGGAACTAATTATGGTATCTAGAAAGTATTCATGGAAGAATAGCTAGATTATTGTGGATATGATGTGGAGAAAGCTTATAAGAATCCCTACACTCCTGCTAATGGTATGAGTACACCTGAAGAAATTAAAGCACATGAAGTGAATAATAAGGCAAAGTTCATCTTGAAGAATAGTCTAGTACATTTCAAGTTGATTAAGGTTCAAAATTTGAAGACAACTAAGGAATTCTAGGATGCTTTAGAAAAAGTATATGATGGTGATGAAAGAGTTAAAGAGGTGAAATTAAAGAATTGAAAAACATAGTTTGATCTTATACATATGTCTAAAGATGAAAATGTCAAAGCTTATGTACAAAGATCGGATGAGGTAGTGGCTAGATTGTAAATAAGATTCTTAGAACTCTTCATGATGCTTATAGTTGTTTTTGGGTGTTTTTACACTTCTCAACATAGGAAACACATAGGTGCACTACCTTTCTTGAAAGGAAACTTCCTACAAACAAGTTGTAGAAAATTACCCCAAGGTCTCTTGGATGTCATGTCATGACTTGCAAAAACAACTCAGTGGATTGATGCAATTTGCTGGTAATCACAAGGGGCATGGAAAATTTTCTAAGTTGGAAGGGAATTGTGTCTTCAAATGGATTTTTTGAGATTTTGAAGGTGAGGTGTAATTTTTGTGAGTTCAAAACAGCAGTCTAAAACTCCATATACAACATCAGGTTTGGCTTTACAATGATGTTGGAACTTTTCCTTAACTACTATTACAAAGAAAGGTCAAAAGGGAAAAGGGATGGAAAATCTCCTAGACCTACAAGTACTGATGAATAGTGACAATGGTGGATGCTACAATGGACATCCTTCCTAAAACTGAGTTCCACTTCACCAAACAACATATAGTCTCATGAAACTAGTGCTATCTTCTAAGGTCTATAGATTTTTTAGCTATTCATTCACCATAAAGCATAAATAAAAGATGAATTTTAAGTGAAACAATGAATTAATGTTTAGACAAGATTTATACTACTATTCATCATCAATAACCAGAAAAAATCATGAACATGGAAAGCATAAACACAATAGCATTCTTCAACATCAATGGAAAACATGAACTAAACTACTAAAGCAACTCAAAATCACTTAGAACAACAAACTAAATCTATCTAAATCTATCAACTTTTAGAAGATGAATCATGGAACATGTGAGAAACATAAGAATCCACCAAAGCAATGAAATTCTATTGAAATTTATGCAACATGTCTTTACAACAACTCAACTCTCTCTTTGAAAATGAGAGGAGACCCCTATTTATATTTTTCCAAAAGTAAAATGAATGGCCAGGATTTACTTTCATTGTGTGGCCAAGATTCATTTTACATTATGGTTTCACCTACCCCCAAAATATATTAATATAAAATATAGGTTTGTTTTTTCCCTATTTTTTCCTCTAGTGGCTATGACACTGTAGCAGTTTTGTCTTTAGTGGTTTCCTTCTTTTCTAGCTAAAATATTAGAAAATCATCAACAATCACTAGTTTTCCTTCACCTTTCTATAGGGTGGCATATTCCAAAAATTTTCCAATTAGTGTCTGAAGCTTTTCCCATTCCATAATGTCAGATTGAAGAACTTGGAAGGTCAGCCTCTTGAATCTACCAATGATCTACTCCTAATGCTTTGTACATCTTGGCATGGCCTTGATGACCTACTCAGACTGAGTGAATGCCCTTGCAAAAAAATATATGAAATTCATTGTTAATGCATTTGCTTCCCCTTGCTCCATCTTCTTATGGAAGAATGGTTTGATCTTCTCTAGATCTAGCTCTAGGGAAGATATATCCTAGTTCGTCATTAGCTTGAGGTAGTCCTCACTGTCCATCCTATTCTCTTTGACCCATTTAAGGTCTAGCTCAACCTCATGTAATCCTCTCTCTAGGACATCCATCCTATTATCTAGGCCCATTTTCCATGTTTCCATCAGCCAATGATCATGTTTTGTGAGGCCCAGTTCCTTCTCCCATGTATTCTTGAGCATCTTGACAATGGCCTTGAGCATTGGATAGGTGGTCTAATATTGCTCAGGGAACTGGTGACATAAATTTTTAGTGCCCTCTAGCTGCTTCTACACATCTCAAAATTTATTGGTCATTCAAGAAACGCATCCTATACCCATGTTACCATTGTAAAGTACCTATTGGAACCAATCTGCAATAGCCTTGGTCCAATTCTTCATTTTCAACATCATGGTGAGTTCTTCCTAGGAGAGAAGCGAGGGCACAAAAGATGTTGTTGGGGCTTCTTCTTCCAAGGAAGTCCACAGCTAAATATAGGTGATAAGATCCATCACCTGTGCTTTTAATTCTCCTTAGAGGACTAATACTTATTCATCTATTGCATGATCGTGGCCATAGAGCCCTATAATTCATCAATTTTTTGCTCTCTTATGACAAGACCCAAGTTGATGGTGGAAATGTTGTAGTTGACCCTTTCTCCTTTTTCTATCACTAGGGTGGTGATTTTCAATGTCCTTGATCTAGATGCATCAACTGTGATGTGGGAACAAACCCTTGATTTCTTTTCTTTTCTCATCTTCATTTGTGCTCTGGCCAGTATAGCCTTGAGTCTAGCCTTGGGATCAATGAGGGTAGGGGTCTTCTTTTGCAACTACTTCTCTAGCTAGTCAGGCATCTGAGTTTCCTCCTTTGGTGATTCATGATCACCTTCCTCTCTTTGAACATGTTGGAGCTACTTCTCCTCATGGCCCAGAGCCTCTTGTTTTGTTCTTTCTTCTTCTTCAATCGAGTCTTCAATATGTATGGTCCTTTCCCTTTCTGACTCAGTGGTGGCTATATTTTCCTTAGCGATACTTTCCTTATGAGTTTCTCTTTCTTCTTCATGTTTAAGCTATACATGATGCTCTAGTTTGGGGTTCTTTTCTGGTGCATCTTCTTCCTTTTTTTTCCTCTTTTTCTTCTTCTTTATTTTCTCCTTTAGGAGGTACCTCTTCTTGGATAAGGCCCTCATCTTGGTCGATTAGTGGAGGCTCTTTGAGTATCTCCACATTCACATTAGTGTCCTCTTTCTTCTTAGAAGTTTGCTTCTCAGATTTGACCTCTTCTCCTATATCCTTGAGATGCTGGGAAAACTCCTCTTCAAGCCCTTAGTCTAAGGTTTCTATTATGTATTTAGCATTAAGATTTTCAGTGTCTTCTTTTGAAGAATGTGATTGCTCTTCATCAGTCGCCACCTTATCCACACTCATGTTTTTTCTACCCTTAGGATGTTCAAAGTATACATCCTTAAAAGGATATTTGGGATCTTCTATTATTCCCTCAGCAACCTCCCTTTGATGTTTATCCATTTATTCTAATATCTACATGGTGGCCTACATTTTCATGGTGGAGGAATGGGCATGCTAGTAGCAATCTAGTCCATCATAGCTTGGAAAGTACGATTCAATATTATCCTAGAGAGCTCAGCGGGTATTCCTTGCATGTACTTGGAAAAGCTTCTTGGTAAGGAAAGAGGAGGAATAGTTGTAGTGGCTACTGAAGGCCTTACGATAGAGAGAGTGGGCAATAGAGGGGGCAGTGAGGTAGATGACAGTGGGGATGTTGTAGTTGAGGAGGATCCAACACCATAATTGGGGCCATTGGTGAGGTGGAATCAAGGTGGACTGAAATGTCCACAATGGGTAGAGAGGAAACATGTAGTTCCTAAGATGCAAGAGGTGGAGGAGTAGAAATGACAACAATGATGGTGGGAGTAGAGGTGGCAAGTGGTGACTATGATCACTTAACTTCTTCTTTTCCCTCATGTTGTAGATCCTCCTTAATGGTTGGCATTTCACTGAATCCTCCTGATTTCTTTTCCTTCTTTGAGGATTCTCCCTTTGTGGTCTTCTAGGTGTACACCTTATTTTTAGGTTGGTGCTTAAACACATTCTTCCTTTTCCTTGATATTTTTTCTAGAGGGGATTTAGTTGTTTCTTCCATTAGTACAGTAGTTGTTGTGCTATCTTTTTCACTCTCAAGTTCATCCATAAGCTCACCATATGTTAACACGGCTCATTGCACCTTAAGTTGGGAAATTTTAGCATCTACCCATTGCCTGGTCCTATTCTCCATTGGCCTTGTTACAATATCAAGGTCTTCTTCATCCCAATCTATTAGTGGCAATGACAAGTTGGCCACAACATCAAATATTTTGTCAAGAATGGTTTTCTCCTCTTCCACAATTTGGTCAGGCACTGGGAACAAGTTAATTGACTACACGAACTAGGCTATCATTTGCATATAGTGCATCATACGTACTTCATTGCCATCTTGATAGTTAGGCCATAAGTCTTCAACATGGGGTACATGAGCATACTTCTTTTCAACCAACTTCTTCAGCTTTCCATAAGGGTCCACCCTTGGTTGGGCTGTATGGATATCCAAATGGTACTCTACTATTTCCTTCTCCAAATACTCTATGCATTGGGTAGCCAAGATGACATACATTCCTTGCCCAAAATTGAGGGGATGTGGGATCCTTGCTCAATGTTTATCACTTAGTAGAGTGTGGGAATTTTGTAGCTATTGAGAGACCTCTAATATAATCATCCAGTCCTTGGGGTACAAAGGTAGTTTGTAGGGTCTTTCAAAAAAACCCTTTGTTTTGATATATGTGAATTTTGGGAGCTAGATGAATAGGTACATAAATATTTGGATGAAGGCTTGAGCATTGTGTGAGACTTTTCTCTAAAAATATCCTCCAAGGAGTTTGGTGATATGCCCAATGAAGACATCATTCACCCTCTAGTATTCTTTCTTGAAATTTGTATACTACAACTGTAGGTAGTGGTCATACACCTTCAACTCTCCTCTCCATAGATTCAGGTTTTGTGCAACAAAGAGGCCTTTGTATGGGAATGCCTCTACTAGTAGATATACTAGGTAGGATTTCATATAGAACTGAGATGTTTTCTTTATAGCCATAAGTTGTGTGTGCATGTTGTCACTTATGATCTTGGCCCAGTGGAACTTCATTTTTCCATGGATGATTTCCTCAATAAAATAGAACATCCACTCTTGGAAGAAGGAAACAATGGGGATGCCCATTACCCTCTCAATAGAGTGGACAAGTCATGGTACTCTTCATGGAATTCACTCCTGAAAAGCTCTTGCAGTACCTTGGTAGCACTACCCCTCTTTTCCTTCAACCAATGTTGGTTTATCAACTTCTTACACCCTAGAGTGTCTACTTTCCACATATTCTCAGGGTATCCCTTCTTTGTTTCCTCCATGGGGTTGAATGTAGGGATGTGGAATGCTTGGCCTATTGACTAGGTAGACAGATCTACCAACACTCTGCCATCATGATCTATGATCTTTTGGCTACTGCCATGGTAGCACTCTCTGCATACCATCACCAGTTTTGGGGCCACAAGTGCAGGTGGGAAGCCAACTGCTTTGGTTAGGCCACTCTTTTTGATCTTCTAAGAATTCTCATTTGTGGGATTGGTCATCATCCTTTGTCTGAATTCATCGATATCCACATGCCCCAGGTTAGTATTTGACACTAAATCCTAGGTAGAGGTGACCTTGGAGGTGATTTCCACCCTATTCAACTGATACTTCATTTGGTCCTTCTCTTCTTTCCCTATTGGTTCTTTGGAAAGCTTCTTCCCTTTCTCTTTCTCTGCAGATATCCCCGATGGTCCTGCAACATATTCCATAAATCCTACAAGAAAAAGGTGCAGTAAGCATATTTGCAAAAAGATTAGGGGAGCATTAGTGAAATCCTACAAAAAAGGGTTAGACTCATTAATTCATCCTCAAAAGATCATAAAATACATTAATGTTCATTTTTTAGGGCTCGTTTGGCTCAATTATAGGAATGTGGGCCCAAGGATGTGGCTTTCCTTGGGTTGGCAGTTGTCAAGAGCAGTGAGGAGTTGAATGGTGTTGGGGTCACGACAGCCCATAGGAGGACACCCACACTCAGAGCTCCGCACTAGAAGTTTGGAGGTTAACTTCTTTGACAATGTGTTTAGAATGCTAGGAAATCCACCAGGAGGTCTTTGGAGGCATACATTTTGTCACTTTGTTCATGCAGGTGTGAGGAATGCAAAAGTAGGGTGCCTCACAGACGTTTGGAATTCTCTATTGAGGAACAATGGCCAAGGCACGGAGGTATGAAAGAAGAGTCCCACAATGTGGGGCCTATAGGTGGCTTGGATGGTCCAGGCATGGTCTCTTTGGTTGATCATTTGGGAGTTTGTAGGTGGGGTCTAGCGGGAAGACATTGCAAGATAGCCCTTTAGGGACAGTGGTGATGAAACAACAGCCTACAAGAGGTGATCTGCACTGGCCACTTTGTTTCCTTACAAGTCTTCAGTTCCAAAGTCCACAAATCAGACTGACAGGGGTTCTCGGTTGTTTCGAACGATGATGATGGTGGGGCAGTCCACAGACAGACGCCCACGAGATTTAGCCTGCAAGAGGTTTAGACTTAGCATTTTGGGCATGAACTTGAATGGAAAATAATATAGTGGAGTCCACAACGTAGGAGAGGGAAATGACTTTGCTACCTATGCAAGGCTTTAAGACAGAAGCGAAGGGAAAATGGAGGTCTGCAAGGAAAGACCCATAAAAGGAGACTTAGGTTTTATCATTTGGTGGCATTAGACTTGGGTGATCCAGGTGGATCTCAAGACCCAAAAATTAAACTATTTTGGATACCCTCAAAATTAGCACCATGTCAATGTGTTCAGGAAACTGGACTCAATGCAACTTGAATGGGAGAAAAGGAGTTCGTATACCCCAAGTTATCGTCAGTCAAAGTTTGGGTCAAACAGGCACTTGAGGCCATCCAGAAAGGAAAAATATTTGACTAACTCAAAATTCATCAAAAAAAGTCAAAAAGAAGAGCTTGTCATCATGATTCTGATGACGCTTGTTTTGTGAAAAATGGAGTTTGCACACTCGAGATATCGCAAGTCAAACTTTGTAGTTGACTATGAGGACCAAATGGTACAATCAATGACATCAGCATGTTGTCATGGTAGGTCCATACTATATGATAGATGAGGTGTACCAATCTAAGTGTGATACATGTCCCTCCATATAGCTGAAATGGCATCTATATAGAAATGTGGTGGGTGACATGTCTTGGCTAACATGGCATGGTGAGTGGGCAGTACAGTCATCAGATGACGTCAACATAGTCGGTGACTAAGATTTTGACACGTGTCCTCCAAGTGTCTTATGACATTTCTTTGGAAGTGAATCATAACATGACATGTGGCTCATCAGCTCCTTGTCCTCCTGTTGGTTCATTTGTGTTTGCTATTAAAAGTATTGGTGGGGATTGAACCCCCACCCTCCATTCTGAGAATGACACATGGAACCATTGTGCCATGTAGTGAGCACTTAACACATGCATGGTGATGGTTTGTTTTACTATATTAAAAGTTTCAAATAATTAAAGAAAAAAATTGGTGGGGTTGAACCCCTGACCAGTTGGTTGCCAAAATATATTGGCACTACCACGCCATTGTTAGCGTTTGATATATTAGGGGGAAAATTTCTATTTAAAGATGATTAGAGCCCAATTTTTTGACTAAATAACCATTAATGGTTATTGGTTGGAGTTTAAAATTAAAGTAAAGACAAATAACCTAAAACCCAAAAGAGCTCGAATTTGTAAGACATTAAGGGCTTAAACAAATTTAAATGTTTTTATGGAAAGGGGCTATTGTTTTCTTTATAAAAATAAGGGGATTGTTCAAACTTCCTCCTTAAGAGGGGAAAAAGGCCAAAATGGTGGTTTTAGCCCAAATGGGAAAATTTCAGATATAAAAGAGAGTGCTAGGAGGCATTCCATTTGTTAGTTCTCAAAAATGCTGGTTTGAAACCACAAGAGGTTTCCAAGCTCTTGATATGTTTTTGGCTAATGTACAAGGCCAAATGGTATAGTTGAACCTTCTTCTCTTCAGGCTCTGCCAGACCTAGGTGGGTGCACCTATGCAAATGAAGCAGACTTAAACTATTTTTTCCCCACTTAAGCAATCTATCCACAATGGCAATTGGAACTGGAGAGATGTAGACCTATTTGGTATAAATTGTATAAGCAATATCAAGGTGGAGTTTATGAATATGTTTAGTTAATAGATGTAAAGTTTTGAAAATGAATTGGCTAAGACTAAATGATGAGATGGATAAGACCAATGCCTTGTTGGGTGGATGGATTCCAATGAAGATCTAGAATATGTGACTTGTAATGGCAATAACTCAAACTGTTTGGCACACTAATATTGGTTTATAACTTGTATATATGTACAGGTAAATGATTGAAAAAATCTACTTATAAATCCAATTGACACAACCAGGTACTTATAATTTATCAAAAGGATTTAATATTTACTTGAAAGAACCAATTGAGTAAATTATGCAATAACACAGATAACACCAGATTGGAGACAGATTGACAATCCTAACTATGTGGCTGTTCTTATTGATCCAATTAACACTTCTAGATTATTGTGATTTATTAGAAGGATGTTTAATTCCTCTGGGGAAACCAATTAATCACATCACATAGATACAACAAATGTGCACTAATAAATTGAATATATACTTGATATATCAATTTAAATAACAAAGAAGCATTAAAGTGGAGACAACCAAATAATTGAATAATTCCAACAAATAGTTGATACCAAGATTAGGCCGCAAAATCAAATATCTTTCATTGAATTCTTCAAAATTTATACATGCATCATGGTCTTTTGAAATGTGATCAATATATCTATCCCTATTTGCTTGTTACTTTCTCCTATCTAATCTAATCTTTCCTTTTGGTCTTGGTCTCTCTTATTTGTCTGAGAGGCAACAAGCTTTAGACTAGAGGACATATCTCTTGATAACAAAACATAATTTGAAATTAAATATAACTAAAAGAACTTAACAACAAACATGTGTGTTAATCTGTTAATCTCCGAGTAAAAGCCCATTGTCACCTAAGACCTATTCAAAGACTTTATTGTATGATACTTTCTTCTCCTGATACTTGCAAACAATATTCATCAGAGCCCAAATATTTCTCCTACCACTTATTTATTGTTATATCACTTGGCCATTTGAATTCTTGTGTAGATGCAAAATTTGTGAGATAAATTTTCCATCAATTATCTAGGAGATTTCTAACATCCACAATGAACTTTGTGTATCAACTTTCCAACATGATAATCCCATCAAGTAAGTATGGAGTTTGTCAAGATTGATCTTCCCATCATCATGTACATGTGTCAAGCCTTTTGGAATTATCTGATCAAACTCTTTTCTCCACTCATCCATACCCTTTATCTGATTGTCATCTTTGAATATTGATGGGTTGAAGAGGCATTTAATGGAGTCAAATGCATTCCTCCTACTTTCCACTTTCTTCCTTATATCCACCAAATACTTATATTCATCAATTAAACCCTTTACCATTTCCCATGTAGGTTTGATTCTAGGTGGGGTATCTAGATCCCTTTTTGTGGATTTGCACAGAGTAGTCAGCATGTGATAGGTTGGTTGCCACCTCTTCTCGAGATTTTCAAGGATAGGGGAGTTACCATTTATCTATTCCAAAGCTTTAATCAAATTTCTAAATATTTCATGTAATCCACCTATCTTCTCTTTCAATATCCCAATTCTATGCTCAAATATCTTCCTTAGAATCTCCATAATATGCTGCTTGACATCCTCCATGTTGTATTTCTTCAGTTTAGCAATTTCATCTTTCAATTGTTGTATTTGTAGATCCTCTACTTGGATAGGTGGGTGATAGAAAATTAACTCATCCCCTCTTACTATGGTGGCCTATTGCAACTGTTGCTTCAGCTTCACATTCTCAATAAACAATTTTTTCACTTCATCATTTGACAATTTTAATCTCTTTTCATATTCATTGATCTTCTTTTCCATATTTTCTACCACACCTTTAGTGAACATTTCAAAATACATGGTTATAGTTGTAGAATTTATGGTAGTTGTGTCCTTTATTACTCTCACCATTACTGACCCCCTCATTTCCTGCACTACATCCAATAATCGAGGATTCCTTGTATTCTTTTGTTTTTTCCACAAAGCAAGAGTTTGGGTAGGAGGGTTGTACCCTATTCCTAAAATCACCTTCCTCTAAATCAAACTCTGCTACTAACATTGGATCATCATGTGCTCTAATTTGATCTAAAAGAAACACTTTGGATAGCTACATCCCTAGTATAATCAGCATATCGCTTTTCAATACTAGTTCTCTTGCCTCCTGAGGGGTGACATTGATGTTATCAACATTTAATTCTGCAAATGTCTGATCCTAGATTTCAGACTGCTTTGATTCATCAGCTCCTATAGGATTGATTTTCAATTTTTCATCAAATTGTTTCATCTTCATCTTAATCCAAAAATCCTTAACTTCATTAGTATGGATAAAACCATCATCTTCCATAAACCTTACAAAGGCCACTAACCTATCATACTCCTAAATTTCATTATCTCCTCATCTAAAAGCCTGATCTTAGGATCATGAGGCTCTTGACTTTTTTGTTGCTCTGCTACCTCCTTCATTTCAGTTAGAGCTATGACTGCTCCCTCTTCTTCATCATCACTTAAGCCATAATCAACTAGTGACTTAGTCTTCTGTCTCTTGGCTTGGGGTTCATGTGTAGGAGATGGAGGGGATGTATGTGCAGGTGATGCTTCATGTGATGGTTGGTGAGGTGTGGGAAGTGGAATTAACACCTCATCTTGGGCCATTTTGTATAATTCATCAAAGTTTTCAAGGATCACTTGCATCCTTTTTAAAAGTTTGGGTTCATTTGCAAAAAACCCTTTGAATATTTTATTCTTCTCCTTCTTCCTATCCCCCCATTGCATTATAGTTATCCATATTTTTGTAGTTTGCATTACATCAGTGAGATATACCTGATTTCTAATAAAATCCTCATCAGGGTCAAATTCATGTGATATAGCCCTCTTTGTCAATAAATTTCTTCTGATCATATTGATATGACCCTCTGGGTAACATACTCTCTCCTTTCCATACTTGAGGGGATAATTAAACCTCATGAACCTCTACAATTCCTCCAACATATCAGATTGAATAGAAAATTCCTAAAATACTATTAAATCAAGCAAAAATGTTCCTTTTCTCTGATTCTGCATCAAGTCATGCTCCATCGAAAGCATCTGCAACATGAATTATAGAAAGCATAGCCTTGCAGGTGTAAATTTGGGTAAAATGTGTCGTGCATGGTTACAACCGTATACCCTAATAATTGTGTGTTGTGGCATAAATAACTAATCAGCATAATTATGAGTATAACCAAGGTCTAGCTTATACTGTATAGGTATCATTATATTCATCAAATATTCAAGTAGCCTTGGTGTTGGGTAACCAAGGGCGGCTATCAATCTAACAACAAAGTCATCTTGAAACACAAAAAAATCACATTTTTCACATCTATCATCCCATATATAACACCAATTCTATACAGGGAGTCTTACACCATTCTTTTGTGTACACAAATTCATCCTTCTAGTCCATTTCATTTGATTTTGATATAATATTAAATGACACAACAAAGAATATTTTCTAAAGGCAATGGGAGCCTTAGCCTCTCTAACCTGCAACAAACCCTCATGTATTTTCTCTTCAATCAGAGATGGAAAATCAAATTCTACATTTGACTCAGGGTGTTGAATATTCATGGCCATCCTCATTAATCCCATTGACATACTTTCTTTTGCATCTATCCCCAATACTAAACATAATGCATGATAAGTATTTTTGAAATAAACCTAAAAATCTAAAATTGGGAAAGGCTCCATTTTTTAGGAAGGAATGGGGAGTATTCTATTATTATCACCCCTCTTTATATCTAGGGGGGTTCATCAATTCTATATGTTCTTCTCAGTGTCTTGTACTCCTGCTCCAATTTCATTAAATTTACCTATGTTACAACTTGTTTATTGAGGTTAAAACACTTGATAATAGCCTCTCTTGAGACATCAACTAAGCACCCACCATTTGGAAGCTTGAAAATTTTAGTTGGGGCATGGTAGCTATGGGCCAGGGCTTTAATCAACTCAATATCAATGAAAATATTTGGAACAATTAGTTTATCTATATCAAGGGTCCATAGGTTTGATGTTGGAACCTTATCATTCTTGTTTCAATAGAAATACCAATAGAGGTTCCAACCCGACTGAGGAACAATGGGGTCTCTACACCCTTGAGCTAAATCTCTAAAAACCTTCTTGGGTCCTTTGTCAACTAAACTAAGTAATAAAGAAAGCAATGGGGATTGTAATGAGGGTTTGCTAGTTTAGCTTCATCTTTTTTAACCCCTACAGCCTTCTTTGGTGCCATTTCTATAAAATTTAGAGAGTGATGAGCTGAGCTTACCTGGTGATATAATTCGCTTTGAAGAATTCCTTTTGCTCTCGCACTTTAAGCTTGTCTGCACTTAGTCTCAGCTGTTATGAATGGAAAATCTCAACCTACTTCGTGCTTCTTAACACCAAGGTCCATTGACTCTAGACTCATAAATTCACACAATTAAAATCTTTGTATCGAGCTCAATTTCATATTTTGATGTTGACTGATGTGACTGATATGCTTTAAATGACCCAACAACTGATTTACCACACTACCTCATGTTACTTTTCACTCCCCTATGGTACTGTAGTGTGTTTTCATTATCCATCTTCAATGTACCTCTCTACTGCATATTACCTTTGTCTCTCTTGCGGTACCGCAATGTATCCTCAATACATATATTAATATACCGCTCTACTGTGGGTTACCTTTTTCTTTCTTGTGGTAGCGTGGTGCCTTCCTAGTACTCCTCCTTAGTATACCACTTTACCATAGGCTATGTTTTGACCCTATGGAGTATAGTGGTGTCTCCTTTTACTACTATCCTTTAGTATACCACTCTACCGTGGGCTATGTATTGGCCCCCCGAGGTATAGCAGTGAAGGTGACAAAGTATAGTGTTAGCTCCTTATACCATCATACTATGAGCTTCTTTGTAATGGGTTGTGGTAGAGAGGTATGATGTAAGGGCTATGTGGGGTGTCCAATGCAGTAGCGATATAGCAGTAAAGGGAAAAATTGACCTTATGGATGGTGAAAATGTGACTTTTTATGAAAATGATAGTATTAATTTCAGATTTTAATTGATGAAATCCTTAGAATTTTTTATGAAAATTTTGGTTTGAACAATGGCTCCAGTTGGGGATGAGTTATTTACCAATCACTGGAAGAATCCAAAATATCTCTGGGTGTAGACTAAGTTTTTAGAGGATGAAAATAAAAATGTGGTGAGGATGGAATGGAAATGGATATAGAGGTGAAAAATGATGGAGATGGAAATGATCCTACACTACTGTACATGGAAAAAAAAAAATTATGAGGGAGTTCTAGTATTTTCCATGTACTGGAAAGTCCTAGTCCCTTCTTAATTTCCTAAACTACTGTGCATGGACAAAGACTGTTTTAAGAGGTTTTTAAAGAATTTTCCATGCACTAGCAATCCTTAATCCTATGGTATTCTTCAAGAAAATAAGTGCTTTAGAAATTTCCCATGTACTGGAAATTATTGTTCTTCGCCTGACATGTTTTACAAATAATAAGAGTCATCCCCTCCTTTTCCAATGATAACAAAGTGACCTAACCAGAGGGCTTCAAATTTTCCTTGCTTTCCCTTCTCCTGACATCTAGCATTCCACATTAGTACCAAATCATTCAACTCAAATTTTCTATCTTTGGCTTTCTTATCAAAAAGGTATTTCATCTGTGATTGCAACTTCATAATTTTCTTTTGAGCCACTCTCCTTATTTCATCAATATTTGTAAGCTACTCTATCCTTTCCTCCATTGGTTTTGGAATATCTAAATCTTCCTGAAGGATGAAATTATAAACTAGTAAAAGGTTTTGCAATGGCATCCTGGCCTTTGTCCCATACAGCCGTTCAAATGGAGACTTTCCAATAGCCTTCTTTACAATAACCCTATCTACCCACACAACGATTCTCATCTTTGAATCCCATGCCTTCTTATTTCCATGTATTATCCTTCTTATGATTTTCAAAAGAATTTTATTACTAGATTATGCCTGACCGTTTGCTTGTGGGTGGTAAGGGGCACCATAAGAAACAGTAATACCATATGTGTTGCAATTTTTTTTGAATTCATCAGACCTAAAACACATCCCATTGTCTTTGATCAACCTTACTAGTGTACCAAACCTAGTTATGATATTCTCCATCAGGAAATTTATTACCACCTTGCTTGTTGCTTGTTTGGTTGTGATTGCCTACACCCATTTAGTGAAATAGTCAGTTGCTACTAATTCCACTTATGTACTCCACTTGAATTTTTTTGTATTTCTCGAATAAAATAAATTCCCCATTGGTGGAAAGGGGCTTCTACTTGCAAAGGTCTAAGCATTAGGGATCCTTGATATTTCATCTTTCCTGAGAATTTTTGGAAAGCTTCACATCTCATTACATAAGAAAAAGAATCATTGAAAACCTTAGGCCAGTAATAGCCTACCTTGAGAATCTTATGTGTAGTCATTTGGAAAAATAATGACCTCCAAACACTCCTTCATGCATCTCACTCAAGACATGTTTTGCATGTGATTCATCTAGACACAATAATAGCACTCCATCCATGTTTTTCCAAAATAGATCGCCTTCTATGAATACATACTTGGATGCTTGCAACTTTATAGTTCCTCTGATTATCATTCAATCCTTCAGGGCATTTCATGTGTCTAAGATAACACATTATTCTTGTGTACCAAGGAGTATGTTTAATGCTTGCAACTGCACCCTCCTCATTTTCTACATTGCAGATTTGGTTAGATTCAATGTTTGCTTCTACCATTAGTTTGGCTAGACCTTGTCTCCTTACTAACTTGGTAATCTAAATTTCCATATTAAATTATTGGATATTATTGATCCATCCAAATCTCTTCCCTATCACCTCTATCTATACCAAGATATATTTCACAACTGTGTGTGGTACATATGCAATTACTTTAGCTCCAACTAAATATGGTCTAAAAGCTTTTGTTGCCTTGACCAATGCATAGGATTGTTTCTCCCTAATATCATATTTTAACTCTGACCCTTGCAGTCACTTGCTAAAGAAGAATACAAGTTTCTCATAAACTTCATCATTCTTTTGTAACATAACAGTCGCTGTAGTGTGGAATGAGGCAAATGAAAATATTTGGAAGGGTTTAGCAAAATCAAGGGACTTTAAAATAGGGGCTTCTTTGATGGATTTATTGATGGATATAAATGCTTCGAGGGCTTTTGTAGTCCAATCTATCTTTTCTCCCTTCTTTAGCATTTTGGATATGGGTTTAATAATCTCAGTAAAATTTGACACAAATCTCCTAACAAAGTTATTTTGTCCAAAAAGTGATTGAATCACTTTAACAGTTTTGGGAATGGGGATTTTTTCTATGGCTTCTACTCTTTTAGGGTCTATTCTAATCCCTTCTTTTGATACAATATGCCCCAAAATATTACCTTCTGTAACAAAAAAGTGACATTTATTAGGATTGAGATTGATACCATATTCCAAATCCCTGATGAATATTTTCTCCAGGTGTTCTACATGGTCTTATGCCCTTTTGGAATAAGCAATGAGGTCATCTTGGTACACTATCATTATAGCATTGATCAAATCTACAAATGCCACATCCATGGCCCTTTGGAAAGTTTCCCCTGCATTTGTGAGACTGAATGGAATTCTCACATAAACATACATTCCCCATGGCATAGTAAAATTTTTCTTGTATTACTTAGACTCTTTAACTTTGACCTGATTATACCTAGAAAATCCATCCATCATTGACAACAACTCACATCTTGTAACTCTTTGTAATATGGCTTCCATATTTGGGAGAAGGTAATTATCCTTAAGGGAGGAAACATTTAAATTTTTGAAGTCTACACATAGTCTAATATCCCCATTTTTCCTTCTTACTAGAATGAAGTTTGATACCCATGTTGAATGTCTAATGGGCTTGATAATGCCTCCATCTCTGATTTTTGCAAGCTCCTCTTGCATTTTAGGTTCCAAAGTTGGGTTGATGGGTCTCGTCTTTTTCTTGAATGGTTTTTTATCTAGTTTTAATGGAATCTCATGCTGGAATAAATCCTCTCTATATGCTTTGAGATCCTCATAGGACCATGCAAAAACATGCTTGTACTTTCTTAACAGTGCAATTAGCATTCTCCTAATTGTTGGATTTTTTTTCTTTCCAATATATACCTTTTTGGGTGCCAATTTAGTCCCCAGATTGATTTCTTCAACATCTTCTCTATTTATTGGTGTCTTCTTCATGTGAGAACAATCATTTCCATCATATACCCTTTCTATTGCCACAAGTCCTTTGGGAACTTTGTTGGTTTTAAGCTGCAAAACTTTTTTTCCAAATATAGTATGTTTGCCATCTACTTCCTCAAAAAATGCATTAAAGTCAATCTCCTAGGCTTCATACTAGTCTATACAATGGAGAAAATTTATGATATCAATATCATCATTGAAAAATTTCCAACTATAGATATTATAAGGGACAACAGGCCTTGTTTTGAATTCAACTTGAGATACTCCAGCCAAGGTGATATCATCTCTTTTTAGGGCTACATTAGCTAGAAAATATGCCATCAAGTTTTTGGACCTGTCTATCCATTCAATGAAGAAAGCATCAAATAATTCAATTGTATCCCACACAACATTCCTATATTGTTTTAACCTCTTATTTTTTGTAGCATATTTTGACCTAACTTGTGAAATGATCAATTTAGAATCTCCCAGAATAGTTAGTAGTTTGATCTTATGTTTAACAACCATATTCAAACCAATTAGTAGGGCTTTATACTCTTCTATATTGTTTGTACATTCAAATGTCAAGAAGAATGAATATTTAAATGTAGTACCTTCAGGTGAAATAAATACTATCCCTGCTCCATTTCCTTCCTGGATACATGCTACATCAAAAAACATCTTCCACACACCATGTTGATTCTTGGAAACATGTTTGTCAATTGGATCAGTATTCACTAGTTTAGGCTAGGAAGGCTCTATTCTGAAACTTCCTAAATCTACATCACAAAATTTTTTTATCTAATCTTGGGGAACATAATCCATTATCTGATTCATCCTTGGTTCTCTATATAACTTAACATCTTCACCATTGACTGGTATTGTGGCATATGACAAGTCAAACTATACATTTCCTCCAATTGCTATAGTCCTTTACCTCGACAAGAGCATTCCAAAATAAGGAGGTGTATCAATCATAGTTATGTCAATCTTATAGTTTGCTTGTGGATAAGCAAAAAATTTCACCTTTACATCTTTCATAATTCCTATCACTAGGATACGCCTACTATCCATAGCATAGAATTTTCCACCAGTAGTGTCTACCCACATGCCAAGTTGTTTCATAATCCCTATTGGCATGATATTGATGGCAGCACCTGAATCCATCATACAATTCCTCACCAACTTGTTATTTATGAGTAGTGTAGTAAAGAATGGATCCACTTGTGGAGGATTTATCAATGCATCACCTAGGAAAACCTTTGGAACATTTACCTTTTCCTACTTATTACTGATCTTAGTGGTCCCCTTGTTCTCAGAGTTTTTATCATTCCCATTAGATATTAATTGCATAGCACTATCCCTATACTCTTTAATTTTCATCATTTAAAGTAATGTGACAAATATTTTTATCTAGGATAAAGCTTGTGTGAAATAAAAAGAGGCACCTTCTATTTTGATCATCTTCTTTTGCTCTAGTGTCTCTCCTTTGCTTTCCTACTTTTGTTTCTTGCTTGTTTGATCAAAATTTTTCTTGTCCTTATGCAATTCCTTATTTTCCTCCTTATGAACATGCTTTTGTTCATTCTTATCAGGCTTCTTATTTTCTGTCTTTTTTGAAGCTCCATGTGGTGCTCTCTTATCTTTCATAAATATTCCTCTTGTAACACCCTCACTTTTATTTACTATTTTGATTCTCAACCAATATTTTATTTTTTCCTGTTCTACTACAACGATGGTTAATTTCTTGATCTCTTCCTTAGTTGGTCTTCTTATATTGCATTTACTTGACTGAGATGGTGCACTAGGAGAACATTGTTCATCATTATTTTCTTCATGATCAAAAAATATTTTTTGTTTTGGCATATGGACATTGTACCTTTGGTTATCAACATCATACTCATAGCCTCCTTCTTTTGAAGATGAATATCCCTTCTCAATGGGATATAGGGTGTGGGAAGTTAAATATATTGTATGATCCTCTTCATTATTGTCTACTGGAATTTCCTCTTCTTGTATTGATTGGGCTACAATACAATGGTCAGGGGAATGTGGCAAGTTACAAACTTGATGCCAAGGATTATTATTTACCACGTATGCTCCTCTCTTCTTTAAAGGACTAGGGGTCTCATTACTTTTAGGCCTATCCATCACAGGCTTTCCATCCTTCCATTTCATATTATAAGGCATATCATGTAACCTTGGCCTTTCATTCCTATATGTATTTTCTTTCCTATTCAGAGGGTTATTAATATTTTGGGGAACCCTAGGATTATCTCTCTTACTAATCATCCCAACAACCTTTCTATTGTTTTCAATAGTCAATGCTATTTTTTGAGCTTTAGCTAAATTTTTGGGGCACCTATTTCTAAGCTCATATCCTATCTTTGGATCAAATGCTTTTAGATAAATACTTAATGATGCAGGGTCTGCCAATTTGGATCCAGGAGGTATTTTATTATTCAATTTGGATAACTTCTAGTTAAAGTCATGAACTGACTCATTTTGATGTTTTTGGATACTTATCAATTCATGCAAGGCAAAATCTGGTGCACATTGGTACCCATACTATTCAAGAAATTGATCATCAAACTCCTGAATGGAATCAATAGAAGTTGTTGGTATACTGTCAAACCAATCTCTAGCTTCCTTAGTTAATGAAATCATGAATAACCTCATCTATACATCTTCATACTACATATCTAGATCTTGAATGAAAGCATTAAAACTCCTTAGGTGTTCCTTAGTGGTGAACATATTACTTCCTATAAATTTTGGGACAAGACCTCTCAAACTACTGTCCATAAGGTAAGGATATATTTGGAATATTGCTAAGTCCAATTGTCTGATCATAGTTGTTTATTGTTGAGGAGGTGGGTTTTTAGGATGTTGATATTGATATAATGGATTATTATATTATACTTGGAATGGTGGCACATATTGTTGGCCAAGGGATGGCTGAGCATTAGGGTGTTGTGATGGATTTCTAGGTGGAGGGTTTGATGATTTGTATTGATTCCCAAATGGATTTTGAGGTGTATTTGAAGGTCCTACATTGTTATTCCCTTGCCTATGAGGTGGTATATATTTAGGGAAGTTAGCTATCTATGCATCAAATTGGGTTTTCTATAGCTTCAAATCTTGGAGTTCTTTTATCACTTGGAGCCTTTGTTCATATTTTGCTTTTGATCTTTCCATTTCTTGTCTTTCATACTCTAATTGTGTATTTAATTCCTCGTCAGTCATAAATTTATAATTTTCTTTAGGGGCTTCATTATCAACAAGCTCATTTTGATTCATTTTCATTCCTTGATCATATTCATGTTGTCTTCTGATTCTTTTAGCCTCAAGTCTAGCCTTGAATTCTTCTTTATTCTGAGGATATGGCTGATAGAAAGGATTTCTTTTTTCTTTAGGAGTGTAAGGTTCTCTAGCTGAGCTATTTTCATTTGTCAATGTATCATAGCAATTATATGTCTCAAAGTGAGGTTTTGATGTTTTATCCTTATTTTTCATGCACATTTCATCATACAACTTCTTACCTTTATCATTCTTATTATGTGTCCATTTACCATTGTCATTGGAACCTCCTTTATATAGGGATCTTCTGCCATGCATGTTGTGAACTATTGTTATGGTCTAATGTGTACTTAGTTTTATCAAAGTTACCACTCACTTATGTGGAAGTGAGAAAATTTTATAACTTCTTATTCCCAGTGGAGTCTTTTGTAATGTTTTTAACTCTATGACAAAGTCCCTAACTCTAAGTTGACTCCCCAGTAGAGTCACCAAACTATTAGTTCTCAAAAATGTTGCTTTGAAACCACAAGAGGTTGCCAAGATCTTGATATGTTTTTGGATAACATACAAGGCCAAATGGTATAATTGAACCTTCTTCTCTTTAGGCTCTACTAGACCTAGGCGGGTGCACCTATGTAAATGAAGCATACTTAAACTATTTGTTTCCTACTTAAGCAAACTATCCACAATGGAAATTGGAAGTGGAGAGATGCAGACCTATTTGGTATAAATTGTATAAGCAATATCAAGGTGGATTTTATGAATATGTTCAATTAACAAATGTAAATTTTTAAAAATGAATTGGCTAAGACTAAATGATGAGATGGATCAGACCAGTGCCTTGTTGGGTGGATGGAGTCCAATGAAGATCTAGAATACATGACTTATAATGGCAATAACTCAAATTGTTTGGCACACTAATATTGGTTTATAACTTGTATAAATGTGTAGGTAAATGATTGACAAACTCTACTTACAAATCCACCTGACACAACCAAGTACTTATAATTTATCAAAAGGATTTAATCTTTACTTGAAAGAACCAACTGACTAAATTATACAAGAACACAGATAACACCAAATTGGAGACAAATTGAAAATCCTACCTATGTGGCTCTTCTTATTGATCCAATTAACACTTCCAGATTACTGTGATTTATTAGAAGGATGTTTAATTACTCAGGGGAAACCAATTAATCACATCACATAGATAGAACAAATGTGCACTGATAAATTGAATATATACTTGATATATCAACTTAAATAACAAAGAAGCATTAAAGTGGAGACAACCAAATAATTGAATAATTCCAACAAATAGTTGATACCAAGATTAATCCGTTAATCTCTAAGTAAAAGCCCGTGGTCACCTAAGACCTGTTCAAATCCTTTACTATATGATACTTTCTCCTCGTGATGCTTGCAATCCATCTTCATCAGACCCAAAATATTTCTCCTGCCACTTATTTATTGTTATATCACTTGGCCATTTGAATTCTTGTGTAGATGCAAAATTTGTGAGATGAATTTTCCATCAATTATCTACGATATTTCTAACATCCACCATTACCTTTGTGTATCCACTTTCCAACATGATAATCCCATCAAGTAAAGTATGGAGTTTGTCAAGATTGATCTTCCCATCATCATGTACATGTGTCAAGCCTTTGGGAATTATATGATCAAACTCTTCCCTCCACTCATCCATACCCTTTATCTAATTGTCATCTTTGAATACTGATGGGTTGAAGAGGCATTTAATGGAGTCAAATTCATTCCTCCTACTTTCCACTTTCTTCCTTATATCCACCAAATAATTATATTAATCAATTACATCCTTTACCATTTCCCATGTAGGTTTGAGTCTAGGTGGGGCATCTAGATCCCTTTGTGTGCCTTTGCGCATCTAGTAGTCAGCATGTGATAGGTTGGTTGCCACCTCATCTGGAGCTTTTCAAGGATAGGGGAGTTAGCATTTATCTTTTCCAAAGCTTTAATCAAATTGATAAATATTTCATGTAATCCACCTATCTTCTCCTTCAATATCCCAATTCTATGCTCCAATATCTTCCTTGGAATCTCCATGATTATATGCTACTTGACATCCTCCATGTTATATTTCTTCAGTTTAGCAATTTCATCTTTTAATTGTTGTATTTGTGGATCCTCTGCCTAGACAGGTGGGTGATAGACAATTAACTCATCCCCTCTTACTATGGTGGCCTACTGCAACTGTTGCTTCAGCTTCACATTCTCAATAAAAAAAAATTTCACTTCATCATTTGAAAATTTTAATCTCTTTTCATATTCATTGATCTTCTTTTCCATATTTTCTACCACATCTTTAGTGAACATTTCAAAATGCATGGTTATAGTTGCAACCTCTGTGGTAGTTGTGTCCTTTATTTTTCTCACCATAGCTAACCCCCTCATTTCTTGCACTACATCCAATAGTCGAGGATTCAATGTATTCTTCTATTTTTTCCATAAAAAAAGAGTTTGGGTAGGAGGGTTGTACCCTATTCCTGAATCACCTCCCTCTAAATCAAACTCTGCTACTAACATTGGATCATCATGTGCTCTAATTTGATCTAAAAGAAACACTTTGGATAGCTCCATCCCTGGTCTAGTTAGCATATCACTTTTCAATACTATTTCTCTTGACTCCTGGGGGGTGACATTGATGCTATCAACATTTAATTACGCAAATTTCTAATCCTAGATTTTAGAATGCTTTGATTCATCAGCTCCTATAAGATTGATTTTCATTTTTTCAAAAATTGTTTCATCTTCATCTTAATCCAATAATCTTTAACTTCATTAGTATGGATAAAACTATCATCTTCCATAAACCTTACAAAGGCCACTAACCTATCATCCTCCTAAATTTTGTCAGCTCCCTCATCTGAAAGCCTGATCTTAGGATCATGAGGCTCTTGACTTTTTTGTTGCTATGCTACCTCCTTCATTTTAGTTAGAGTTGTGACTACTCCCTCTTCTTCATCATCACTTGAGCCATAATCAACTAGTTACTCAATATTTTGTCTCTTGGCTTGGGGTTCATGTGTAGGAGATGGACGGGATGGATGTGCAGGTGATGGGGGTGGTGTTTGCGATGTAGATGCTTCATGTGATGGCTGGTGAGGTGTAGGAAGTGGAATTAACCCCTCATCTTGGGCCATTTTGTATAATTCATCAAATTTGCAAGGATCACTTGCATCCTTTTTAAAAGGTTGGGTTCATCTACAAAAAACCCTTTGAATCTTTTATTCTTCTCCTTCTTCCTATCTTCCCATTGCATTATAGTTTACCATCTTTTCATAGTTTGGATTACATTAGTGAAATATACTTGATTTTTGATAACATCCTCATTAGGGTCAAATTCATGTGATATAGCCCTCTTTGTCAATAAAGTTCTTTTGATCATATTGACATGACCCTCTGGGTCACGTACTCTCTCCTTTCCAAACTTGAGGGGATAATTAACCCTCATGAACCTCTGCAATTCCTCCAACATATGATACCCAATAGCCAATTCCTCAAATACTGCTAAATCAGGAAAAAATGTTCCTTTTGTCTAATTCATCATCAAATCATGCCCCATCCAAAGAATCTACCACATGAATTCTACAAAACATACCCTTGCAGGTAAAAATTTGGGCAAAATGTGTGTTTCCTAGTTGCAGTTGTATACCCTAATAATAGTGTGTTGTGGCATAAAGAACCAATCAACATAATTATGAGTACAACCAAGGTCTAGATTATACTGTATGGGCCTCATTATATTCATCAAGATTCGGGTAGCCTTTGTGTTTTGTAACCAAGGGCGGCTATCAATCTAACAACAAAGTCATCTCGAAACACAAAAAAATCACATTATGCACATATGTTTTCCAATATATAACACTAATTTTGTACAAGGAGTCTTACTCCATTCTCTTTTGTACACAACTTCATCCTTCTACTCCATTTCATTTCATTTTGATATAAGATTAAATGACACAACAAAGAATATTTTCTAAAGGAAATGGGAACCTTAGCCATTCTAACTTGTAACAAACACTAATGTATTTTCTCTTCAATTACAGATGAAAAATACAATTCTACATTTGACTCAGGGTGTTGAATAATCATGGCCATCCTCATTAATCCCATTGACATACTTTCTTTTGCATCTACCCCCAATACTTGACACGATGCATGATAAGTGTTTTTGAAATAAACCTAAAAATCTGAAACTAGAAAAGGCTCCATTTTTTAGGAAGGGATGGGGAGTATTCTTTTATTATCACCCCTCTTTATATGTAGGGGGGGCTCATCACTTTTATATGTTCTTCTCAACCTCTTGTACTCCTACTCCAGTTTCACTAAATTTACCTCTATTACAACTTGCTTATTGAGGTTAAAACACTTGATAATAGCCTCTCTTGACACATCAACTAAGCACCCACCATTTGGAAGCCTAACAATTTTAGTTGGGGCATGGTAGCTATAGGCCAAGGCTTTAATCAGCTGAATATCAATGAAAATATTTAGAACAATCAATTTAGCTAAATCAAGGGTCCACAGGTTTGATGCCGAATCCTTATCACTCATGTTTCGATATAAATAACAATAGAGGTTCCAACCCGACTGAGGAACAATGGGGTCTCTACACCCTTGAGCTAAATCTCTAAAAACCTTCTAGGGTCCTTTTTCAACTAAACCAGGTAATAAAGAAAGCAATGGGGATTGTAATGAGGGTTTGCTAGTTTTGGTTTCATCTTTTCTAACCCCTCCTTTATACTTCTTTTGTGCAATTTCTATAAAATTTAGAGAGTGATGAGTAGAGCTTACCTAGTGATATAATTCGCCTTGAAGAAGTCCATTTTTTCCCATGCTTTGAGCTCGTATGCACTTGGTCTCAACTGTTATGAATGGAAAATCTCAACCTACTTCATGCTTCTTAACACCAAGGTGCATTAACTCTCGACTCATAAATTTACACAATTAAAATCTTTGTATTGAGCTCAATTTCATATTTTGATGTTGATTGATGTGACTGATATGCTTTAAATGACCCAATGGCTAATTTACCGTGCTACCTTGTGTTACTTTTCACTCCCCTATGGTACCACGTTGTGTTTACATTATCCATCTTTAGTGTACTGCTCTACCGCATATTACCTTTGGCTCTCTTGCAGTACCACAGTGTATCCTCAATACATATATTAATATACTACTTAACTGCGGGTTACCTTTTGCTTTCCTATAGTAGTGCAGTGTCTTCCTAGCACTCCTCCTTAGTATACTGCTTTACTGTAGGCTATGTTTTGACCCTTTGCAGTATAGCAGTGTCTCATTTTATTACTATCCTTTAGTATACCACTCTACTGTGAGCTATGTCTTGACCCCCTGAGGTATAGCGGTGAAGGTGATAAAGTATAGTGTTAGCTCCTTATACCATCATACTGTGAGCTTCTTTGTAATGGGTTGCAGTAGAGAGGTATTATGTAAGGGCTATGTGGGGTGTCCAATGTGGTAGCAGTATAGTAGTAAAGGGAAAAATTGACCTTATGGATGGCAAAAATGTGACTTTTTATGAAAATGATAGTATGAATTTAATATTTTAATTGATGAAATCCTTAGAATTTTTTATGAAAATTCTGGTTCCAACACCATCATCACATTCTTGGATTCAATTCTCTCATTCTGAAGATCAAATTCTTGGGAGAAGAGTTGTAGGCTTGGTTTGAGGCTCAAATCTTTGTAAGATTTTTGAGAGAGATATGTAGAAGCTTGCAGTGTAAGGAATTTATCCTTCCAATGTCTTGAGTAAGGTCGCTTGTGTGAAGTTCCTTATTGAATCCTTGGTTAAGGAGAAGGTAGTTCTTTATGTAAAAACTTGTGAGAAGGTCCTAGCATCTTGCATAAGAAGGAATAGAATGATTCGTGTTCAAACAAATCCAAAGACGTAGCCAGAGTTTGGTGAACTCCATTATCAACTCCCTCTGTCTTGTCATATGGTTTTGCTAGCTTCTATGCTTTTCATTTGTTTTATATGTTCATTGGCTTTACTAATTCACATGCAAACACATTAGTAAAATATCTTGTTATAAATTTTATTCAAGGTGTAATTAGAAAATTCTAAGCATTGATTTTAGATCAAGTTTGGTATCAGAGCTAGTTTGATGAGTTTTGTAGGAGTGAATGTTAGTAATTTTGTCAGTTTAATCAGTTTGCTAGCTTTTTGAGTTTGTGTGGAGGCTTGATAGGTTAACATATTAAAACAAAGATGGCATTAGAGAAAGTAGAATCTTCCAAGGTGACAATGTCTGCATCCATGATGGATGATTTCTCTGCTATGAAGAGGATGATCAAAGTACTCCATCAGGATAAGTTTGAGAGGCTTCAAGATCTCAAGGAAGCCAATCAACATCTCCAAAGGGAAAATTTTGAGTTGAGGAGTCACCTCAAAGACTTGGAAGATAAGAAAAGGAAGTTACATCTGATGTTGTAGAGTGTTGTGGAGGAATAGATGGGAGAAAGTTCGATTGCAAAGAGCCCTCCTCAAGTTGAAAATCCTGACATCTTCACCTTTTTATTCACATTTAGAGGATTCCTTGTATGTAACCCAGACAACCTAATAGTTTTGAGGCTTCCTCTACAATAGATTAGAAGGAGCCATTGGCAAAAATTTAGGATGTTGACCAAGCAACAAAGAAGGTAATAAATGAAGTAATTTCAATGCCTTCCATTAACCATGATCATGCTTTTGCAGCATTTGAGAAACATACCAAGGGTATCAGTCTAAAGCTACTGATGAAGATGGGATATAGTGGGAAAGGCTTTAGAATTCATAGCCAAGGAATAGCTAGTCCCATAAAGGCGGTAGAATGACCTCATTATAATGAACTAGGTTATGATACTGAAAAGAGTGGAGAATGTTCCAAGACCATATTTGTGAGAGGTCAAGCTGAAGGTGAGCCCCACTATGGGAAGGATGCTCCTAATGGAGGAAATTCTATGATAGATCACCTTCAACAATTGGGGATAGAACCTGAAAAAGGAAAATTTGGTTCTCCTAAATAGAGTAGTGCTCAAGATAGTCAAGGAAAATCCAAAGGTGATGAACACTTTCAATCTATTGTTGATTTTGAAAGTAGTAAGTCTTTTATACCAACCTTATGGAATATGCGACCATGCACACTTTTCCTTGCCACTAACTACTATGTAGCAAGGTGCAACAAGAAGTAGATACTTTGTTAGAAGTTATTCATGCAAGCAAAGGAGACAGTGATGCATGCAACACACTATCAACATTCCACTCCAAAGAAGGAAATGAAAATGGCGGACAAAGCCCAAAATTATTGTACTCACTGCAAGATCAGTGGGAATTGGGTTGAGAAGTACTGGAAGTTGCACCTAGAGCTTTGATGTTCACCAAAAGAATCTAGACAATAGGAGGCTGCAAAGGTAAAATTAGAACCTGTGGTGACCATCCTTGAAGCAATCCATGAAGAGCCTCGGTAGAAACATGAGCAATTAGAAGAGGAAAGTTCCTTTGTTTAGCTCCATAAGAGATGGGAAAACATGTCAACTATGTAGTTGTGTCAACTTCATTTTCTGTTACCCTTTTGATTGTGGTAATATGTTGTTGATGTAAAACGAGTGTGGTTATGAGTGAAAGACTCTAAATGTAATTTTTTGAAGTTGTATTTTTCTTAGATTGAGATTTTATAAGCTATTGTAGCCTATCTCTTGTAATTGAAAAGAAAATACTTGGACTTCTTATGCATAATTGTAGTTTTTGAAACTAAAGAGTGCTCAGTTGATGAAAATTATCGAGGTGAGAAGAAATCCTTTGTTCCTATTTAGGGAAGAGAAGCACTTGATGAAATTTAATAAAAGGTGGATAGATCTGGATAATCACTCCACATTGGGACTCAGATTTGCAAAGAATGGTCGAAATTCGATTGTATGTTCTTAGCTTGAAGACTCAGTCAAATGATGACCAGAGTTGTTAAAGGCCTTATTTTATGGCCTTGTTGTTACAACAAACAAAGACAGAGCTGAAGGGTGAAGCCTTTAATTAGTCATTTTGAAGAACAAAGGTGAAGGAATGTATCAAGCTGAGGCATAGTTTACCATTGCTTGAGTAGTTTGTAAGCAAGGAGGACCATCACGAGAACCTTCCTGGTGTTGATGTAGAATGAGAACCACCACCATGAGAAGCACCGAGAGATAGGTTAATCATGCTCGATATTCTACTTACTTTTGGTATGTAAAGTTCCATTTTGGACTACATTGTAATGAGTTTTGAAGACCTCATGTCAAAATGTAAGACCCCTAGAGGTAGATGTGGCAATAGGAAAGCTCATGTTGATGATGCATTATTGAAGTGTAAGACCCTAGTAGGAAGTTGTAGGAATGTATGCTTCCTGGTGTTGTTGTAGTGTAAGACCCTTAGAGGGTAGATGTGACTATATCAAGATGAGATAGGATTGAAGTCAAGTTATTGAAGGTGAAGTAGTATTGTAGTGGGGATTTGGAGGTGGCAACAAGGTTTATCAGAGCCATGTTTTGAAGGAATAGTACACTTTTGGAGACCAAAAGTTCTTCAGTGGGGAGGTCTGATCTAGGTGGATCTCAGGACCCAAAAATTCAACTATTTCACATACCCTCTAAATTGTCACCATGTTGAAGAGCTCAAGAAATTGGACTCAATGCAACTTGAAAAGGTGAAAAATAAGTTTGTATGCCCAAGTTATCATCAGTCAAAGTTTGGGTAAAACAGGCACATGAGGCCATCCAAAAAGGTGAAAATTTTGACTAACTCAAAATTCATCAAAAACAACATCAAAATGAAGAGCTCATCATCATGATCCCAATGACGGTCATTTTGTCGAAAATGGAGTTCATACGCATGAGATATCGCAAGTCAAACTTTGCAGTTGACTATGAGGACTAGATGGTACAATCGATGACATCATCATGCTATCATGGCATGTTCATACTTTATAGTAGATGAGATGGACCAATTTGAGTGTGAAACATGTTTTTCTATACAACTGATGAGGCATTTGTACAATGGCATGGCAGGTGACATGTCTCGATAGATAGGACATGGTAAGTTGACAGTATAGTCAACAGATGATGTTAGCATAGTCACAAATGAGATTTTGACACATGTCCTCCAAGGGTCTTATGACATGTCTTTGGTAGTGAATCATAACGTGACACATGGCAACTTCTTTGAATGACATGTGGCTCATCATCTCCTCATCCTCCCATCAATTCATTTTTGTTTTCTATTAAAAGTATTGGTGGGGGTCGAACCCCCACCCTCCATCTTTTGTGTAGTGTGAAGAATCATTGTGCCATGTAGCAAGCACTTAACACATGCATGGTGACAATTTTTTTTACTATATTAAAAGTTTCAAATGGTTAAAGAAAACAACAATCAGTGGGGTTGAACCCCCAACCAGTTGGTTGCCAAAATAAATTGGCACCGCCACGCCATTATTAGCGTTTGATATATTAGGGGGAGAAACTCTATTTAAAGATGATTAGAGCATGATTTTTTAACTAAATAACCATCAATGGTTATTGGTTGGGGTTTAAAATTAAAGTAAAGACAAATAATCTAAAACCCAAAAGAGCCTGAATTTGTAAGACATTAAGGGTTTAAACAAATTTAAATGTTTTTATGGAAGGGGGTTATTGTTTCTTTGTAAAAATAAGGGGATTTTTTAAACTTCCTCCTTAAGAGTTGAAAAAGACCAAAATGGTCATTTTATCCCAAATGGGAAAATTTCAGATATAAAAGAGAGTGCTAGGAGGCATTCCATCACCACATTCTTGGATTGAATTCTCTCATTCAGAAGATCAAATTCTTGGGATAAGAGTTGTAGGCTTAGTTTGAGGCTCAAAGCTTTGTAGGAGTTTTGAGAGAGCTATGTAGAAGCTTTCATTGTAAGGAATTTATCCTTCTAATGTCTAGAGTAAGGTCACTTGTGTGAAGTGCCTTCTTGAATCCTTGGTTAAGGAGAAGGTAGTTCTTTTTGTAAATACTTGTGAGAGGGTCCCATCATCTTGCATAAGAAGGAATAGAATTATTCATGTTCAAACAGATCTGAAGACGTAGCTAGAGTCTAGTGAACTTCATTATCAACTCTCTCTCTCTTGTCATATGGTTTCACTAGCTTATGTGTTTTTCATGTGTTTTATATGTTCATTGGTTTTAATAATTCACATGCAAACACGTCAGTAAAAGATGTTGTTATAAATTTGATTCAAGGTGTAATTAGAAAATTTTAAGGACTAATTTTAGATGATTGGTGGAACCCATGATGTAGGAAGCGGGTGTAGGATGACCATTTAAGAAGGGTGGAAAGGTAGGTTTCATCTGCATGCGGTGGCCCTTGAAAAGTGGACCCACATGGGTTCCCATTTTTTAATTTTTTGGTATAAGTTTGCATTGTTTGGATTTTTTTAGGGGGGCAAAAGGATTGTGTCTGCCCACATGTAGAAGTCTGCAAGGATGGACCCACAAGGTTTCAGGGCTCATGTTTTGGTTTGAAGTCCATGTTGTTTAAGGTAGTGGTGAAGAGGATGTGGGTCACAAGGGTCTCACTTCTCTAGTGAAGAAAAATGGTGGGGAGGTAAAGTTTCGCATGGCCCTTAGAGGACATGTTTGATTGATTTTTGAAGGATTCATTAGATGGGTTTGTGCATAACTTTGAGATTAATCAGCCACGAAAAGATTTTTAAAGTTTTCCTTAAGATTTTTAATGGTTTTATAAAACTTATTTCAAAATATTTTTTTCAGGCTGGTGGTGGCGGGTGTACCTAAAGAAATCGATAAGGTCCAAACCTAAGATCTTCCAAGAGGTTGCACGGGTGCGGAGGAGGCTATAGTCCTCTTGGGATTTGTTAAATTCTAAAATTAGTAGAATAAAAATGACAGGTTGTTCCATCTATTTATAGAAAAAACTTCATTTATTACCCTCATTCAATGCTCATATGGTGGTCAGAGGGGTAGCTATGAAAAGATTTCAAAAGAGTGGTGGTGGGAAACTTGAGACCCACAAGGTAGAAAGACCTTCAGATCTCATTGTTTGACAAGTACCTGGAAGATAACAGTCATGGAGGATGTAGCACTCACCATGCGAGCAGACATCCCAAGTTGGCCTCCAATGAAATGACAAGTAGAAGGTGGTGAAGTGCAAGGGGAAACCTGCAAGGGTGGACCCACAGAAGCTAAATGATGCCAGTTTTTGAAAACTAAGGGAAACCTACCAAGGAAACCCTACAAAAGTCGACTTGGAAATTTTTGGGTGGTGAACTTTGGTCAACTAAGGATGATGACTCTAGGGCTCCTTGACCACTTGGAACTCAAATTTTAGGGGCACACAAAATGAGGCAAAGGAAAAAAGGAGAGGGCCCTCATTCCAAATGGGGTGTGTGTGCTATAGGCACAACAATAGTGAGAAGGTGAGTGCTAATGAGTAGACTATAGATTACAATACTTGTACTAAGGATCTACTATTAGGATTTTTGACATATTAGAAGATGAGGAAGCTGAGTCTAAGAAATGGAGGCAAAATAGAGATTGCTTTTAAAGCTACAAAAACTAAAGATTCAGATGAAGAAAACTTTGATGAAATAGAAGCTATCTTTTTAAGAAGAATGAGAAAAGGCTCTCATAAGTATTAATTCAAGTTTCCCTTTAAGTGCTTTAGTTGTGGAGAAATAGGTCATTATGTTGCAAAGTGTGAGAAAAGAGATAAAAGGAATAAACAAAGATATGAGAAAGAAAAGAAAGGAAAGAAGATTAACAGAGCTTACTATGTGAATGAGAATGCTATTATTTTAGATGAAGATTCAGAATATGAAGATCTAGATGACAATGAATGTGTGTTCTTGACGATTAAGGATGAACCTACTTCTACTAATTCATAAAAATAGGTAAAGGAAAGTCCCTCGAAGAAGGAGAAGTAGAAAAATGAAGGTACAATTATCTCAGCCCTACATGCTAAATAATAAAAAAAAAATTGGGTAGTTGTTAGTGGTTGCTCACATCACATGACTGGTGAAAAGAGTAAATTTGTCAAGCTTGAGAAATATGATGGAGGTGTGGTTATGTTTGGAGATGATACTAGTGCTAAAATTTGTGGGATAGGTTCAGTAAGTTTTGATGGCAAGCATCATACTGACAATGTTTACTATGTTAAGGGGTTAAGGCATAATTCGTTGATCAATGGTTAGATGTGTAGAAAAGGATATGATCTTGTGTTTAAGGATGAAAAATATGATATCCGGAAAGGATTTGGAACAATGATTACTATAGGAAAGAAATTTGAAGGGAATATTTATCAACTTAAGGATGCTAATGGACGATGCTTTATGACTCAGATAAATGATAGTTGGTTATGGAATAGGAGAATGTGTCACATGAATTTTGATAACTTGGAAAGGATTAGTGTTGTTTAGGTTGTGAGAGATTTACCAAGAATTACAAAGCCTGACAATGCTATTTGCAAGAATTATCAATTTGGGAAGCAAGCAAGAAATCATTACAGATCAAGAGACCAATCTACTACTAGATTACTAGATTTAGTTCATACATATCTTTGTGGTCCTATGAGAGTGTGAAGTCTACTTGGTGAATGGTAATTTATGCTTTTAATTGATGATTATTCTAGATATTCATGGGTTACATTTCTTAGATAGAAATCAGATGCATTAGATAGATTCAAGGCATTCAAGGCTATGGTTGAAAATGAAGTGAATTTGAAGGTAAAATGCTTAAGATTTGAAAAAGGTAGAGAATTCACCTCCCATGAGTTCAATATGCTTTGTGAAGTGCATGGAATAAAGAGACGGTTATCTTCTCTGAGAACTCCTTAGTAGAATAGATTCACTGAAAGGAAAAATAGAATAGTTCAAGAGGCTGCTAGGTCAATGATCACTGAAGCTGGATTACCAGAAGTTTGCTAGAAATAATCTATCATACTATTGTATATGTGTTAAATCAAGTTCAAGCAAGAGAAAACAATACAAAGACTCCCTATGAGCTATGGCATGAAAGAATTCCTACAGTTAAATATTTCAAAGTATTTGGAAGCAAATGCTATATCAAAAGAGATGAAGAAACTTTGGGCAAGTTTGATGCAAGAAGTGATGAAGGAATTTTCATTCATAGTCTACATATTTGAGAGATATGTTGAAGAAGTTCGAGATGGAAGGTTCCAAACTGGTAAGTACTCCTATGGTGACTAGTTGGAAATTGAGTAAAGATGATGATTCACCTAAGGCTGATCAGAGCAATTATAGATCTATGATTGGTTGACCATTGTATTTGAATACTACTAGACTAGATATTATGTATGTGATATATCTTATGGCTAGATTTCAAGAAGATACAAAGGAAGCATGTGTTGTTGTAGTTAAAAGAATATTCAAATATTTAAATGGCACTCTTGATTATGGATTATGGTATACTAAAGATACTGATTTTACACTTAGTGCATATACAAATGTGGATTGGGATGGATGTGTAGACAACATAAAGAGTACAAGTGGTGGTGAATTCTTTCTTGGATGCAAATTGGTGGCATGGTTGAGTAAGAAGCAAGATTTAGTCTATTTTTCTACTACTAAAGATGAGTATATTGCTTCTACATCTTGTTGTACACAAGTTCTATAGATGAAATAGACATTGAAAGATATCACAATGCTATGTGATGATCCCATTTCTATCTTTTGTGATAATACAAGTGCAATTAACATTTCAAAGAATCATGTGATGCACTTGAGGATGAAGCATATATCTATCAAATATCATTGCTTGAGATAGAAGGTCATGAAGAATGAAGTCAAGCTTGAGTATGTTTTGACAAAGGATAGGATTGTTGATATATTTACAAAGGCTCTTCCTAAAGATACTTTTGAGTATCTCTAGGAGAAGTTAGGGGTTATTTCCCCTCCTTTCATAAACTAAGATGCATTTTAATATGCATCAGTCTAGTGGATTCATGAATCTATCTTTTTGGACAAATGTTTTGGTGGCTACCTCTTAGGGGGAGCAAGTAGTTTCAAGTGTTTTCATTGTGAGTATTATGTTTTCATGTCAAAGGAAGATTCAATGAATATATCTTTTCCTTTTCCATTGATGTAAGAGGGGGAGAGAAAGCATGTGAAAATGAGAGAAATCTAATGAGAGAAAGAAAGTAATGAGGTAGATGATCTTCTAAGGGGGAGAAGCAAAAAGAAAAATCTTGAGAAGTATATTCAAAACTGGTATGGTGTCTTTTTTGGTTTTTCACATCATGTGTTACCATCAATGACAAATGGGGAGATTGTTGCAAGAATGGAAAAAGGAATGAAAGTTTTTTCATTGATGTCAACTCGACAACTGGTTATCTACTAGTTGTTGTTGGCTATATATGCTGAGGACAATGCAAAAATTGTATTAAAGAAAGATTACAAGTATTCATTTGTTGCTTAGGATGATCTAGTACTTGTCCCTATGTTTGTGTGGTTCAGATATGTTGGTCATGGTTGTTGAAGGTTGCTATATCCATATTTTTGGCTATTGGTTCATTGTGAAGTTTGAGTTGTGTTCATCAGTTGTGAACTATGTTTTTTGTTGTGTTCTAGCTGAGGTCCGAGAGAAAAGTTGCTGGTTCAGATTTCTCTTTGATGAAGTCTTTTGACTTGCGGTTATAGAGTTAAGATGTTTTAATTGCATTGAAGATATTTTTGGTTTCTGGAAGTTTCAAGCTTAATTTTTCTGTGTTTTACATTGGTTTGGCCGACCGTGTGTTAGGAACTATCTTCAAAGTTGATGAAGTGTGTTGGATCTATTTTGGGTCTTGTTGAAGTGTGTGTTTGGGTCAACCTCATTATAATTCCACCCTAGGATGTTTTGGTGTTGACCTAATTTTAATTTTAAGTTGGATGGTCGACTTTGTATCTTTGTCAAGGTTGGAGATAGTATAAATATAGGATGAGCTAGTAATGAAAAGTATACAAAAGAAAAGAAGGAAGATAAGTGAAAGAGCATACATGACTTTGATGTTATTCAAAAAGTGTGTGTGATTTATGTGTGGGGTAGATTAGTGTGAAGCTTACTATTGAGTTTCTGGATGTAGTGAGTAGAAGGTGAACTCTATAATTCACGAAAGTTGATCAAGTGATTGTGGTGGAACCCTTTGTTGCATTGGGATTGTTGTCTCTCTATAAAAACTATTCTTTGTCTTTTGTGTATCTCTATGGTAGTGAGCCCTTTGGGTTGTAGCCCTATTGGATAGTTAGTCCTTGTTCTGGATAGTGAGTCATTATCTTAGGTAGTGAGCCTTATTTTAGGTAGTTAGCCTTTTTGTAATCAGTTTTGATATTCTCTATAGTGTGAGTTAATCCTCACTATAGTTTTTCTCTCATTGGGTTTTCCACGTAAATCTGGTTTGTGTTTGTGCATTGGATTTGATTTTTTTCATTGCCATTTAATGATTAATCATTTAAGAAATTTAAGTATCAATTTTGGTAATTGAATTGAAGATTAAAATTTGTGACAACCGATTCACCCCCACTCTTAGTTGTCCTATTCAACACCTTTTTTTATCTTTCATTATTGCTAGTTTGATTAAGGGCTGAATTGTTGTATCTTTCATTGCTATTGATTTAGTTAAAGGTTGATGAAATTTTTAAGAGATTAATTTTCTATATCTTTCATTATTTTGATCTATTTAATTTCTTCTAGGTTGGTTAAGAAGTTTTAATTGTGTTAAAGGTCTTAATTTTTAGAGGGTTTTAAGTTTTTGAAGATATTAATTCACCCCCTGCCTTAGTATCTAGTGTGTTAAACAATTGGTATCAAAGCCAAGTTCCTCTAAAGAAGCTTAACTGCTTGAGGTAAAGATCAGAGATGGCACATGATGAAGCTTACAAAGGCACTAAGTTTGATGGGACAAATCACACTTTTTGGAAATTGAGGATGGAACGCCATTTAACTCTCTTGGGTTTTTCTGTTTGGAAATTTGTCAAGGATGTTTATGATAATCCTACTAATCCTCTAATCCTATCAAGGATGTTTATGATAATCCTACTAATCCTCTAATAGTTCTTGCTAAAATTAAATTGTATGAGAACAATGCCAAGGCTAAGAATTCTATCTTGTGTGGTTTGGTTGATTTAGAACTTTTGAAGGTGATGAATTGCAGTTTTGCTAAGGATATCTAAGGAAAACTTAGCAACATCCATCAAGGAGAAACAAAAGTAAAGAAATCCAATTTATGTATATCTTCAAGAGTATATTTTTGACCCTAAAGATGACAGAGGATGAAGACATTGCAATTTATATGCTTCAAGTGCATGAAGTAGTTATTGGCATCATTGGTCTTGGTGGAGAAGTAAAGGAAGATGAGATTGTGAAGAAATTTTTAAGATCTCTTCCTAAAGCTTACAGTTATAAAGAATCTGCTATTTAATAGTCTAAGGACTTTGACAAGTACTCTATAGATGAAATTTTTGGTGCTCTCATAGCCTTTTAAATGAGAGAATTTGACAAATATGTTCCAAAGAAGGAAGCATCATTCAAAACAAGTTAAAAGATATAAGATGAAGTAGTTGATCAGTATGATGACTTTGATGAGATTAAAGAAAACTTTGTGAGAATATTGATGAAATGTAGTGGAAAATACAAAGTTAAGTTTCATTTAAAGTGTTTCAATTGTGGAAGGATTGGCCATTTTTCATCTAAATATCCTTACAAAGAATTTGAAGATGGTAAGAAAAGAGATAAGGTTAAAAAGATTTTCTATTTTGAGGAAAGGATATGTTCTTCAGAAGATGAGGATAATTATTCAAATGATGAAACCCCATTCATGGCCTTGAAAGACAAAAATGACAATATTAGAGAATGTGAGAGGTCTAATACTTTAAAAGATGATAAAAATAATAAAAAATTTATGGTTGTGTGGACTACCTTTCATGCAAACGAAGAAGAAAGTTCTTGAGCGATTGATAGTGGTTGTTCTAACCACTTGATTGGTGACAAGAGAAGGTTCATTAGTCGTAATAAGGTTAATGGTGGAGCTGTTAAGTTTGGTGGTGATGAGTTAGCACAATTTTATGGAAAATATGCTACAACAATTGATGGAAAGAGAAAAACTAAGGATGTCCTCTATGTCAAGGGTATGAAGCATAATATTCTTAGTGTTAGTCATATGTACAACAAGGGATACAATCTCACATTTCATTCCAATGGTTTTGAGGTCAGAAAGGTAGGTTTTAGAAGACTAGTTGTTGAAGGTACAAGGACAAATGGAAATTTCTATCATATAAAGGAGGCTAATGGAAGAATCTTCTTACTGGATCAATCCAAAGAGTGTTGGTTGCTACGTAGAAGGATGCAACACATCAACTCTAAAAATATGGTAAAAATCAATTCCTCTCATGTTGTGAGAGATATGCCTAAGATAACCAAGCCTACAAACACTTTATGCAAGGGATGTCAAATGGGAAAGAAAACAAAGACAAGTTTCAAGACAAATGAGTACTCTACTACAATTCTATTGGAGTTGATTCACACTGACCTATGTGGACCTATAAGAACAAGGAGTCAACAAGGTTAAAGGAACTTCATGTTGCTTATTGATGATTACACTAGAATGACTTGGTTTACATTTTTGAGAGATAAATAAAAAGATTTGATAAGTTTAAAATATTTAAAGAAAATGTTGAGAATGAAATGGATGTTAAGATCAAATAGAGGAGGTGAATTTACCTCAAATTAATTTGAATTTTTTTATGAATATATTGGTATTAGAAGACATCTTTTTGTTCCTATGACCCCTCAGTAGAATGGGATAGTGGAAAGGAAGAATAGGACTATGCAAGAGATGGATAGGACTATGTTGAAAGATGTTGACCTGTCTGATATGTATTGGAAGGAAGTAGTTCATGCTATTGTCTATCTTATTAATAGAGTGAAATTGAGGGTCAATATCACTAAGACCCATTATGAGCTATGGTATGGAAGACCTCCCAATGTCAAATAATTCATAATGTTTCACACAAAATGTTATATAAAGGTGTGATTTAGGGATATTTCTTGGTTACTTGACCAAAAGTAAGGCCCACAAATGTTGCAACAAGAGATTGGGAAAGACGATTGAAAGCACAAATGTTAAGTTAGAAGAATATTTGTGTTAGATATCACAAGAACTAGAGGTTTGTGGATCTAATATGTCTACTACATTGAATAATAAGATAAAGAAGAGAAGGAACAAAAGGAACCAAAACTAGTGAAGGTTTTCAAGACTCCAACAAAATATGTTTAGATGAATCATTTTGTAGATCATATTATTGGAGATAAGAATGAAAATTATTAATTCCTGATCATCTTTCTTCTTTATTGATGATTTATCAATTCTTGTCAGAACAACCTTCATCAAAAGATGATGGGTAGAAAGACATCCTTTAAAGGATTACACCTTGTGGTATGAAATTTTTTTGAGCAAGGAATCATGATCTTGAAGGATTTATTATAACATTAAAAGCAAATATTAGAGGAGGGAAGTTTTGGAACAATTTATTTTTCCTTGAAGATATAATTAGAAATGTATTTGATTTTGTAAAGGTAGAGGATAGAAAGTCGAAATGGTTGGCATTTACCAAATTGGAGAAGGATCCTAGCTTCAAAGGAATTTATAATGATATTGATAATGACATATTGATAGCTGAGGAAATTTTTCAAAAGTTTGATAAGGTGGTGGGACACTTAAAAGAGAAAATGGAAGTTGTTGATAAAGGAAAGTATCATGCGGTTGAGGAAAGACCAACCTAACAACCACCAAAGAAGTATGTTTTCTCAAGAAGAAAACAAAAGGAAGTTGTAAGAAAAGAAGACATTATTGCTACTCCTCATTTAGAGGAGTCAAGAGAACCTTCCCAAATGCATAAATTGAAATCATCTCCACCTCCAATGTCACCTCCATCCCATGTTCAAAATTTTATTGACTTGTATCCGCCACTAACAGAGCCCTCTCCAAAGAGGAGAAGAGTTGAATCAACAAATTTGGTTGATTACTCCCTAGATTTAGATCAGGACATTCTTGTGACCATAGATGGATTCATGCAAAACATGCCATCACCCACAAGGGAGGTGAATTTTCCAATTCAACAACTCATATTGAGTAAGGTTGTTCTGACAAGAATTATTTCAGGAATTCATATTTCTAGATAATTTTTTTCTTGATTGGTGATCTATCATTATTATGGTCATTAGGTCCTAGATTCCATTTTTCAGAATTTTTTTGCTGATATTTTAATAATTCAAAATTCATATGCAAATTTTTTCTATCGAGATCTAATATCCAAGAAATTAGAGAAGAATCTTATAAAGCCTAGTGTTTTCACCATTTTAGACTAGATGGAAAGTTTGAGAGGTTAAGGAGAGAAGAAACAACTTTTGAAGAGAAATAAAGAAAGCAATGTTGAATTCTTGGAACAACATTTTGTGTGTATTTTTAGGTCTTCAAGCTCATTTTCCAAATTTTTATAAAGCATTTTTCATGATTGAAGGTTGATGTCAATGGTGGAACATGATGGATTCTAGTTTTGGAAGATTTATTTAGCCATTTCTCATACACTAATAACTTGTTTTCTAGTATTCCCATCTTCAAGCTTCATTCTACTGGAAACCTACAACAAGGTATTATTGTGTTTTAGAATTATTTAGGGTGTAATGATGTGTCCCTAAGTGGATCTTTATCATTCATCAGTTAGGAATCATACTCTAATGCACTAGAGTAGGGTTTCTTTGTGTGTTATCTCATAAAAACCTCGGATGTACTTAAGGTTAGGGCTTGCATATTGTCATTTATTAGATCTCTATCATTTATGAAGGTTTAATTAGCAAAATTTTGGTTTGACTGAGGAAAACCCCCGTACAAACAAACAAACATTTTATTTTACAGATTTATTGTAGGTACAAATCTGAGAATGAAGATTTGTAGGTATATAAGTAAGGTGCATACAAAGGGCTACAACTTCAAATTTTATAGTGCCAAAAAGGCCTCCTAGGACCCATTCACCCTAGGGAAAAATTTTCCTCTAGTAGTGGTTAGAAAAGAAGTTTTATGCTAGGCACATGTGTCTAGACCCTTCTCATATTTTCCTGCAAACTTTGTTTTTAGTTTCTATAGCTTCGAGATCTTGCATTTCATCATCTAGGTCATATTTTTTGTTAGGTTTAGTTGCATCAAATCATTTCCACTTAATTCCAAATCTAATTGTCCTAACGAAACCTATGGGTTTAGGTCTGATTGGCTCACCTCAGGGTTGAAAGTCAATCTCTACACCTTGCAATCCCTTAAGTTTAATGAAATTGTGAGAAGAGGGATCCTTTTATATTCTTGGTTCTTTGTATGAAGGACTTACAACACCCTATTTTTTGATTTCCCCTTTTTACCATATTTCATTTTGGTGAACATGACATTGTATAACATCCTTTCTGATTTCGAGATTGTTGAAACCCTAGATCTAGGTTTTGCATTGCATTAGGGTCACATATTACATAATTTCATCATTCATATTCATAAAAAATCCAAAAATATTGCATAAATTTTACATAGTTGATTGCATAAAAGTGTGCTTCAGTAATTTAGATCAAAAATTATATTAAAATTTGTATTCAAAAAGTTATCATTTATCCATCCATTGTCACCAAATTGTATTTGCATTTCATTAACATTCTAGAAAATACTGTCAATATAATAACATATTTCACCTTGAAACAAAAAACATAAATAGTAAAATAGACTATCAACTTTTAATTTTTTAGAACCATGAGCCTGGACTCATTCACCCTAGGGAAAATCTATCCTCATACAAGTGTCCTAATTTTTTTTTTTTGCATTTTTGTGTCTGTAATTTCTTTCTATTTTTGCTATACATCTGTGTTATAGAATTTTGAAAGATTTTTTTGCATATAAAGAAAATTTTCATTCTACTTGTATTTTGAAAAAATTGAAAAAGAGAAAAAAAGGTTGCTACATTTTAGTATTAGATAGCTTCATATCTATAGACATTTGTTTTCATTGCATAATTTGAATAGAATAGTTTTACTTTTGCAAATATTTGAAACCATAGATCATCCTAAGACATTCAACCAAAAATCATACATTAAATTATTAACCTTAGAGAAATCATATCCATTTTATCATGTCATATCTCTTTCTAGAAGTTAATATATCTCTCAAGCCCTTTAGTAGTGATGAATTTGACATGTTAGATGACACCCTTGAGGATTTCATCTCACCACTATCATCCACTAAGGTTTTTCATAACAAAACATAACAAAGAGAAGTTAATATAATCACACCTCAAGTTATCATCTATCCACCTTCACAATGAAAACTAAATAAAAAAAACTTATGTTTATCATAGGACTGCCTCAAAAAAAATCAAAACCTCCATTGGCTATATTTAACATTACAAGGAAAATCACTAGTGAAAATGTTTTGCAGAAACCAAATTATCATACCATTACTCATACATATAACACAAGAAATAATAGATAACCAAAAAACACTCCTACAATGATACCACTTCCCCAACCCATTTTTACTAGTGCCACTCATTTATCTTTGCATAGTAGGAAAGATTATTATCTTGTGGAGCAACTTTGAAACACTCCTACTAAGATCTCTTTATGGGATCTCATTCGAGCATCACCTAATTATCATATCATGCTTCAAAATTCTTTACAACAAGTTGTGGTTCCTCCTAGTGCACAACTGAATGATGTAGTATCCCTAATTCAAGGTATGAAATTAGTCAATATATATATTATTTTTCATCAAGAATATTTTCCTTCATTGGAAATATAAAAAAAAATGAAGCTTTGATTATAGTGGCTAGCATTAACAAGTTTGGTATTAAGCATACTCTTATTGATAATGGTTTGACACTCAATGTTTTTAGTGTAAGCCTTTTGGATAAACTTGTATTGGATAAAAATAAAATTCAACTAGATTCTTTATCTATCCATCATTTTGATAATGTGGGAAAGAAAACACTTGGTGTGATAATATTACCTATAAAATCTAGTAGGGTTACATTGCAAACAACTATCCATGTCATGCCCCAAGAACTCTCATATAATATTCTCTTGGGTAGGCCTTGTATTCATGAAATGAATAGATACCATTCAACACTTCATCATCTAATGAAATACACATAAAAAAAAACTATACACAATTAAAGTGGACTTACAATAAAAAAAAATTGTTTGCAAACTAAAAAAGGAAGGAAAATTCCTTTGAGAATATTAATACAAGATTCAAAAGTGGAACAAGTGGATGAATAAGAAATAAAATAGTTTTTCAACAATCATGACACTATTGGATGATGATTTGGGGGCATTATATTTCATAACTACATTCATGGGTGAATATAAAATCACAACAAAAGAATCAGGGAAAGAAAAGGAAATAGTGATAGCATCAACATGACATGAAGCAGAATAATCACAAACATCTAAGTTTACAAATTTTAGCAAAGAAGAAGACACAAATTACAAAACCAATTATGATGAGATTTATCATGATAATCCACCATCCTCAAAGGAAATGGAAGCTCTTTTTGGAAGAGGATATCAACTCCTAAAACAACTTGGCTATAATGGAAAAGAATGTGGAGTGAAAGAACAAGGTATTAGAGTTCCTGTAGAACCTGACATATAAGAAAAAAAAGTGATCTTGGGTATTTTCCTTCAAAGATAACAAAAGAATCAAAAAATCCTTCACTTAATATCAACACTTACAAAAGATGCTCCTAAGACAACTCTCACATTGATGCATCTCGACTTATTAGATACCATAAATGAGGATATGCCTATGGATTGTTTTCAAAATGAAGAAGCTCTAGATTTTTTTTTGGGAATCTATGATAATCTACCAACTCATCATCAAAATTAAGATTCCAAAATACCTTAAATACTAAGGGATACTTTAGAGATGAAACCAAAACAAGTGATATTAAACAATATGAATAACAACAAATTCTTGAGCTTCTGAATCAAAGTACATTACTTGTGGGAGATACAACAAATATACCAATGGATACATCTAATGAAGAGAAGGTGATTCAAATAGGAAAGTGTCTTTATTATTATTAACAAGAAGATCATGCAACATTATTGCATGACTTTCCTAAAAAAATTGCTTGAACTTATTCAAATATGCTAGGATATCCAACATCGTAGTGGTGGAAAAACCTAATAATTGTATTAGGATATGTATGAAATTCATGACCTAAATAAATCATCTCTAAAATATGATTTTACCCTTCCTAATATTGACATGATAGTAGATTCAACCACAGGCCATGCTTTATTATCATTCATGGACATATTTTCAAGATATAACCAAATATTCATTAATCCTCAAGATCAATACAAGATTGTAGAACATTTTTTTGGGATATCATGCCTTTCAGATTGAATTCTTTTGGAGCAACATATCAAAGAGTGATGAAATTAATATTTCATGATTTTATCCACAACATTTTGGAAGTCTATGTTGATGATATTTTGTCTAAATCTATCACTCATCAAGATCATGTCAAAATCCTTCATAAAATCTTTGAGAGAATTCATAAGTACAACATGAGATTGAACCCAAAGAAATGTGTCTTTGGTGTGGATAGTGGAAAATTATTAGGTTTCATAGTGTCACATAGAGGCATTGAGGTGGAAACAAAGAAGATTGATGCTATAATAAACATGCCACCTCCTAAGAACATTTCTAAATTGTGTAGTTTATAAGGAAATATTGAAGCTATCTGTCATTTTATTGTGTCATTGGTGGATTAAACTCTTCCTTTTACCCAACTCCTTAAGAAATAATCAAAATTTAAGTGGAATGATGATTTTCAAAAGGATTTTGAGAGATTGAAAGAGTATCTAGCTAATCCTCCCATCTTGCAACCCACTATTCAAGGAAAACCATTCATTCTCTACATATCAACATCAACTTATTCTCTAGTTGCATTATTGGCTCAACAAGGTGAAAATGGAAGAGAGAATCTCGTTAATTATATTAGATAAACTTTGATTGATTATGAAACTAGATATACAACAATATCTAAAAGACAATGTTTGGATCTAGTTTTCACTAATAGTAAATTGAGAAATTATTTGTTCAATGCAAAAGTGAATGTTGTCCTAAAATTTGATCCTTTAAAATAGATTTTTCAAGACATTTAGCTAAGTGGGTTATGTTAACTAAATTTGACCTTAAATTTGTTCCTCAAAAATAAATTAAAGGACAATATTTGACCAACCACTTAGTTTATTCCCCCTCACCATTATCATTACCCACTCATAACTCATTTCTCAATGAGAATGTGTTAATAATAGAGGATGAAACATGGGAATTGTAATTTGATGGCTCTAATTGTCAAACTAGCTCTAGAGCGGGGGTTGTATTAATCCCACCTTTAGGAAAGCTTATTCCCTTATCTTGCCACTTAAACTTCCTATGTACAAACAACACTATGGAGTATGAGGCCATAATTGTTGGGATGTGTGCAACCTTATCCTTAGGTACTCAACACATTCATATATTTGGTGATTCTAGATTAATCATGAAAAAACTTAATGAAGCATATCAAGAAAAAAATGATAAGTTCTCAATAAAAATTTCTTACCATGACATTGCTAGAATGCTTTGAATCTTACAAATTGATAATGTTCCATGAAAGGATAATTGACATGTAGATGGAATGGAAAGTGTTTCTTCCCTTGTTTCTCTTGAGGATCCTTCCATGGACTTTACATTCATAGTTCATGCAATCACAAAACCATCCATATATGAAAAGATCAAAGATGAATTAGTTGCTAATATTGAAGCCTCTAGCAAATGGTACTCATTGATATTCAATTATTTAAAAGATGGTACCTTTCTTGAACCAACTATTAATAATACTAGAGCTCATATTTAGAAACTTTCAACTTGATATAAAATCCTAGTAGATGTCTTTCATAGAAGATATTTAATGGTCTTTTGCTTTGATGGTTTAAACAATCAAAATTTCCTATAGCCCTTGAGGAATCTCCTGGGGGTTCTTGCAGGGAGCATTTTGGTGGAAGATTTTTAGTTCAAAAGTTAATTTTCATAGGATACTATTGGAAAAACATTGAATAATATTATTTTTATCACATCAAGAAATATCACAAGTGATAAGAACATAACAATTTGATTCACACTCTTGGTTGTAAAATTCATGCCAAAGTTCCTATTTGGCCATTTTTATTTTGGGGTTTGGATATCATTGGAAATATTTCTTCTCCATCCTCTTCGGGACATACATTTATAATTACAGAAACATATTACTTCATGAAGTGGGTAGAAGCTATTCATCTTCATTCTATGGATGTTGATGTAATCTATCGCTTTATCTGGAAAAATATTATTGCTAGATTTTGTCTTACTTCCACATTATTTTTAGATAATGCTAATTTATCATATCTCTATCATTTATCAAGGTTTAATTACCAAACTCAGGGTTTCATCAAGACAAACCCACATACAAACAAAGAAACATTTTTTATTATAGATTTATTATAGGTACAAATTCAAGAATGAATTTTTGTAGGTACAAGAGCAAAGTGCAGACAAAGGGCTATAACTTCATATTTTACAATTCTAAAAAGGCCTCCTAGGACACATTCACCCTAGGGAGAACCTATCCTCTAGTAGTGCTCAAAACATAATTTTTATACTAGGTACATGTGTCTGGACCCTTCTTAGATCTTCCTGAAAACTATGATTTCCATTTCTATAGCTTTAGGATTTTACATTTCATAATATAGGTCATATTATTGATTATCTTTAGTTGCATCAAATCATTTCCCCTTAATTCCAAATCTTATTCTCCTAAAGAAACCCATGGATTCAAGGCTAATTGGCTCACCTTAGGGTTGAAATTCAATCTCCACACCTTGTAAACCCTTAGGTTTAATGAAATCATGAGAAGAGGGATCATATTAGCTCCTTGGTTCTTTGTATGAAGGACCTACGACACCCTATTTTTGGATTCCCCATTTTCACCAAATTTCATTTCATTCAAGAAGATATGTTATTCAAGGGAAATCAATTGTGTATTCCAAGGATTTCAATGAGGGAGAATTGATTAAGGAGAAACATAGTGGAGGACTAGCAAGACATTTTGGGGTAGATAAGAAAATAGATTTGGTGAGTGAACACTATTTTTTGGTTGTAGATATATAAGGATGTTAGGAAGTATATTAAAATTTGCAAATTTTTTCAAGTAGCATTTCAATGAGGGAGAATTTGATTAAGGAGAAACATAGTGGAGGACTAGCAAGACATTTTGGGGTAGATAAGAAAATAGATTTGGTGAGTGAACACTATTTTTTGGTTGTAGATATATAAGGATGTTAGGAAGTATGTTAAAATTTGCAAAGTTTTTCAAGTAGCAAAAGGGTGTAGTCAGAATACTAGATTGTATGATCCTTTGACAGTACCAAAGAGACCTTGGGAAGATATAATTATGGATTTCATAATGGGATTACCAAGAACATAGATAGGATATGATTCTATAATGATAGTAGCAGAAATATTTTCTAAGATTGCACATTTCATTCGTTACAAGAAGACTAATTATGTTGACTTATTTTTCAAGGAGATTGTGAGATTGCATGGATTAACAAAGAGTATAGTTTTAAATATGGACACCAAGTTCATTTGATACTTTTGGAGGAAATTATGGAGGAAGATTAAGATAAACCTAAAGTTCAGTTCAACATATCACCCACAAAAAGATGGACAAATAGAGGTAGTAAACAGTAGTTTGGGTAACTCATTGAGATGTTTGGTTGGAGATAAAGTATGAAATTGGCACATAGTTTTACCATGCATAGAGTTTGTATACAATAATTTAGTATACTAGAGTACAAGGAAGAAATCATTTGAGATTGTGATAGGAATACATCCTAGAGGAGTTATTGAGCTTAAAGACATCAGTATGGAGAATAAGAGAAGTGTAGAAGTAGATGAATTTGCAAGATTCATGGAAAAATTGCATAGTTAGGTCCAAAAACACTTGGAGGACATGAACAATAAGTATAAGGAGTAGGAAAATGAGAAAAGAAGGCATACAAAATTTTCTATTGGAGATGAAGTTATGGTATATCTTAGGAAGGAAAGGTTTCAAGTAGGAACATACAATAAGCTGAAGATGAGGAAGTTTGGACCATGTAATAATCTCAAGAAGTTTGATTCAAGAAATTGATATGAAGTTGAGTTATCAGAGACACTTGGTATATCACCTATTTTCAATGTTGTAGACATCTATGAGTATCATGAAGGATATTCAAGTGTGAGTGAAAAAGAAGTGGAGTTCGAGGATCATTTACCACATCAACCATTGAAGTAGATTGAGCAGATCTTGAACACCAGAATTGGAAGGAGCACTAGGAACAAGCTATACAAGGAGTACCTAGTAAAGTGGAAAAACAGACTAGTAGAGGATTCATCATGGATTTCTCAAGGTGAGGTGGACCAATTTTGTTTACCTCTAGCCTCTAGAAAGTGAGGGACTCACTTTTATTCCAACCTTGAGTGTTTGATGTAGGAGCAACCCTAGTTGTAAAGAAATCATGTATCAACCAAAACTATATATTTTCTTGCAATTCATTATATAACTATCTCATCAATTTCTTTCACATTTTACCGCATTATCATTTCTCAACTTACATATCATGAAGATAAAATTTATACACAAGTCCATCTTTAACATATCCATATTTTAGGTTATTTGCATTCATTTGTAGAAAGTTAACACTCTCATAATTTCACTATCAAAACTCAAATAGAGTTTTTAGGGCCTAGCTAGCTCAAACTGGTTGTGTGGACCCTTCCTAGATCTTGTGGAGCTTAATGGAACATCATTCAAGATATTTTAGGTCTAGGGTAACTTTCTTGGAGATCCATAATGCATTCAATTTCCTAATGGGTTATCTTTCATGCTCTTAGATAGCCTACATGTTTGATCTTGCATGAGGTTGTAAGGCCTTGAGGCTGATGTGGATCATAATTGGAGCTAGAGATTCATATCTAAGATCATTTTTAATCCATTAGAAATCAATCAAAGATTAGGTATTTTGTAGATACAATAATAATTTAAGTTGTCCAAGTTATGGATTGTAATAAGGCCTTGTGCCAATTGTAATATCTTGCAATGCCCTTGTGGTAGGCCTATGAGCCCTATTCATTCTGCATATATGGAATATGATGCATGTAAGATTGGAAGTTATTGAATCAATAATAATTCATGTTTTCTAATCATTTCTTGTGTTATTTTTTCTATGTTGAACTCTAGGCTGCATGGTTGGATATCCCTTTCTAGACCCTTCATCTATGACTCCACCAAAATACAAAAAATCAATCAAAATAGTAAAGAAAAATAAATATGCCCAATGCTAAGAACTAGTGAGTAATAAAAGGGTTTTTTGATGGGTGTTTTTGCACTTCTCAACATAGAAAAAACATAAGTGTAATGTCTCTCTTGAAAGGTAATAATCTGAAACTAAGTTTCAAAAAATCACCCCAAGGTCTCTTGGATGTCAGGTCATGACTATGCAAAAAAAACTTAGTTGATGATGTGTTATTTGTTGGTAATCACAAGGGTACTTTATGGTTCAAAAAGCATGGAATTTATGGGTTTGTGATGAAGTTTTAGAACTTTGGAAATAGTGAAGAGTAGCAGAAATTTTATGACAACAACCTGAAACTCATCTTGTTCATTAGAATTAACAGTATGGTGATTCTTTGGATCCTAAACTAATTCATATTTTCAAAGAAATATAAAAAGATTTGAGGGTTTAGAAATTTATCCTAACTCTAAATCTATGAACAAAAGCAAAAATAACTAGTGTTATAGTAGATAGACTTCCCAAACCAAGTTTTCTTAACCAAGAGAAACCTATAGTATCACAAAACCAGTGCAATCTTCTAAGGCTCTTTGCAGATTTTCAGACTGTAACATGGATACTTAGAGCATACACATATAGTTGAACTTGAGTGTAGCAAGTAAATAAGCTCAGTTTGGCTTTACAAAGTGGTCTATCATCAATAAACCACAAAAATCATGAGCTAAAAGTGCATCAAATACTATAATGCATAGCCACCATTAAAGCCATTCACTAACTAACAAGCTAAAAATAAAACCAAATAGTAAATAAACTTGGAGGGTGAATCATGCACACATAATGAGAAAGCTCAAAGAAAACACCTAACTTCAATTATTCCTTCTCTTGTTTCAAAATTCCTTTTACAACAACTCATCTCTCCCTTCAAATGAGGAGCAAGCCCCCTATTTATAGTTTTCCACAACCCAAATGAATGGCCAAGATTGTTTTACAATGAATGGCTTAGATTTACTATAGCTTAGGGTTTTCACATCACCCAATGAAAGTACAATATTTCTTAATATAAAATTGGAAACTATCTTGTCTTTTCCCTATTTTGTCTTCTAGCCAATTTTGTCCTATAGCTTGTTTTGTCTTCTAGCTGGAAACTATAAAAAATTATCTTCTATTTAAATCATATTTCTAGCTCATTAGCATGGATTCTTAGGCAAGTCCTTGGCCCTCCAATATTCAAGTAACATCCTCCTAGCGCACATCCATAGGTGAACCTATCTCCACCTTGGAAATTTGAATTAAAATAGATCCCTTCTTGATACATCTTCATATGTTGGTTCTTTTAATGAATTGATCCACTATCCCTCCAAGTATCCTTAAAAGCACCCGTGCCATAAAATGTCATGATTAAAATCTCCAAAAATGATAAATTTCCCTCATTTCCCTCATTTAAAATATTAAAATCTATCAATTTATATTCCATCAAGAAAATTCCATTTTTCAAAAAAAAAATCTATTTTTTGAAATTTCCCTTTTTGAGAAAATTTCCTTTTCGAGAAATCAAAATTTGAGGAGATTTCACTTTTGAGATCTAGAGAAATGCAAAAGCTAGAGGGTCTGGTGCTGGTGAAATGACATTCCACAAATGGCATTCCATGGCTGGCTTCCCACACTAAGCTTCTACAAAGCCTTAACACTTAACAAATTTGAGTTTTATCCATTTTGGCATGTGGGGAAATGTTAGTTTTGAGGCCTAGATCACAACACACCTTAAATTTTCAAGAAAAGATCAAACGTGGAAAACTAAAATGTGAAAACCACAAGGTGGAAAGCCAAACAAGTTTGCACCATAAAAATGGAATTGGAGACCACGACATCTGCAAGGTGGCTTCCCACATAGAAAGTTCTACAAATCCAAAAATCTTAGCAATTTTGGGTTTTATCAATTTTAGCACATGGAAAATGGGGGTAGGAGGAGTGCCTAGACCTATATCTTGATGATTTGGCCCCTTTTCAAAAATGCAAAAATTTAAAATGTGAAAGCTAAAGGGTGCGGTGCTATAAAAATGGCATATCGCACATGAAACCCACAGATAGAAACCCACAAATGACAACATGTGGATGGAAACCCATGGATGGCAACCCGCAATGAAATTTCTACAATGTCTTAAAACTTAGTAAATTTGAGATTTTCAATTTTAGCACATGGGAAAAGGCGTAGAAAGAGTGCCTAGACATATTTCCTTAAGACTTGACTCATTTTGAAAAATGTGGAAATTTGGAATGCAGAAACCAGAGGGTTCGACACCATAACAATGGCATTCCACACATGGCATCCTACAGATGGCTTCCTGCAGACGGTTTCCCACATTAAAATTTCCACAATGCCTTAAAAATTAGTAAATTTGGCTCAAACCCCTTTAGGTTTATGGAGACATGCATTTTATAGGCACTAGATGTTGAAGACTTAAAGTTTTCACCCCCTTTTTGAAATGTGGAAACTTGGAATATGGAATTTGGAGGGTCTGACGCTCTTGCAATGGAATTCCACACATGAAAACTTGTAGATGAAAACTTGCAGATGGCAAAAAATAGTAAAATTTATGTAACTTTTCCAAACTTAATGAAACCTTGGCAATTCACTTAGGCATCATGGAAACATATTAGATCCAAAGGAAAATTGTCGCCAAAGTTAAAAAATGAAGGAAAAAGCAAAGAAAAAGAGAGGGGGTGAAGCCAACAGAAGCAAAGCAAAAGAAAAAAAGGGGGTCCCTGCCTTCAGTGGAGTGTGTGTGCAAAACAAGCACAAAAAATGGTGAGCCTGCTAGGGAAATGCTCTGGAGCATTTTGATGACAAATTGGAATCACAAACCTAAAATCTCTGGTTTTGACCTTTGTGATGGGCTAAACAAACTAAAAAACTTGACCAAAGGATCAAAACCATTAGTCAATCCAACCTTTTGTATACTGAAAATCCAAGTGTGTGCAAGCGTATTCATTACCCTCCTTAAGTCAATACAAAAATCTAAGCTACATCAGGTTAAACTATGTAAATGATTCTACTTTGAAAGCCTCCTAGACATTTCCTCAGTGCCAGTCAGGCATCCATAGCCCTGACGAGGTTGTTGCTATGATTCTCCTGAACATAGCTCTACTACCAACTAGGTGTCCAAGCCCTAGTAGAGTTATTCAATCCTCCTGAAAGTCAAATTTCTCTTTTTATTTTCATCATTTTCTTTCTTTTTCATTTCAACTTACAAGAAATGAAGATTGCACTTAGGGGTAAGAATCACAGTGGCACTAAAGCAGAATTTTGGATTTTTCACTTAACAAGACTTCACAGAGGAACCTGTAGTGACCTCAAGATTCTTAAAATGTGTAAAATATGTAATATTTCAGAATATGTCAGAATCAGATTGAACCAATGGCTTATCCTATTTGAATCAAACATCCAAGTCACTTGACACTAACAAAAAATCTTCACTATCCATTTTGAAAAGCATGATTAGAGCTTCTCAATGAAATATCGAGAACATTCCCAGGTAATGAAATGGTTGTTGCACATGCAAACATGCCCAATAGAAAACAAAGGGGCCCCACACCATAAAAGCAAAGAAAAGACCCCACCAAGCCAAACTAACCTAAAGAAACCCAACCTACAACAAACTCTAAAGTAACGAAAGTGGGAAAGAAAAGCATAAGAAATCTACACTACTCAAACTGAGTTATGTACAAAGAGATTCAAAATGAATCATGTTCAGGAAAAGAAAACTAACACCCACCCCCTTAAGATTTCATAATGCATGCACAATTAACGAGGCGATTGTTACAATTCTAAGCCATGAAAACTCATCTTTATATTCAGCAAGATAAAGCTAAATATTATGGAATTCAAACTCAATAACAAAATTAGGAAAAACCAATAGTTTGTTGCAAGAATGAAGAAAGGAATATAGGTGTTGTCATTGATGTCAATTGGTCAACTGGTTATCTACCAGTTGTTGTTGGATGCATATGTTGAGGATATTGAGAAAATTGTATTAAAGAAAGTTGATAGGTATTCAATTGTTGCTCCAAGTAATGATCTGGTATTTTCCCCTATGTTCATGTTGTTGGATGATGTGGTTGTGTTACTGATATGTGGTTTTCATTTATGTCAACACTATTAGCTCTAATGTATGGAAGGTTGTATATGTCAAGGATATTGAGAAAATTGTAAAAGAAAGTGTGCAGGTTCCCAGTGGTTCAGTGAAGGTCATGAAGGTTTCGTTCTTAGTACATTGATGATCAGTCGTTGCTGATTAAAGGGTTTATTAAAGTGTGTATCTATTTTATCCACTAGAAGTTTCAGAGGTCCGCGTGAAGATTTTGTCCTATTATAAATAGTTGTGTTATGTCAGTGTTTCTGTGGTTTCCGTCTGTGTTCTTGATTGAATTTGGTATGATTCTAGTAATCTTAGTTGTTGTGGATGTTTCTTTATTGTTTATTGATGCTTGTGTATGTTTCTAGATTGTGCTCTATCTCTGTTGCATGTTCGCATTGATGGGTGTGCTCATGGTCGGTGATTTTTCTCTTGTGTGTTCAGTTTTTGTGTTCTTGGATGACATGGTGGTTGTAGCATGTTGTGGATAATTGAAGATTAAAATTTGAATGTTTGGTGCACTCGAGGAGGTTGGTTTAAGTCTTCATTACATTGTGGCCGACAGTGTTTGATTCATATTGAAAATTTATTTATAAATTTGGGCCGACATTGTGTATATGTTTTATATTTTTCTTTGTCTGATGAAGGTGTTGATGTAATTCATATATTCGATATATAAGAGTGATTGTTTGTTCGAATTGAAGTGTGTGTGTAAGAAGTGCAAGTGTGAAGTGTGCAAGTCCTGTGTGTGAATATTGTTCAGATCATTTGAAGGTAGATCAGAGTGTGAAGAAGAGTGAAGAAGGTTGAAGAAGTGTTCATGTGCATAACTAGAACTATAACTTGGCATTAGCAGATGTTATTTTCTTAGTTCATAATCTAGATGGTTTTAATCTAAACCTTTCTTGGGTACTGACCCCTCTTGTAATTAAGAAGTGAGCTCTAGGCAGTATGTCTAAATGCATGTGCATTCCCATTGATACTTTATAATTTTAATAGGGTATAATCTTGTGGACTAACATCCACCATGGTTTTTCCCCTAACAGGGTTTCCACATAAAAAATCTTGGTGTTCTCTATGTGTTTGATGTGTTGATTATTTATGGTTTATTGTTCATTCATCAGATCTGAGATCAAAGTTAGATTAAGCTTAAAAAGTTAAATATCATGCGACAACTGATTCACCCCCCCTCTCAGTTGTCTTCCCTTGTTTTTCCAACAATTGGTATCAGAGCTAGTTCCTCCAAAGAAGTTTAAAAGCTTGAGGTGATCTGAGATGGCATCATACAAGGACAACCCTAGATTTGATGGAAAAAACTACTCACTATGGAAAGCTAGGATGGAATGTCATTTAAGGTGTCTTGGTGAACCCTTATGGAAGATTAGAAAGAACAGATATACTATTCCTCAGAATGGTCCCTCCACTCCTGATGAGATTAAAGAAGCTGAGAATAATATCAACGCCATGGAATCTTTGTTGAGTGCTCTAATAGATTCAAAAATGATAAATGTGATAGGTCTGAAGATAGCTCATGAGACGTGGACAAATCTAGAGAATTTGTATGAAGGAGATGTACATGTGAAGGTCACTAAGCTGCAGAGTTTGAAAGGAAAGTATGAAAATTTGAAGATGGGAGAAGATGAAAATATTTATTCTTTTATGCAAAGATTAAATGAAATTGTGATGGGTATTAGATGTGTCAGAGGTATTCTAGATGAACAAGAAATTGTAGCTAAAGTGCTCAAATCATTGCCTCCCTCTTATAATTCAAAAGCTCATGCTATTGAAGAATTCAGATCAGTAACAAATGTGGCAAGAGATATGGTGATTGGTAAACTTGTTGCCTTTGAGTTGAGTGAATTTGGTGATTTTTTCCCCAAGACTGAATCTGCATTTAAGGCTTCTATATCTAGAAGAAACAAGAAAAGATATGATCTGGGAGAGAGTTCTAGAAAGACATTCAAGTATGAGGAAGAGATGAAATATCTTGAAGATGAAGAGAGAGAGGTAGAAGAGTTGGAAGCAATGATTGTTAAGAAAGAAGGTAGAGGACAAGGTAAGTATAAAGGAAAGTTTCCTATCAAATGTTTTTCTTGCAGTAAAATAGGTCACTTTGCTTCAAGATGTCGTGAAAGAGTTCCTAGGTCTAAGCCTTACAAACCTAGATTTCAAAAGAAATGCTATTTTTCTGAGGAAGGTGTGACTGATGAAGAATATGATAAAGGAAATGGAAATGAAGATGATTGGGCTTTTATTGCTATCAAGGAAAATAGTCCAGTGGCTACTGAATTCTGCTAAAGTTGAGAAAACTCTTACAACTTGAATTGAAGAGAAGGATGAGTGGGCTATATATAGTGGATGCTCACATCATATGACTAGTGACAAAATTAAATTTGTAAGTTTAGAGAAATATGATAGTGGGGTTGTAGGATTTGGAGATAAAATGCTTGTGTGATTCATGGCAGAGGATCTATTTGTCTTGGTGGAAATCATAACACTGATGATGTACTTTATGTTGAAGGCTTAAATCACAACTTGTTGAGTGTTGGACATATGGTGGACAAGGGCTATGATATTTAGTTCAAGGATGGAAGATGCAAGATAATTGGAAGCTCTGGAAATGTAATTTCTTTAGGTAAACAAACAAAAGGTAATATTTTTCACCTGAGTGCTGTTGATGGAAGTTGTTTATTTGCTCCAGTAGATGAAATCCTATTATTGCATAGAAGGTTGTGTCATGTGAATTATGATAACATTGTCAAAGTAAGTTCCACTCAAGCATTAAGAGATCTACCTAAGCTAGTGAAGCCTGCTAAAACAATATGCAAGGAATGTCAAATGGGAAAATAGACAAGAGTTTTCTTTCAGAGAAAACATCGTTCTAATACAATACTGGAGTTGGTGCATACTGATTTGTGTGGTTCCTCCGGAGTCAGAATTCTACAAGGAGAAAGGTACTTTATGCTACTTATTGATGATTACTCTAGAATGATATGGGTTGCCTTCTTAAGAGAAAAATGTGAAGCATTAAAGAAGTTCAAAATTTTTAAAGCTATGGTAGAGAATGAGACAGGTCTGAAAATTAAATTCCTAAGGTCAGATAGAGGTGGTGAGTTCACTTCCCAGGAGTTCAATTCATTCTGTGAAGAGCATGGAATCAAAAGCTAGTTATCTACTCCCCGAACCCCTCAACAGAATGGAGTTGTTGAGAGAAAGAATAGAATAATTTTGGATGTTGTTAGAAAAATGATGATAGAAGGAAATGTTCCTCACATCTATTGGAGATAAGCTATAAACACTACTGTGTACACTTTAAACCAGGTAAATGTCAATGGTATCTCTAGTAAGACTCCTTTTGAGCTATGGTTTGGTTATAAGCCTATTGTTAAATATTTCAAGATCTTTGGAAGCAAATGTTACATTAAGAGAGATGAGGATATAGGAAAGTTTGATGAAAGGAGTGATGAAGGAATATTTCTAGGTTATTCTACTAAAATCAAGGCTTACCAATGATACAATAAGAGATTGAGGAAAATGGTTGAAAGTGCAAATTTCAAAGTTGATGAGGATTTTGCTAGATCATCTAGATACTATGGATATGATTATGATGACTAGAAGGATAGTACAAACAAAGGGAAGAATTATCAAACATAAAATAAAGTTCAAACTATTCCAAAAAATCAAGAAAGACAGGAAGGAGAGACAAGTGGAGGTGTAGAAGAAATAGAAGTGAGAGAAAATCCTAAAGTTCCAAGGTATGTAAGGTTAAATCATTCTGAAAAATAAAATTATAGGTGACAAGAATAAAGGTGTGCAGACTAGAAGAAGGATAGTAGAAGAGTATTTCCTAATCTGCAAGACTAAGCCCAACAATGTCAATGAAGCTTGTAATGATGAAAACTGGATGGAAGCTATGAAGGAAGAACTTATGCAAATTGAAAAGAATAATACATGGATTCTTGTTCCCAGACCTAAAGATAAAAATGTGATTGGTACTAAATGGGTCTTTCAGAATAAGCTAAATGAACAAGGTGAAGTGATCTGGAATAAAGAAAGACTGGTATGCAAAGGGTATTCACAAATGGAAGGTATTGATTTTGAAGAAACTTTTTCCCCTGTTGCCAAAATTGAAGCTATAAGATTATTTCTTACTTATTCCACATACAAAAACTACAAATTTTATCAAATGTATGTGAAGTCAGTGTTTCTAAATGGTGAATTAGAAGAAGAGGTATATGTTGAACAACTTGAAGGATTTCAACTGATTGATAAGGAAGACATGGTTTTTCGATTGATGAAATATCTATATGGACTCAAGCAAGCCCCTAGAGCCTGGTATGCTAGACTGGATAAATACTTACTGAAGCTTGGATTCAATAAAGGTACTATTGACAACAACTTATATTTCAATTTGGATCATGATAAAGAGTTGATTATTGAAGTCTTTGTTGATGACATTATTTTTGGAGGAGATGATGCTTTATGTATGAAGTTTGCTGGTGAAATGAAAAGTGAATTTGAGATGAGTATTATTGGAGAGATGAAACTCTTTCTGGGATTGCAAATCACTCAATTAAACAATGGGATTTTCATATCTCAGTACAAATATGTGAGAGAGTTGTTGAAGAAGTTTGGCATGGATGACTCAAAGCCTGTTGGTACACCCATAGTAACCGGATGCAAGTTAACACAAAATGATGATTCCTCTAAGGAAAATCAAACAAGATATAGTTCAATGATTAGTGGATTGTTGTATTTGACTCAGATCAGAAAAAACATCATGAATGTTGTGTATGGTAGCTAAATATCAAGTTGATCCACAAGAATATCATGTGATTGTTATAAAGAGAATCTTCAAATGTCTGAAAGGAATAGTTGATTTTGGACTTTGGTATCCTAAAGATGATGATCTTACTCTAAATGCATATACTGATGTGGATTGGGCTAGAGATATAGATGAAAAGAAAAGTACTAGTGGTGGTGCTTTCTTCCTAGGGAAGGAGCTGGTGTCATGGTTGAGAAAAAGTAGGATTCTATTTCCCTATCTAATATTGAGGCAAACTATATTCCTACTACAAATAATTGTACTCAAGTGTTGTGGATGAAACAGATGCTGAAATATATCAGAGTAGTATATGATGAGCCTATTTCCATATACTGTGACAACTCAAGTGCGATAAAAATATCAAATAATCTAGTGCTACACTCTAAAAACAAGCATATATCAATCAAGTTTCACTTCCTAAGAGAGAAAGTGAGTGAGAAAGAAGTCATATTGGAGTATGTGCCTACCAAAGAGTAGATTGGAGAAATTTTCACCAAGTTGTTTCTGAAGGATACTTTTGAGTACCTCAGAGGGATGCTAGGGGTAATTACCTTTTTGGACTTAGGGAACACTAAGAGGGGGGGGTGAATCAGTGTTCAACAATATTTAAACTTTAATTTTGATCATAAACCATTTGCAACACATAAACAGAAATAAAGATGCAAGCACATGAACAAGATAATCAAAGCACCATAACACCAATATTTTTATGTGGAAACCCTGTTAGGGGAAAAACCACAGTGGAGATTAATCCACAATTTATACTCTATTAAAATTATGAAGAAAAGGGAATGCACATGCATTTAGGCACACTTCCTAGAGCTCATTGCTCAAAATAAGGAAGGCTCGCTGCCTTACAAAATGTTTGTGATTACAAAAAAAGGTTGAACTAAAAGGATAGTATCTACAATTTCCAAAATATAGTTCCATTTAAGCTCATAAATTAGACTTTGGATTTGCTGACTCCTAGACTTCACTCTGCTCTGCTCTAACTCGCTTCCAAAAAATATTAATGCACAAGTGTAACTATGCATAACTCACTTAATCACCCTTCTGATATTCACACATACATATGCTCTGCTCTTTTTGCACACTCACACATACTTCACACACTAAAAAATGAATTATCGATCTCATATATATACCCGCTACCAAAATTTCAAATACTCCAAGTCAGCTTTAGCAAAATATGAAATATTTTTCACATGTCAGCTCAAATCATGAGCATTCTTTGATGCGCACCCACACAAGTCAGCTAGACTATAGCTACAACCCAAAACAAAATAACCAACACAAGAAAAAATTAATCAATTACTCCTTATACATCAACGACATGCAACATTCACTAGGTCAGCCAAAATGAGGAAATAAACATAAAAAACATCCTGCCAGATCTCCAAGCTTGTACACCAATTAATGCAACATCACAAAACTTACCAATAAGGTAACATATATTCTTAACTAACTATCCTATGGATCCACAACACAAAATGATGATCCGGTGAAGCATACAAATCGAAAAACTAACTAGATACCTTGTTCTTTCTGCTTTCTATCGGTAGAACACTATTCTCTACTTTTCCTGTTGGTATGAATAAATTCTTATCTATGGATCGAGATAATGACTTCAGTTGCCATCAATGAAAAACTAGAAGCCATATGCCAACAATCTCCCCCTTTGGCATTGATGGCAACACTTGGTGAAAAATGACTAAGTTTCAAAATGAGAGATACACTTCCAAAATTTCAAAACAAAACACTGCCCCCCCTTAAAATGTCAAGGAATTTTTCATAGAACTCTCTCCCCCTTTGAAATCAATGACAAAATTTCACTGATTTCGCTCTCCCCTATTTCTAATTAGAAATAGGATCAAAATATGAAGAACTACAACTATTGCACAAATTAGAAAATGGTTTTATACTTATCTTTCATTTTTGGAAGAAATCTCTTCCAAGCATCTACAGCAATACCAAATATTATGATCAAGTTGTTGTGTTTTGATGTCTAGCTGATGATCTAGATGAGGGATTCTATAATTGTAATTGCTTCTTCTAACTTCTCTCCTTTCCTCAGAACCTCAATTAGCTGCTCCAATCTGCATTCAGTTAAATCCTTCACTTTCCAGAATGTCTCCATAAGAGTGTTTCTGGAAAAGTGAAATTTTGCATGCTCATTCTACAACTCCTGAATCCTTTTCTTGATTGCACCATCTTGGTCCTGAACCATGTTATAATCTTGATCAAATTTGTTCAGCTCACTTTCAATCTACTCCAGCTTGTCCTTGTATCTCCCAACAACATGAGGCCAACAAAGACAATAATTATAGATGGTATTTTCTAAGTCAATGCATTGCATCAACACATTCATTTTCTTTTTCAATTTGGTAAGGGATAGCCTGATCTGCTCCTTCAAATGTAGAATTATTTCTTCCTCTTTCCTGTCCTGAGGCTCAGAGGCCATAGCCTCCCTGATACATTCAATCATTTCTTTTGGAAGCACATTCTGTAAACTTTCCAATCCAATGTTGTTATGCACAAAGTAACTGCCTAGAGTGCTCTCAATCAGGTCCTGCTCATATGAGGGTCCATCTAACCATATGTTAGCAATCTTTTGCATTACATCTTCCTCCTAAACAATCTACAGTATCTTTTTTTGAATAAAAGACCTTCTTCATCGTTTCCTTTTTCAATTATTACATCTGGTTCAAATAATTATGATTCATCTCTTGGAGTGTACTCATCAGAATATTCATCTGGTATATCCAAAATTATTTTTACTTTTCCTTTTCCTTTAGATTTTGGAGACTTGTGTGCTGAAGGAGTGTCATCAACAAACTCTAGAGCCCTTTTTTTCTTCCTCTCCATCTTACCAAAAGATGATCCAACTTCAAGTGCTTTTACCAGAATGAAAATGCTAACTACTCCATACTTTCCCAACAATTCACTAAATAAATTTGCATATTCTTGCTCACAATTTTCTAAGGTATTAGAATGTTCAAAAAATTGCTTACAAACTAGTTCATTTTCCTTCCATACCACATTATCATTCTAAGGCAAGCAATTTAGAAAATACATCATGATACATATGACCAAAGTACCAAACCTGAAGGGGTAGTCTACATCCTTTGTTAATTGCATATTCTCCATCAATTGTTCTCTTAGCAAACTGCATAGGTCGAAGTCTTGGTCCTCCATTATCATTTTATGAGATTGTAAACTGCTCCTGCTGAGGTTGTGCCTTCCCTGTTTCTAAAGAAAATTTTGTATGAAATCCCATGTGCAATGTACCTCATTATTAGATCTTTGATTTTTGAAATTATCAGAGCCCTTTGATCTCCTGTTACTCTAGTTAGGGTCTCAACTTCAATGTTTCGAATCAACTTCTTTTTCAAAATATCCCCGACATTGCATAATCCAGTTAAATTTTTTATCACCTCTTTTGAAATGAGATAGGGTTTATCCAAAGTGAGAGTATCCTCATTCAATTTTTTCAAGATAAACCTGACAACTTCCACATTGAAAAAATAAGGAAACTTATTCCAAATGTCCAAACTTTTATGTTTCACATCTTCAAGCCACTTCAATTCATCGGTCAACAACATATTTATTACATCTTTGATCTTCCTACTACTATATTCATCCAAATTCACAATTCCTTTGATTTGCTTCATTTTTCTTTCCATACTGAACAAGTTTTTCTTTGATCATTAAACTTTTGAGCATTGGGTTGTCTTACCAGATACCTTCTTCCTTTGTTCATCTGATTTCTTTGTCTAGAATCCTTGTGTTCAGATCTGGAGCTTTCTCCTTTCTCATAGCCAAGCCCTCACTTATCATTTGCATCCTTTTGTCCTTTAGTCAACTCATCAAGCTTAGCAGAACTAATCCTGAACTTCTCCTTGTATTCATTTGTAGTAGTGAGTTCATCTATGAGAATAACTATCTGTCTTTCAAGCTCTTATTCATTATTTATGGATTGTTGTAGTTCAATCTCTAGCTGAATGAGTCCACTATTTACTTTGTTGCATTCTTCAGAATTTTATGTTAAAGACTGGGCCATATTCTCCTCATTCTTCTTCCTTCCTTCAATCTCCTTAGTTAGCTTCATTGCCACATATTCCATCTCAAGCTTTAGAGTAGCATTGTCCCTAGCAAGCTTTTCAAAATCTTCAGTTATTTCTTTTAGGGTCTGATTTAGGTGAACATCTTCCAAGATTTTATTCTCCTTTTGCTTTAGTTGATCACAAAGTTCCTTCCTCTTTTCTCTTGACTCATTGATTTTATCCTTCAATGATTGAATGAATTTTTTTGGCATCCACAATATTTTCTTTTAATTCCATGACTTTCACTTTAAACTGATCAAGATCATCAAGTGCCACCATAAGCTGCTATTGAAGACCACTAGAGTCAATTGTAATTCAAGATCCACCTCAACCTATTAAAATTCTACAGAGGAACCTTGCTCTGATACCAATTGTTGGACTTAGGGAACATTGAGATGGGGGGGTGAATTAGTGTTCAACAAGATTTAAACTTTAATTCGGATCATAAGCCATTTGCAGCACATAAACATAAATAAAGATGCAAGCACATGAACAAGATAATCAAAGCACCATCAAACCAATATTTTTATGTGGAAACCCTATTAGGGGAAAAACCATAGTGGAGATTATTCCATAATTTGTACTCTATTAAAAGTATGAAGAAAAGGGAATGCACATGAATTCAGGCACACTGCCTAGAGCTCACTACTCAAAATAAGGAAGGATCATTGACTTACAAAAAAATTTTGATTACAAAAAAAGGTTGAACTGAAAGGATAGCATCTGCATATTCCAAAATATAGTTCCGGTTAAGCTCATAAATAAAATTTTGGACCTGGTGACTCCTTCTGGATTTCACTCTACTCTACTATAACTCGCTTCCACAAAATCTTAATGCACAAGTGAAACCATGCATAACTTGCTCAATCACCCTTCTGATATTCACACATACATCTACTCTGCTCCTTTTGCACACTCACACATACTTCACACACTAAAAAATGAATTACCAATCTCATATATATACTCGCTACCAAAATTTCTAATACTCCAAGTCGGCTTCAGTGAAATATGAAATATTTTTCACATATCGGCTCAAATAATGAGAAATATTTGATGCACACCCACACAATTCAGCTGGACTATAGCTATGACCCAAAAAAATAACCAACACAAGAAACAATTAATCAGTTACTTCTTTTACATCCACGACATGCGACATTCACTAGGTCAACCAAAATGAGGAAATAAATAGAAAAACATCCTGTCGAATCTCCAAGCTCATACACCAATTAATGAAACATCACAAAACTTACCAATAAGGTAACATGTATGCCTAAAAAACTATCCCATTGATCCAAAACAAAAAATGATGATCCGGTGAAGCATACAGATTGACAAACTAATTGAATACCCTATTCTTTCTGCTTTCTGCTAGTAGAACACTGTTCTCTACTTTTCTTCCAGGTATGAATAAATTATGATCTACAGAATGGGATAATGACTTTAGTTGCCATCAATGAAAACACTAGAATCCATATTCCAACATACTCCTCCTGTTATGAACTAGAGATGCATTTACTTGCATCAATCTGTATACTTCAAAGCTATATTTTGATCTAGATTGATGTTTTCATGGATGCTACTCAGGGGGAGTAGTCAGATGAGAAGATATGTGGTTCAAAGCTTGTATGTGGAAAGATAATGTTTATATTTTCCATTGGTTTCAAAGAGGGAGAAGAGTCATGTGAAAAATTGTGAATTATTTGGGGAGAAGAGCCTTGTGAGATGAAGATCATGTAGAAGAAGTTGAGAAGAGTTAGAATCTAAGGGGGAGTAAGTGTTGATTGAGAGTTTTGTTGATGGTATTTTTCACATCATGTGTTGCCATCAATGCCAAAGGGGGATATTTTTGGATGATGTGGTTGTGTTGTTGATATGTGGCTGCCATTGATGTCAACACTATTAACACTGATGTATTGAAGGTTATATATGTCGAGGATATTGAGAAAATTGTAAAAGAAAGTATGTAGGTTCCAAGTGGTTTAGTGAAGGTCATGAAGGTGTTATTCTTAGTACGTTGATGATCAGTCATTATGGATTAAATGGTTTATTGTTGTGTGTATCTAGTTTATCCACCAAATTTTTTAGAGGTCCACATGAAGATTTGGTCCTATTATGAATAGTCATGTTCTATTGGTGTTTCTATGGTTTTAGTTTGTGTTCTTGATTGAAGTTGGTATGATTCTAGTAATATTAGTTGTTGGGGATGTTTCTCAATTGTTTCTTGATGCTTGTGGATGTTTCTAGATCATGCTCTATCTTTGTTGCACATTTGCATTGATCGGTGTGCTCATGGCCAACAATTTTCCCCTTGTGTGTTTGGTTTTTATGTTCTTGGCCGAGATGGTGGTTGTAGCATGTTGTGGATCCTTGAAGATTAAAATTTGAATTTTTGGCTTGCTCGAGGAGGTTTTTTTAAGTTTTCATTACATTGTGGCCGGCAGTGTTTGATTCACATTGAAAATTTATTTGTAAATTTGGGCCGACATTGTGTATATGTTTTATATTTTATTTTGGCCAATGAAGGTGTTGATGTAATTCGTGTTGTGGATATATAAGAGTGATTATTTGTTTGAATGCAATTGTGAAGTGTGTGAGTCTTGTGTGTGAATATTGTTTAGATCATTTGAAGGCTTAACAGAGTGTGAAGAAGAGTGAAAAAGGTTGAAGAAGTGTTCATGTGCATAACTGGAACTATAACCTAGCATTAGCAGATGCTATTTTCTCAGTTCATAATCTAGATGGCTTTAATCCAAATCTTTCTTGGGCAATGAGACCTCTTGTAATTGATCAGTGAGCTCTAGGCAGTGTGCCTGAATGCATGTGCATTCCCATTGATATGTCTTTATACTTTTAACAGGGTATAATCTTGTGGACTGACATCCACCGTATTTTTTTCCCTAATAGGGTTTCCACGTAAAAAATCTTAGTGTTCTACATGGTCTAATGTGCTGATTATCTATGGTTTATTATTCATTCATCTAATCTAAGATCAGAGTTAGATTAAGCTTAAAAGGTTAAATATTCTATGAAAACTGATTCACCCCCCCTCTCAGTTGTTTTTTTGTGTTTTTCCAACACATGTGGTTTAGTTATGTTGGTCATGTTTGTTGAAGGTTGCTATATCTAGATTTTTGGCTGTTGGTTCATTGTGAAGATCGAGTTGTGTTCACCAATTGTAAACTATGTTTTTCTATGTTCTCACTGAGGTCTAGGAGAAATTTTTTTGGTCTAGATTTCTCTTTGTTCTATAGCTATGTTGCTGGGATTACATTGAATATATTTTTATTTTTTGGAAGTTTTGAGCTTAATTGTTCTATGTGTTGTACACTGGTTTGTCCAACCTTTTGTTAAGCACTATCTTTGAAGATGATGAAGTGTGTTGGATCTATTTTGGGTCTCAATGAAGCATGTGTTTGGGTCGCCTTATTCTAATTCCACCCTAGGATGTTTTGGTATCGAACTAATTTAAATTTGAAGTTGGATGGCTGACTTTGGATTTTTTCAAGGTTGGAGATAGTATAAATACAGGATGAGCTAGTAATGAAAAACATACAAGAGAAAATAAGGAAGATAAGTGAGTGATGAGACATGAATTTTATGCTATTCCAAAAGTGTGTGTGGGTTGTGTGTGGTAGATCAGTGTGAAGCTTAATGCTAAGTTTTAGGATACAATGAGAAAAATGTGAACTCTATCATTCATGCAAGTTGATCAAGTGACTGTGGTGTAATCCTTTGTTGCATTAGGATTGTAGTCTCTCTATAACAATTATTCTTTGTCTTCTTTGTATCTCTATGGTAGTGAGCCCTACGGTTTTAGCCCTATTGGATAGTGAGTACTTGTTTTAGGTAGTAAGCCTTATCTTTGGTAGTGAGCCTTGTTTTAGGTAGTGATCCCTTTGTAATCAGTTTTGATATTCTCTATAGTGTGAGTTAATCCTTGCCATGGTTTTTCCCTTATTGTGTTTTCCATATAAATCTGGTGTTATTGTGTTTATGTGTTCGATTTGAGTTTCTGCATTGGTATTTGATGATTAATCATTTAAATAGTTTTAAGTATTAGTTCTAGTGATTTAATTAAAGGTTAAAATATGTGACAACTAATTCACCCCCCCTCTAAGTTGTCCTATTCAATAATTGGTATCAGAGCTTGGTTCCTTGGTGAAGAGCTTAACTGCTTGAGGATGGTCTAGGATGGCTAGCAAAATGGTCTTTTATTATCTAAGGTTTGATAGAACTAATTATGGTGTCTAGAAATTATTGACGGAAGAATATCTGGAGTATTGTGGATATGATGTGGGGAAAGCTCAAAATAATCCTTACACTCCTACTAATGGTCTTAGTACACTTGAAGAGATTAAAGCACATGAATCTAACACTAAGGAAAAGTTAATCTTGAAGAATAGTTTGGTATATTATGAGTTGATTAAGGTTCAAAATTTGAAGACAACTAAGGAAGTATGGGATGCTTTAGAAAGAGCACATGATGGTGATGAAAGAGTTAAAGAGGAAAAATTGTAGAATTTGGAAACATGGTTTGATCTTATACATATGTCTAAAGATGAAAATGTTAAAGCTTATGTACAAAGATTAGATGAGGTAGTGGTTGGAATGTGATCACTTGGAGTTACTATACATGAAACTAGGATTGTAAAGAAGATTCTCAAAACTCTTCTTGATGCTTACAGTGAGAAGATGAGTGCTATTGAGCAGACAATAAATTATAATACTTGTACTGAGGATCTGCTATTAGGATTTTCAACATCTTATGAGGTGAGGAAGCTGAGTCTAAGAAATTGAGGAAAATCAGAGGTTGCCTTTAAAGCTACAAAAGTTGAAGATCTAGATGAAGAGAAATTTGATGAAATAGAAGCTAACTTTGTAAGAAGAATGATAAAAGGTTTTGATAAGTATGAAGTTAATTTTCCCTTTAAATGCTTTAGTTGTGGAGAAATAGGTCATTATGCTACAAAATGTGTGGAAAGAGCTAAAAGATATAAACATAGATATGAAAAATAAAAGAAAGGAAAGAAGATTAACAAAGATTACTATCTGAATGAGAATGCTAGTATTTCTAATGAAGATTTAGAATATGAAGATCCAGATGAAAATGAATGCTTATTCTTGGAGATTAAGGATGAACCTAATTCTAGTAATTCATAAAAAAAAGGTAAAGGAAAGCCCTCCGAAGAAGGAGAAAGAGAAAAAAGAAGGTATGATTATCTCTACCCTACATGTTAAACAAGAAAATAATTTTTGGGTTGTTGACAGTGGTTGTTCCAATCACATGACTGGTGATAAGATTAATTTTGTTAAAGTTGAGAAATATGATGGAGGCTTGGTTAAGTTTGGAGATGATACTAGTGCTAAAATTTGTTGGATAGGTTTAGTAAGTTTTGATGGAAAGCATCATACTAACGATGTTTACTATGTTAAGATTTTAAGGCATAATTTGTTGAGTGTTGGTAAGATGTGTAGAAAAGGATATGATCTTGTGTTTAAGGATGAAAAATGTGAGATCTGAAAAGCATTTGGAATATTGATTGCTACAGGAAAGAAATATGAAGGGAATATCTATCAACTTAAGGGTGATGATGGATGATGCTTTATGACTAAGATAAATGACAATTGGTTATGGAATAGGAGAAATGTGTCATGAATTTTGATAACTTGGAAAGGATTAGTGTTGTTTAGGCCATGAGAGATTTACCAATAATTACAAAGCCTGTTAATGCTAGTTGCAGAACATGTCAGTTTGGGAAGCAAGAAAGAAATCATTACAGATCAAAGGAACAATCTACTACTAGACTACTAGATTTAGTTCATATAGATCTCTATGGTCCTATGAGAGTGTGAAGTCTACTTGGTGAAAGGTACTTTATGCTTTTAATTGATTTTCATTCTAGATATACATGGGTTATATTTCTTAGAGAGAAATCAGATGCATTAGATAGATTAAAGGTATTGAAAGCAATGGTTGAAAATGAAGTGAGTTTGAAGATAAAATGCTTAAGATCTAACAAAGGTGGAGAATTCATGTCCCATGAGTTCAATATGTTTTGTGAAGTGCATGGAATAAAGAGACAGTTATCTACTTCAAGAACTCCTCAAGAGAATGGAGTTGTGGGAAAGAAAAATAGAACAATTCAAGAGGTTGCTAGATCAATGATCACCGGAGTTGGTTTATTGGAAGTTTACTTGAAGGAAGCTATTCATACTATTGTTTATGTGTTCAATCGAGTTCAAGCAAGAGAATACAATACAAAGACTCCCTATGAGCTATGGCATGGAAGAATTCCTATAGTTAAATATTTAAAGCTATTCGGAAGAAAATGCTATATTAGAAGAGAAGAGAAAACTTTGGGTAAGTTTGATGCAAGAAGTGATGAAGGAATATTTCTTGGATACTCTACTAAAAGCAAGGCATACAAATGTTTCAATAAACACTAAGAAAGATTGTAGAGAGCTCAAATGTGAACGTTGATGAGACAATCAAGAATTGAATTAATATTGATGGATATGTGTTTGATGAACATGATTATGCATGAATAGAAGAAATTATAGAAGAATATGATAAAAATGAGCAGAAGAATTAGGATGAACAGGATGAAATAGAAGAATATGCTTCGGTGATGTCCCCTAGGACACTGAAGTATGTAGAGAGGCATCATTCAAAAAATCAAATTATTGGAGACAAGGCAAAAGGCATGTTAACTAGAAGCAAAGTTGTTGCTGAAGTAAATTTGTGTTTATTCTCTAAGATTGAGCCAAAGACAATAAGTGAATCCTATAAAGATGAAAATTGGAAAGAAGTAATGAAATAAGAACTTTTGTAGATTGTGAAGAATCATACTTGGGAATTGGTTCCAAGACTGGTAGATAAAAATATCATTGGATCAAAATGGGTATTCAAAAATAAGTTGAATGAGAATGGAGAAGTTGTCAGAAACAAAGCGAGGCTTGTGTGTAAAGGCTACTCACAAGTGGAAGGTATATATTTTCAGGAGACTTTTTCCCTGATAGCAAAAATGGAAGCTATAAGGATGTTATTGGCATTGGCTGCTCATAAAGATTTCAAAGTCTATTAGATGGATGTCAAGTTAGCATTTCTGAATGGTGAGCTAGAAGAAGAATTTTACATGGAACAACCAAGAGGATTCCAGTTAATAGATCAACTAGATTTGGTGTGCAGATTGAAGCAAGCTCCTAGAGCTTAGTATACAAGGTTAGACATGTATTTGATTCAACAAGGATTTAACAAAGGTATGACATACAGTAATTTGTAGTTTAAGATTGAAAATGACAAAATCTTGATTGTAGTTGTGTATGTTGATGACATTATCTTTGGAGGAAATAAAAAGATGTGCAAGATTTTTGTAGAAGAGATGCATAAAGAATTTGAAATGTCTATGTTTGGGAAGATGAATTTCTTTCTTGGGCTATAGATTAATCAAATAAAGGAATTTTCATTTTATAGTCTAAGTATGTGAGAGAGATGTTGAAGAAGTTTGGGATGGATGGATCCAAACTGGTATGTACTCCTATGGTGACTGGTTACAAATTGGGTAAAGATGATTCACCTAAGGTTGATCAAAGAAAATATAGATATATGATTGGTGGATTGATTTATTTGAATGCTACTAGATTGAATATTATGCATGTGATTTGTCATGCGGCTAGATTTCAAGAAGATCCAAAGGAAACACATGTTTATGTAGTTAAAATAATATTTAGATATTTGAATGGCACTCCAAATTATAGATTGTGGTATCCTAAAGATATTGACTTTACACTTAGTTCCTATACAGATGCAAAATGGGTTGGATGTGTAGATGACATAAATAGTACAAGTGGTGGTGCATTCTTTCTTGAATGTAGATTGGTGACATGGTTTAGTAAGAAGTAAGATTCAGTCTCTTTGTCTACTGGTGAAGTTGAGTATATTACTACTACATCTTATTAAACACAAGTTTTATGGATGAAACAGACATTGAAAGATATCACGGTGGTATATGATGATCCTATTTTTATCTTCTATGATAATAAAAGTGCATTTGACATTTCGATGAATCCAATGATGCACTCGAGGATGACGTATATATCTATTAGATATCATTTCTTGAGAGAGAAGGTCATGGAGAATGAATTTATGCTTGAGTATGTTCTGACAAAGGATCAAATCATTGATATATTTACAAAGGCTCTTCCTAAAGATACTTTTGAGTATCTCCAGGAGAAGTTATGGGTTATTGCCACTCCTTTCATAAACTAAGATGCATTTGGAGATACATCAATTTGGTGGATTCATTGTTCTATCTTTTTGGACTGATATTTTGGTGGCTACCTCTCAAGGGGATCGAGTAGTTTCAGGTGTTGTCATTGTGATTATTTTGTTTTCATGTCAAAGGAAGATTCAATGAACATGTCTTTTTCCTTTTCCATTGATGTCAAAGGGGGAGAGAAAGCATGTGAAAAGGAAAGAAATTAGGTAATGAGGAAGATGATCTTCTAATGGGGAGAAAAAAACTAAAAAATCTTGAGAAGTATATTCAAAACTGGTATGGTGTCTTTGATGGATTTTCACATCATGTATTGCCATCAATGACAAAGGGGGATATTCTTGCAAGAATGAAGTGTAAGAGAGGGGGACCAATCACGTCAAGACTCCAGGTCATGAAGAGCTAAGATTAGAGGGCTACCCTAACTTACCTTACTCTAAAAGGTGTTTTGAGACAAGGATCGAGAATGATGGGGACTATAGTATACTTCTATCACTCTACAAATACCGAACTTACGTTTGGGCTAGGCAAGCTGGTTTTTAGAGTCAGTACTATGTCTCAAAAAACTCTTTGTCCGAGGATGGCAGCACAATTTTGGGATGGCAGGGTGACATGCTGGTGTCTCTCAAGTGCATTGACATCTACACAGTCAAAACATAGTGAACACAGTACAAAGTACCTAAAAACTAATTAACATCCTAGCTAATGGACTTTAACGAAAATGAAAAGATGATGAAATACAAAAAGTAAATGTGTAAATAGTGGAGTAAATGGATAAAGACTAAAGTGATAAAGACCAACTCATAGAATCACCAATTCACTAGCTAGCTCCACACGTACTTTCACCTACACACAAGCAAGAAGTGGAAAATTTTTGGGGTTGTAGGGTGATCCCATAATATTGGTTTACAATTTTTGGCCAAACTGGACACTAAATTGATTTTTTCTAACTAAATCTTCACTTTCAGGCACCTATAGCTACTAATCCATGAGAAATTTGGAGGTGATGCAAAATAGTGAGTTGTGACATTTTGTTTGTAGATTCTACATATATTTTTTTAAAAAAATTGGTATTAGATTACACTTCTTTTTCCATCTGCTTTGAAAATTAGTTTTTTCAGTAAACACCATATTTAAGGAGTGATGCTCACCATATACAACATAACTTTTTTTCTATGAAGGATAAAATTATAATTTTTGTAAATTTAAATTTGTAACTACAATATATATCCCTTTCATTTGGTTTCATAGTGTTTTATTGAATATTTTTTCCTTAATAAAGTTTCAAAGTCAAACCAATTATAATTCAGACATAGGCAGACCATATACAACATAACCTTTTTTTATGTATTGAAATTCAATTTTTTTACTGGATCAAGGGCATCAATACCTAGCCCCAACATATGTTTTAGAATTTTATTTTGATAATCTATTATTTTTCCACATGAGTAGAATAGAGAGCTTTATTTTTGGTGAAAAACCTATGTTTAATCAAACTAAAAAACAAATATAGAATAAAACCAAAACATATTAAAATTATATTCATTGGATAGCTCATTTCGATGACTACCATCATCTAGTTGGGTTTGTGAAGTCTCCTCCATTTTCATCCTCAACTCAAGCTTAGAATGGAAAAATTCTGGAGATTTTTGGTTCCAAAAGGGGGGTTCGAGCAAACCCCCATTAGAGGTTCACTCAAACCTGGGTTCGAGCAAACCCCCTTTCCACAAAGTTTCCCTTTGTTTTTTATTATGGGAAATGTGAACTATGGTGGGACCCAACATTTAATAGGCTTGATCGAAGGGGGGTTTGAGCGAACGCCCTTTGGGTTTGCTCGAACCAAATGTTCGTTTGGACCCCCAAAAACCAAAATTTTCTCCATGGGGGCATTTTTTGCAACTTTTCCTTCCTCACTAGAATTATAAACTAGGTTTGTAGGTTTTTCCTATATAGGGTCTTGCCTCAGTCAGACCCCCATTTTGGTGTTTCCACCTCCATGGACAAATAAAGATCAACAAAGTAGAAATATGAGATAAAGGAAAGAAGAGAGAGAAATTCACACTACAAAACAATACAATGCTACTCAATCAAATAACAAAGGAGATGAGAGAAATGTTACCACCTCCACTCAAAATATCACTAGCCAATGGAGGAGAATATGGACTTGGCAAGGTCACCATAGCCTCAACTACAATGAAATCAGGTCTCACAAGACTCCAATCCCAAGCTTCATTGGTTTTCTTCACACTTGCTATGTGGAGTTGATAGAGTGTTGTTACTACAACATAGTGTTGAAAATGTTTCTTGAGAATGCTAGAAATGTTAAGAATGTGAGTCAATTGCAAGAGAGATTGTGAGGAGATAAAATGGAATGAGAATGGATTAATTTGAAGGAGGAATGAGGAAGAATAAGGCATTTTCGAGTCGGTTGGTCAAAGAGGGATGTTGCAATTCATCCCTAATCAAGATTGTAATGACTCTACCAACTTCAAATGCAAGAATCTGTCAGGGATGGTAGTGGACCACGTGGATGTGTGCACACCATGCATGAATCCCTGACAAATATTCTCTCACTAATGCATAAGACAAATACCAAGTGGAAGGAAGGAAGTTGGGTGATGTGGAATTTCTCCTTTAGATCTGATTTTCTAAGGTGATGATGTGTGAAAGGGGAATTTGCATAAGGGGTTCAAATTCACTCCTATACATTTTTCCCCAACTTTAGCGAGCATGAGTACTGATGATTACTTCGATAAAGTAGATTGACAAGTAAGTAGGGTTAGAAATTTATACCTAAACCGTTGAGAAGGAAGACCACAATCTAGTGAACTTGAAAGTGTAGGGTAGGGAAAAGACTCCACATGTACTCTCCTTGAGGAGCTTCAAACAAAAGACTCCATAGCCTCATAGAACTATGAAGCTCCAAAAAGTATAGTGAAGGCCCTTGGACCAACAATGGACAAATCCTATAGGATGAAAGTGTCTCATAGGCTTGTAGCCTTGCAAGGAGGCAACCCACAAGATCTCTCACATGAAGGAACCCTCAAGAAGTAAGCACCTTACAAGCCCATAGACTTGCAAGGAGGTTCCTCCAAGATCTCTCGCATGGAGGCAAACCAAAGAAGCAAGTACCTCATAGGCCCATAGACCTACAAGGTGGAAATCCCCAAGATATCTCACATGAAGGAAACTTGATGAAGTAAGTGTCTTACAAGCTCACAAACCTACAAGGGAGCAACCCCCAAGATATCTCACATGGAGGAAGCCCAGAGGTATAAGTTCCTTACAGGCCTACAAAAATGCAAGGAGGTATCCCCCAAGATCTCTCACATGAGGCAAGCCCAAGAAAGGGGACTCTATAGAGTCGACAAGCGGATTTATAGGTGCACCTACAAAGGGACATGTTTACCCGTAGATAAAAAAATTTCAAAGACAAAGTGGCCATGTAGGAAAATAAGCAGATAGTCACACAGACTATCAATAAGTTGGAAGGCTTTCAAAGGGTTCCCTTAGGAACCCAATGTGAAGAGGGGTCCACTCAAGAGATGCGCTATTTGAAAGAGATGTTTTTTTCTCAAATCAATTCATCATCAAGGAATCCTTTCAAAATATGTTCACTTCATCAAGGAATTCGAAAGGAAGAAAATACCCCCTTGCGAGGGGAAGGTCAAGACTAATCCCACCTCAAAGGAAAGTTCTCAAATACTTTCTTTATGAACCCATGATGAAGGAAACATATTCCATTAGAGTTCTAAATTGAGAATGTGATTCTTGAAAAAGCTTGCAAATATTCTCAAGAAAAGATTCATTGGAAATGAATGCATTTTTTGAAAATCCAAGTATCATAGAAATGGTGTTGTCACACATGAAAGGGAAAACTCAAGCAAAGTAAAGAGAAAGATAAAAGAAAAGTAAAAAGAGACAAAGACATCAAAAACAAAGGGCACAAGGGTGATATGATATTTCAGGGTCAGAGCTACTCATGAATATATATATATACATATATATATATAAGTATAGCAATAGTATATTAATGAACTATCATCAACCCCCTACTGTAACAGACCATGTGAAAAATGCACAAGAAGACAAAGTGAAAATAAAAAAATTGGGTAAACATGGGAGGGAAACCTAAATGCCCCCAACAATTTTCATTGTCCCCAATTTTTGAAAAATCAAGCACAAACATGGAAGAATGATTATATAGATAGAAGAAAGTTCACAACAAAAAAATCACTCCTATATCCAAGCACCAACAAGGGTGACACGGGTCATCCAAGAACACATCACAACACACACACATCTAATCTAAAGATAAAGAAGAGGCCTCCACCTAACACTCATCGACCAAAAGGCCATCTACTTCCCAATCCAGATCATTGTAAGGGGAAGGAGGATGAGCCTATAGTGGTGGAATGTTAAGAGGAGGAGCTTCATGTAATGTCATAAAATTGCACCCCTTGCACTTTCACATGCATTTTTGTATCCACTTTAGTGTCCACTCCCTTAGAATATTGAGTAGGCTCACTTTGGCCCCTACATGAGCCTTTTCCCTCTCACAAGATGCTCAAAAACCCCTTTTCATTAGTTACCCTCACATGTCAGCTTTTCATCAAATCTCATGCTTTTCTTGTTCGTTCCATTTTGTAGCATGATGCATCCATACACTAGCATGCCACGCTAACTTTTGTGTGCATGCTAGCATCCTACGATGTTTTAATGTTCAAATGATTGCCTCTAGGCATGTTTTCCCCTTTTTAGTAAGTTTTGTTGGTGGTAACAGCTAGGGATGCCTAGAAATGGTTCAAGAAGCTTCTTTTCCCTCCTTAAATGCCATATTTTCATTCCATTTGGTCTTTTGACTTCTCTGTAGCTTTGGCTCCTACCTTTTCCTCTCTTACTCTTGTCATTTTGCTTGCATAGCTCCATTGCTTGCTACAACAACACAATTACATTCTCACAACACCCTCTATAACACTCTTGGTCATTTCAACTCTCTTTGTTTCTCTCCTTGTCTTTCTAAGCCTTCCATGTGATATTTACCTTATTCCTTTCACCTTTGAGCATCTTGGAATTTGTCACATCCTCTATCTATTGCATCCTTACTTTGTGATATGGGTTCTTCTCCTCGAGTGGGGATTGCTTTTATCACTCTTATTTTTTGATGTGGGTTCTCCTCCTCGAGTGGGGATCACTTTTATCACTCATCGAATATTTAATTTCTCTCTATCTATTTGGCTGTCCGTGGAGGTGGGAACACCAAAATGGGGTTTGACTGAGGCAACCCCCTATACAGCCCCAACATTCTCTCCAGATATTATGCATGTAGGTTTTGAATACATTCATTTGCTGGAGGCTTCATCACTTGCATGGTTTTGAGTACTTCCTTTATTCTCCTTATCTTTATCCTTTTTCTTTCACTTTATTTTTGTTTTGTTATATTTTGTTACTTTATCATGTTCTAATATTTCTTAGCAACTAGCATAGAAGTAGTCATTTAGCCATTTTCTATGATAAACTCACTTTCTAGTTTGTATGAGACACTAGGGTACCTCTAGGATTCTAGCACACCACACTATCATTTGTATCCCATGTTGATGTCCTTTGGCTAAGAGCCCATCAGTTTGTCCAGAGAATCTCAGTGACTTGCTCTTTTTTATTCTAGAGCTCTTGCATTGTTCCTTGAGGTAGTTTAGGTTAGTTCGTCCTATAAGGCTCTCTGAATGAAGAGAACGCATAAGTAGTGAATCCCCCTTCTCTACACTTTTGACCCTCCTGCAACAAGGGCTAAGGAAGAAGGCCTCACAAGGTCTTCTCCACTAGGCTCTTGTGGAGCTATGGACAATGATTTTGCAAAAATTGCTGACAAGGTTGGAACTTCATCTAGAGAGTTAAACATGCACTTTACTGGAGTGCCATGTCATACCTCAATAGATAGAGAAGGCTATGCTTGAGATTCACCACTTGGCTCACCAAGTGACTTGGGAGTGGTGACAAACTCAAGAGAAGCCAGGATTGGTTCCATCAATAAGATAGAACATGCCAGTGTAGGACCACCCTTCAAAGAAGGTGGGCACCTCTTACACCCTCCATTGATGGAAGGGCCATCCTCTACCTTCTGCTTTGTTGGGGGATGTGAACTCCCCACAAACAAGGAAAGAGGTGTGGAGGAAGAGGAGGAAGAAAAAACCACAATAGATACCACCAAAGTATTTGACATATCTATAGGTTTAGGGAATGGCAGATTTCTGAAAGGGACATCAACAAAGGAGGCTCAACCGAAGAAGTCATAAACACCCACACCTATTTTGGGTCAGGTGCACTTGCATTCATAGTGGGAGCTAGAAGCAAGAATGAACTAGATTGAATGGAAGCAAAGGGGAAAGAGGAGGATGCATCAGGAGGCCCCAAAGTAGGGGCAGACATATACTCTTCCTTCCTCTATAAAGCATCCTAGTCATCCATGAGAGCCTTTCACCAATGCTTGTGCTCATGCACAAGGCGGTTTCTACGACTCTTTGAGCTAGAGACTAAGAGCTACGAAGGGATGGAAGGCTCCTGCTTAGCCATTGGAGTGTCCACTATAACCATTTGTGGTGGAGGGATAGGGTCCTGAATGGGAGAATGAGGAATATATTGAGAAATAGTAGGGGGAGTCAGCTCTAATGCCTTGGCAGCAGGCCTCTTCCTATTTACTACTTTGGGAGAAAAAGTAGTGGGAGGCCATGGAGGTTGAGACATAGAAGATTCCTCATGGGGACCCTTTCCCTTTCCATACAAGTAGTACCAAAGTCCAAGTGGTTTAGTAGGGAGGTTTGATATCCTAATCTTGGGTCAACACCAAGAAGGCACCATCAGAATTAGTGGGTAAAAGCCTGGCATATTCATTCAAAACTATTCTCTAGAAAGAAGAGTGGGAGAGCCATCTCAAGGATGGGGTAGCTTCTCTTTTCCCTTTTGAGAAGAGGAGGCAACTAGCTATTATGCTACTGAAAGGGTAAATTTTAGTTTCCCCTTGCCCTTGGTCTTATAGTTCACATAATTCTAGTAAATTAGGTTTGTTCTTGGGGGGAACGGACTGACCGAGGTGGACCAAAAATGATCCAATGAATAGACCCCACATGACACCAATGACTAGTATCTAGTGTCATGTACCACATGCATAGCACCTTCATGGGAGAATTTCAAACACTTATGAATGAAGAAGGTGATTCCATTCATGGAAGCTAGCCAAGGTATGCCTAACTTCAACCTGAATAAATCCAACTCTAGAATAACATCAAAGATTGTGTCAACAACCCTAGGTCCAACTATGATGGATAGAGTTATCGAGCCATATGGATTGAGAGAAAGATCATCATGCGTATGGATGGTAGATTTTGTTTCTTCATACTCCCCTCTATGCAATGAATCAAGCCACAACATCTATTCTGTAAAGACATTCACTCAACTTGCAGGGTCGACTAAGACCCCTGTCATAATGTTTCCATTGAGGCGAGTGAGAATGTAGAGGGGAAAGAGCTTATTGTTTAAGGGAAAATCCTACGATGTGAATGTCACATCTGATGAGCCAATCACAGGCTATGTGGTAGGAGTAACTATGACCATGTTAACATACACCTTGGGGTGAGTGGTAGAATTAGAGGGATCGATAATCATGTTGGCAGAATGTGACAGAAATAGGTCTATGTATATTTGCAACTCACTATTCACTTTTGCCACTAATTTGTTTTCATTTTATTTATTCCCATTGAGATGAATAGTATCATTCTTGATGTGATCCTATATCTTGTGATGTAGGCACATACAACATTTGGTATCATGTCTATTAACTCGATGATACTAGAAAAAGGTATTCACATTATACCAGCTAGGGTAAGGTTCCTTGAGAGGTTTAGGGTTCTCCAAGGTTATGATCTTATCCTTTAGCAACTTCTGCAAGATGCAAGAATAAGATTTTGCTAGCTTTGTGAACTTTCTATTGCATCTAAGGCCATTATCAATTGTAGTGGCTACTACATTCGCAATAGCCTTACCCTTTCTAGATTTCAATTCAATGGACTTTCCTTCTAAATGGGAGCACAAGGAGGATCCCTTGAACTGAACTACCATTTGTTGATATTCTCGTAATGTAGTGCACAAATGCATGGAAGAAGGGTACTTCATAAGGGAAAACTTCTCCTACCAAGGTCTTTCCAAGTTCTCTATGAATACCTTCTACACATCAGAATCAAGTAGTGGGTACAAGATCTATGAGAAGAGTGCTTGATACCATGCTATGAAATCAGTAATCTTCTCATTATCCCCTTGTTTGCATTGGATGAGATCCGAAAAGGTCATCTTCAATTTGATGTTGGCTTGAAACTGTTGTTGAAATTGATTTACAAGTTGATCAAATGAGAAAATAGAGTTGTTAGGTAAGGAATAGTACTATTTGAGTGATGTGTCCTTAAGAGATCAATGGAACATTTTTTCCATCAATACATCATGATGGAAGAAGTTTGTAAACAGGGCATTAAAGGCAGACACATGGATTTGTGGGTCCCCTTTTCTGCCATACTTATCAAATTTAGGAATCACCATTCCTTGTTTGAAGGGATTGTTTAGGATTGCTATCAACAACAGGCTATATCGGAAGAAGGGTTGAAAGATAGACTGGGTCGAGGCTTGGGAGAGACTCGCTAGCTAGCTTTACATCTTACCCATATTTTGAAGAAGGGTGTTCATAATAGGGTCTTTGGATGACAAAGGTCTATTGGGACCTCCTCCAAAACCACCACTGGACCCACCTCTGGAACCACGAACATGACCATCTCCATAACCACTGCCAGAGCCACCACCACCAACAAGGCCTCCACTAGAGCCACCTCTACTTCTAAAGCCACCACCATGGCCACCACTAGAACCACCTCCATCAATGCTACTTTTTTCACCAAAGCCATTGCCACTACCAAAGCCTCCACCATTCAACCTACTGAAACCTCCACCACTAGAGGTGATAGGAGGAGTGAAGCAAAAACCTAGGGGCATTCTGTTCACTTTGATAGTTCCAAATCTCTCAAAGGTAGAGTAGATGTTGATCAATGGGACTGTGTTGGCCATGCACATAGATGTGGGAGGCATCAAAATTCCTAATTGTCTCTCATGGTCTTCAAGATTGGAACCTTGTATAATGTTAGTGTTTTTTGGAGGGGAACATGCTTTTTTCAAACTAGAGAGACTAGCCAGGAGTTTGATGCATGTTTGATCTTTTCCACCATATACTTTATCTCGCTAATAACCTAATTGGCTCTAGAAAACTTTGGGTCCTTTTCCAGATGATTATCCAAGTCACCCAGTCCTTTGCTAAGGGTAGAGATATATTCTAAAGGAATGTGAATGGCCTTGTGCTTGTTTACTAATGATAGTGTAAGAGATGCAGGAGGAGTGGGGACATGGTCGGTCTCATCGGAGAATCCTACCTCACCCCTCGACAACTACTCTTGGGTAGCTAGACCAATGGAAGATCTAGAAAAAATGCCTATAAAGAAACTAGAAGTGACCTTCATCCTTTCCATCGGAAGGTGTCACACACTTCTCCTAACAACATACCTGGAAGTTGTGGATTGGGTTGTGATGATCATAAACCTTCACAACACTCAGGCTTACAATGATCACAAGGTACAAGGGAAAAGTCTCAACACTGACAAATAGGTAGACATTGATTCATGTTGGATTCACCAAAAATGTAAGAGAGGGTGACCAACCACATCAAGGCTCCAAGTCATGGAGAGCTGAGAGCGGAGGGCTTCCCTAACTTACCTCACTCTAAAAGGTGTTTTGAGACAAGGATCGAGAATGATGAGGACTATAATGTACTATCACTCTACAAATCCCAAACTTAGGTTTTGGCTAGGTGAGCTATTTTTTAGAGTTGATGTTGTGTCTCAGACAACTCTTTGTCTAAGGATGGTAGTGCAGTTCTGGGATGACAACGTGGTGCACTGGTATTTCTTTATCTTATTGGCATTTGTACAGTCAGAAAATAGTGAACACAGTACAAACTACCTAAAAACTAACTGACAGTCTAACTGATGAAATTTAACAAAAATGATAAGATGATGAAATACAAAAATTAAATGCTTAAATAGTGGAGAAAATAGATAAAAACTAAGGTGATAAATACCAACTCACAGAAGCACCAGTTTGCTAGCTAGCTCCACAAGTACTTTCACCTACACACAAGCAAGAAGGGGAAAATTGTTGGGTTTGTATAGGGGCCTGCCTCATTCAAACCCCCATTTTGGTGTTTTCACCTCCACATATAGCCAAAGAGCAATGAAGTAGAAATATGAGATAAAGGAAAGAAGAGAGAGGAAATACACATTACAAAACAATACAATGCTACTCAATCAAATCATAGAGGAGAGAAGTGAAACGTTACCACCTCCACCCAAAAGCTCACTAGCCAATGGAGGATAATATGGACTTGGAAAGGTCACCACAGTTGCAACTATAATGAAAGGAGGTCTCGTAAGACTCCAAGCCCATGCTTCAATGGATTGCTTCACACGTGCTATGTGGAGTTGATGGAGTATTGAAAATGTTGTTTGAGAATGTTGGAAATGCTAAGAGATGGCTTGAGAATGTGATTCAATTGCAAGAGAGATTGTCAAGAGATGAAATAGAATGAGAAGGGATCAATTTGAAGGAGGAATGAGGAAAAATGAGGAATTTTCATGTCTCTTGGTCAAAGAGGGATGTTACAATTTATCCCCAATCGGGAGTGTAACACCTTTGCCAAATTAAGATGTAGGAATCCATTAGGGACAATAGTGTTCCACATAGAAATCTATGCACCACTCATGCATCCCTGAAAAATATTTTGTAATTGATGCACAAGATAGATGCCAAGTGGAAGGAAGGTAGTTGGGTGATGTGGAATTTTTCCATCAGATTTTTTTTTTCTAAGGTGAGGATGTGTAAAAGGGGAATTTGCATAAGGGGTGAGAATTCATTCCTTTACATGAAGAAAGGAATGAAGGTGTTGTCATTGAATTCAACTAGTCAACAAGTTATCTACTAGTTGTTGTTGGTTGCATATGTTGATGATATTGAGAAAATTGTATTCAAGAAAGTTTATAGATATTCAATTTTTTCTCTGGGTAATGATCCGGTATTTTCCCCTATGTTCATGTGGTTTAGTTATGTTGGTCATGGTTATTGAAGGTTGCTATATCTATATTTTTAGTTGTTGATTTGTTGTGAAGTTTGAGTTGTGTTCACCAGTTATGAACTATGTTTTTTTGTGTTCTGGTTGAGGTCTGAGAGAAAATTTTCTGGTTTAGATTTCTCTTTGTTCTAGAGTTGTGTTTCCCTGATTGCATTAAAGATATTTTTGATTTCTAGAAGTTTTGAGCTTAATTGTCTTGTGTGTTTTACATTGGTCTGGCTGACCTTGTGTTAAGCACTATCTTTGAAGCTAATGAAGCATGTTGGATCTATTTTGGGTCCTAGTGAAGTGTGTGTTTAGGTTTCCCTCATTCTAATTCCACCCTAGGACGTTTTGGCACTGACCTAATTTGAATTTGAAGTTGGATGGCCAACGTTAGATCTTTTTCAAGGTTGGAGATAGTATAAATACAAGATGAGCTAGTAATGAAAAACATACAAGAGAAAAGAAGGAAGACAAATGAATGAGTAGACATGAATTTGATGCTATTTAGAAAGTGTGTGTGAGTTGTGTGTGGCATATTAGTGGAAAGCTTAATGCTAAGTTTTTGGATGCAGTGAGCAGAAGGTGAACTCTATCATTCATACAATTTGATTAAGTGATTGTGGTGGAATCCTTTGTTGCATTTGGATTGTAGTCTCTCTGTAACAAGTCATCTTTTTCTTCTTTGTATCTATGTGGTAGTGAGCCCTCCAGGTTGTAGCCCTATTGGATAGTGAGTCCTTGTTTTAGGCAGTGAGCCTTTTGTAATCAATTTTGATATTCTCTATAGTGTGAGTTAATCCTCACAATGGTTTTTCCCTCACTGGGATTTCCACGTAAATCTATTGTTATTGTGTTTGTGTTGGATTTGAGTTTCTACATTGGGATTTGATGATTAATCATTTAAGCAGTTTTAAGTATTAGTTCTGGTGATTGAATTAAAGGTTAAAATATGTGACAACTGATTCACCCCCCCTCGTTTGTCCTATTCAACATAGTTGAGGTGATTTGTGATTCCCATGGTCAATCCATAAACAATTTTTCCTGCCCTTTTCCCCATAATCAAAATGGTAAGTATGAGCATTCATAAGAACATAGAAAGATAAAATATGGATTTCATCCTAGGAAGGAAGTGGTATTTGATGGTTCAGTGCATGTATGGCATCATCTTTCCTTGCATTGGTAGCTTTAGGAGAACACAATTGATGGTGTTGCATTCCTATTGCATTATGGATCTATAGATCATAATCAGATTTATTAGGCAGTATACCATATAGAGGGTCAAAAGCATCACATTCATGGAATGTATCACCTGATTCTATAGTTGAATAAGGCTAAAGAAATAAATCAACCAAAGCCTCTTCAAGATAGTCCTTGTGATCAACAACCTCCATTATCTACCCTTCAATAAGATTCACACTATCATGTTGTTCATTTGTAGTTCTCGTGTCCACCAACTTGTTGTCCTCAAAAGGAAACACAATGTCACCTTTAATTTCCTTCATGTAGGGGGAAAGACTTCCTGTTGCATGTTGCAGTTGGCATGGCACACCACTTTCAATGTTAGCCTCCAAGAACTCTTTTCTCTGGACTTCTTCCTCTTGTAGTTTGTGTGCAAACAGTTGAATTGGTTCATCAACCAAGTCACCGATATCCTCAAGTTGATGCTCATCAACATACTCATCTATTTCTATGGGTTCATCATTGCCATATGTTGAAATGGTGTCATTTTACTCATATTCACTGCTATCATATATGGAAGTATCTGGTATTTCAACTGCCTCATCATCTGGAGGTTTAGATAATATGTCCTCTTCACCACTGTTTGTTGAAACTTCCCATTATTTAGTGTTATTCTAATTCTACAGTATAACTCTCAATGGAAAGAAAATAGTGAATGACTCCACTATATCAAGACCGAAAGATAATATGTGATTTCCCTCTAAGGAATCCTCATGAATTTGATTATCAAGTATATGTAAATCATCTTGAGAAAGAGAGGACTCTTGATGGTCAACAGGTGGCTCAATCATTTGATCTACTTCATTGCTATTATTGGGACTGTATTATTCCTCTTCCATTACTGTCCCAAAATCTACTTGTGAACTGCATTGAGCTAAGTCATCATCTGATTTAGGTTCATTTGCCTCTAATACACTTCCTAAAGTAGTAGTCGGAGGATTTGCATTGGGTTTCTCTAGTTTTTCTTTCACTTTCTCAATTGATACTTGACACAACTTTCACGTGAGCTATGAATGTGTTGAATCATGTAGCCTACACGAATTTTGTAGCAACAACTCCTCCAAATCTATCTAGTGTTGTAATTCTAACCAGTCCTTCATGAGTCATGAAATGAGTTCATCCTACCTTTCCAATATTGGGTCTTCATCATCACTTTAAGAAGAGGGTTTTTTAGTAAGTCCTTCATCTTCAGGCTGATCCAACCTATTTGATTCTTCTTTTTCATAGATTTGACCTTCAATATCCTCTTTTTCATCTAGACATTTACTACTTGTTGTTATTTTAAGGACTTCAACATCTATGGCAGTTGTTTCAACACTTACTACTATATATTTTCCTACTTCATCTTCTACATGTTACCTTTCAGCTACCAATTGTCCTTCTACTTCAGTAGATGATTCCTTTTCATTATTGGTTGGTAGATCAACCTAGTCTAAATAGCTTTTGAATTGATTGATGATATCTACACATGAAGAGTAATTTAGTTATGAATGAGGTGCATTATGCACCCTGCACCATCTGGACAACAATACTTTAAGTTTAGTTCATCCTCACTGCTTAGTTGTTCTTTAATCAACTCCTTGAAGTTTAGCTGCGACATCAACAAATTATCCTTCCAAATCTACAAGAACTGTAGATTTATGCACATCCCAGAAGAATATTTTTCCCCTTGTAAAGCCATTTCAATTTTGTCCAAAAAGGGTAGACATTCCAATTCATTGGGCCTACAAGTGTGAATTATGTACTTATCTGATAATGCAAGTTGATGCAATGGTTTCTTCAATCTTCTACTCAAATCCTCTTGAAGTTGAGTGATATTGATCTAAAATTGTTTCTCCATTTCAACTTAGATGTTGCTTTGTATTTTTTGATTTTAATTTTTTTGCATATGATGAGATCTATGGTATCTTATATTTTACTTGAAGGCTCAACTTCTAGCTTTGTAGCTTTATGCTTGGCCCTCCCTCTAGCGCCAATTCTGTTGATGGGTGTTTTTGCACTTCTCAACATAGACAAAACACAATTGTAATGTCTCTCTTGAAAGGTAATAATTTGCATCTAAGTTTCAAAAAATCACCCGAAGGTCTCTCGGATGTCAAGTCATGATTATGAAAAAATACCTCAATTGATGATGTGTGATTTTATATTAATCACAAGGGGCATTTATGGTTCACAAAGCATGGAAGTTATGGGTCTGTGATGAAGTTTCATAACTCTAGAAATAGTGAAGAGTAGCAGCAATTTTATGATAGCAACCTGAAACTCATCTTGTTCATGAGATTTAACCGTATGGTGATGCTTGGGATCCTAAAAAAAATCATATTTTCAAAGAAATATAAAAATATGTGAGGGTTTAGAAGGTTATCCTAACTCTAAATCTATGAATAGCAGCAACAATAACCATTGTTACAATAGACAGACTTCCCAAACCAAGTTTTTCTTAACCAAGAGAAACCTACGGTATCATAAAACTAGTGCAACCTTCTAAGGATCTTTGCATATTTTCAGATTGTAACATGGATACTTAGAGGATACACATACAGTTGAACTTGTTTGCATTAGGTAAATAAGCTCATACTAGCTTTACAAAGTGATCTATCATCAATAAACCACTAAAAGGTTGAGCTAGAAGTGCATCAAATACTATAACACACAACCACCATTAAAGCCATTTACTAACTAACAAGCTGAAAATAAAACCAAATAGTAAATAAACTTGGAGGATGAATCATGCACACATAATGAGAAAGCTCAAATAAAACACCTAACTTCAATACTTTCTTCTATTGCTTCAAAATTCCTTTTACAACAACTCATCTCTCCCTTCAAATGAGGAGTAAGCCCCCTATTTATAGTTTTCCACAACTTAAATGAATGGCCAAGATTGATTTACAATGAATGGCTCAGATTTACTACAACTTAGGGTTCTCACATCACCAAATGAAAGTACAATATTTCTTAATATAAAATTGGCAACTCTCTTGTCTTTTCCCTATTTTGTCTTCTAGCCAATTTTGTCCTATCACTAGTAGAAAAATAGTAATAAATTACTAAAAAAAACTACTAAAAATTGGTCACATGACCATTAGCTTGGTCACATCCATTAATAGTTTATTTCCAATCATTTATAATGCAACAAAATTTATGACTAAACCAATTTTAGTCATTTATTGGTTGTTTTGATTGATCGATTTGGTAGTATATTTAGTCATTAATTTAGTCATTGATTGTTGTTAACAGGTCATTTATTTAGTCATGGTAGTCATTTATTTATTCATGGTAGTCATTTATTTAGTCATTGTAGTCATTTATATAGTTATTGTAGCCATTTATTTAGCCATTGTATTCATTTATTTTATTCATGGTAGTCATTTATTTAGTCATAGTAGTCATTTATTTTAGTCATAGTAGTCATTTATTTTGGTCATGGTAGTCATTTATTTAGTCATGGTTTAGTCATTTATTTGGTTGAATTAGTGATTCAAGTTAAAAATAAAATCTAAATTAATTAATCCTCACAAATTTATGCATATAAACTTCAAGTATCAGAGATATTCAAATGTTGAGAGAAGCACCATGAAATGAAAAAATGCTTGAACAAATATAATTGATCAGACACAAATAGATCACAAATCAAGAGGAGCCACAACACAATATTTATGAGTGGAAAACCTTGTATAGGGAGAAAAAACCACTCTAAAAATTTACTTCATTAAGCCTCACTAGAAAATCAAAACCTCATTGATTACATTCAATGTTTCATTGATAATTGCCTCATTGGAAAAGAAAAACCTCACTGGTTATAGCATCACTAGCAAGTCAAAACATATAAATGGTATGCCTCACAAGAAACTTGTCTCAGTGACTATTATACATCATTTATTGAAGAATTGAAGAATTCAAAAAGGCATAAAAATAGAGAATCACTTTGTATCAATGAATTTCTTTTCTTGAAAGTTTGATTTAGATTTGAAACTCAAGAACCTTTATTTCTACACCTACAACACAATGAAGACCACAAAATGTGCTTCTCCTTATTCAAAAAAACATCCTTCTCAGCTCATGAATTGTTAAATAGTGAATTTGTATCAGATTACCCTTTCTTGTTACCATTGTATGTCAGTAGCCTGAAACCCCACAAGAAGTCCATGTGTGGGATGATGGGATCTTAATCTAGACATTTTGACCCAAAAAACTAAAATATTCAAGTTAATATGATTCAAGGATCTCTTCCATCTAATCACAGCTTGTAGCTAACAATATGCTAAAATAAAATTCAAGTTAAATGAGAATTATATTGAGAACCCTAATTTAAAAAATATGAGAACGCATGTGTTCCTACTATTACTATTTCTTGTAGATAAACCCTTAAAAGAAAATCTAGCCTTTGGCTGCATCTCTTGAACTCAAAGACTACACAACTTTATATTTTCTTGAATATAAACCCTTGAAAGAAAATATCACCTTCAATGGAATCTCCCGAAATCATATATTGCACAACTTTGAGTATCAAACATGCCAAAGTCTAAATGAGGGTTTTAGAGTATGTTTATTAAAATGAAATTACAGCCAAGATCCTTTACCTTTCACTTCTCCTCTAAAGGGTTGGAATGAAGAGCCAGATTGGAACCTTGTGATGACAAGCCTTGTTGTTCATAGGGTAAATTTTGAATCACGAAGATCTCCAATCAAAGAAAAATCACATAACTTTTAAGGAAGTCAAGATTAAAGTTTAAGACAACAGTTCAAAACCTTGCTCATTCACAAATAATGACAAGAAAATCAAATTGAAATATTTTCTTCTCATTGGCACTAATGGTTACAAACAATGTGAACATAGTCCAAAATCAATGATTTTTTTCTTTCAACATGGGCTTCTTATTAGGGTATGTACAAGATTGTGATGGGCCAAAAAGTGGTGATATGATGGGTATGTGTAGGGTATGTGGCTAACGACTTTTTTTTACCCAAAATTGATGAAACAAAAAGGGTTTTTATAGGAGATTCTCAGCTTTCCACCAATATAAATTATGCTTTACTTTGAATTTAATAAATAATTATTATTCATCTTCTATTTGAATTATGACTAAAGTCTTGATTGATAGGTTGATTGAAAAACATCTATAGCTTTCAAACGGTATCACTTTTTTTGAATCCAAAACATGCATCACATTCTATGCTTCGCATACTATAGGATTAAAAAAAAAAAAAAATTCATGAAGTTTTGACCAAGTTAAGGTGGTCAGAGATATGAGTTTTTATATTTTTTAAAAGTTGTAATAAAAAATTGATAATTAATTATTTACTTGGAAAAAAAAAAAAATAATGCATCACATCGAGACATGAGTCCTCTACTTATATCTAAAATATTATAAGAAAACATTATCATTTTATTGTGGTTAGGTGGTGACACCTACTTCTTATTTTTCCTTGAAATTTAAGTACTATTAGATGAAATTTCAAATTTTCACCAAATAGATTTTATTTTTAAAATAAACCTAGTAGTTTAGAAACTACATTAAATTTTTTGTATATTCTTTTCTTACATATTTTTGAAATAATATAGATAGCTTATTCAAATTTTTACGTCAAGTTGCCTAACATTGATTTTTTTGAATTTTTTGCCACGTAAGGGCCTGATTTTTCCATGATGATCCTACACATACCCATTACACACCAAATAAGGCCTTCAAGGTCGGCCTGGCTTCATCCATAGTTGGATTCACTTTACTTTTCTTCTAGTTGAACAATGACACTGATATTTGTGACTTTACCCTCTATTAGCAGTCGCCTCTCTACAAGCATGAACTTCTTTTGTTTTCCCCAACAACCAACCCATGTTCTGGTATCCTTCCTCTTCAAGTACCCATCAACCTGTCCCAATACCCACCAAAAAACTAAATCCATATGGTAAATTTTGGTTTTTTCTAGGAAGATTCGACAAGGAAGAATTACAACATAACAAAAAACAAATTAACTAGGAAAAAAATCACAACTACCAAACTGCAAGAATAAACAAAACCAAAATAGGGAAGAGAGATGAGAGTGATGTTGCTATTGGTTTCAGCTCCTCCAAACTCTTCCTTGTTGGTATTCACCTTTCACTTCTCTAATTTTATGAGCTACAACTTGAAAATAAGGTTTCAATAAGGGCTTTAGAGTATGTTTATTAAAATAAAATTAGGGCACAATGATTAGGTTTTTATTGGTGCTAAAATGGATTTCAAAATGGAATCCAAATTAAATCATCTCTAGTTCATAAATCTCCTGCTTATTGCACAATAAATATTATTAAATATATTATAATATTATATTGTTATATACTATTAAATATATTATAATATTATCTAATTTTAGAAGTCTACAAATAATATGCACTTAACTCCTAATCATAGATTTTTCCTAATCCAACAGAATTGTGTGATCATGTATTTTAATTGTTGAAATCACAGAAATTAGCATTCACTTGTTCTTATCCAAATTTAATAAAACATAAACTAATTACTAAAATATCGTAATTAGAAAATCAAGAAACAAATACTGAAGAGAATTATAAGACAAAAGAGAAGAAGAGAGATCACAACCTTGATAACGAAGTTCACTCAATTTGAGCTACATCTCTAGGTCTGCTTCTCAATGAGGAACCGCTTTGTTAATGATGCCAAGAAATTTCAGCTTTTGTACATCACCCAAGCTTTAGTCCTACAATAAAATCTCTCACAGTCTCTACTTTTACACTTGAAGACACTGGTATACTCTTCCATTCTCAGGTTTGGCTTCAATTTCCTCTTAACCCAATTACATAGAAAAGTATTACAAAAACAATCTATCTTCATGCTTGAATAATCCTCCTATATGAATAATTCTCTTCAAGAGAATTTCTTGTTGAGAAATCACCTCCAAAAATCCCTCTAAAGTTTTCTCATCACTTGGTTAAAAAATTGGGAACCTACACCCCCTTTTTATACATAAAAATATGCTATATGGAGTGTAACCTCCATATTTAATAAATAACTCCCTTTTAACAAAATTCCCTCTTTTACAATTCGTTTATAACCTCCCTTTAACAAAAATAACCTTCAATTTTGTCTTAGCCCTCTATTTTTATGTTCCTGGGGCTTTACAACTTACATTTGGTTTTTTTTTTTTTGACATTATTCATTTTTAGGTGTATAGTTTATATTTTAAGGTTGACATTATATTTAGGGGAATTAAATCTTATTTAAAGATTTATGTATATAGAGGGATTTTCCTTTTATCATGAAAACTGGTATGGCAAGAGGATTTTAAGGCATGGGTTAAAGGATCAAATCCCACTAAATCCTCCTTATTTTATTTTTTTAAACCATACTTTTTTCTCCTTTAATAATTATGGTTTAATCCATATTTATGCCAACTCACTACTCCTGCCACGTCATATGCCACTGTCTTGCCAAGTGTTGAGCTTTGGTGATGCCACGTCATCATTTTGACTAAGTTTGACCAAAACTTTAACCGGCCATAACTTTCACATACGGACTCAGATTTGGTCCATTCAAAATGTGTCAGAAAGCTCTCATCAAGCTCTATGTGATGGAACTGGTAGAGAAATGTTCCATGATTATAAGTTTTTCTGTTTGACCAGCTTTAACCACGTGTTGTCCAAATTTTGATCGAGCATATCTCACACATACAGTCTCCTTTTGACGTGATTCAAGTTGCATTGGGAGTGTGTCAGCGAGCTCTTCAATCTGAGACTGTGAAATTTTAGAGGTTTTTGGATCCTCCTAGATCAATCCTCCCAATTGAGAAGCTTTTGGACCACCAAAAGTCTAATTTTATACAACATTTAAGTGAGTGCATTGTTGCCTCACTTGCCCAATATCATATGTCCATCTTGCTGGAATTTTGAACATCTGACTCACCACAAACAAGATGAAAAATGAGATAGCACTACTGACACAATCAACTGTATATTCACCAATATTCATTGTCTTATCCACCATGATTAGAATCGCCATGCTTAGTATCACTAGTTATTACAGACATAAGGGTTAATGTATTCCTTGCATTCACAATCATCTTCAAATGCCTTGTGTTTACAATAGATTTATCATTCTTCATGCGATGAGCTTTTACCACGTCGTATTCAATTCCATCCTTAAACAAATGATACATGTTATGTTCCCTATAGAAAATGGCCTTCTTGTCATACAAATAAGGATTTCCTAAAACCATCCCACAAATGTCAAGCGAAATTACATCTAACTCTACCTCATCTATGAATTTGAATGTTGATGGCACTTTCAAATTTTTAAAAATTCTAGCATGCTCATATTGAAACCCTAATAAATTTTACCTAAAAAATATTTGCTACATATGTTGTAGGGTTCTTATATGATGTTTAAAGTTTTGTTCATTTTGGATTGCTTGGCGTTCTATTTTATCATTTATTGGTATTGCCTATTGTCGATCACAAAGAATCTTTTCATGTACGTTAAATGTCATCATGTGACTGGCCTTTCTTGAGTCTAGGCCTGAACCAGTTGACTTTTACATCCTTTGTATTGCATGATTCATAAGTCTTGAGCCTACTATTCTCATGTCATCCTAGAGAAGTCCCCTCTTTTAGAACAACTAATGAGCACATTCTTAAAGAAAGTTCCCTCTTATGTCTCAATGGCCTTCATAGTTGTATCACTCATCGCTAATTTATTCATTGGTTCACACCTTGAATTAGCGACAAGCGACGGAACGATGTTTTCTTTTAAACATTGCTCATCACTAATATCTTTTGAGCTTTCAAATTTACAATAACGATGAGCAATGTTGTTTTTATGTTCTTATTGCTCATTGTGGATGACCATAAAAAGATAAACTTGGAACAATGATGAGCGATGTGATGTGATTTCATGTATATTGTTTGATCATAGATATGTTTTGAATGTAAAGTCTTACATTAGTGATACGTGACGGACCTTATAAATGTTGTAAATAATCTCAACACTAATTTCTTGCAAAATATATCAGAATTAACAATGAACAAAGGCCTTATGTAATAACTTCATCGCTCATCGTAGATTTTTTTTAGAACTTATGTTCTAAATTAGCCATAAGCAATGGATGTCCTCTAAATGGGTTTTCCTTTCACTAATATGTTATGATCCTATGAGAAATGTATTCTATGCCATTTGTTTTATGCAGGTTGTACATGTCCAAATCTAATGCTATCACAACATTTCCTTTCATAGATAAAATCCTAAGTGCAAGGTTTGAATTAGTGATGTGCGACAGAGGGATGAATGTGACCAAAGGTCAGGCTATAGAACCAAGGGTTAGAGATCATCACTAGGATGTTTACATTGCTGATTGATTCAGAAAAAGATGAAGTAGATCAGAAAAAACTGATGACCATAAATGAAAAAGGAGACATGGCATTATCCTGGGGATTTCGTATAAATCAGAAAGGAAAGCAATGAGAGAACTGGAGAACCATTGATAAAGTTTTAAAGCCAGATGATCTGATGGACTAAAAATCATCACATGAATAACTTCATCGCTGAATTGCACCCTAAATTTTAGGGAGGATTAGCGATGAAGTGTATAAATAAAGTTTCTCTCTAGGAAACTAGTCCTATGTACTTCACCAATATTAATGAAAAGCATGAATTAGGGTTGACAATACATGCTAATTCTCATATCAACTATGATTAATCAAGGTTAGAAAGGAACATGGCAACATTTGAGATATCCTCATTGTTTTCAAGGAGCAAGTTGATAATGGTAAAAAAAAATGCTCATGTCCAACTTAGATGAAGTTTCAATTGCTCTAAGATGAACAACTCGAATTTAGAGCCAAGTTGATAAGTTACCAATTTTCTCACTTAGGAAATTTTCAAGTCATTAATTCTATATGCTCAAATTTTCTATTTAATGTAGGTTGATCTTTGTTTAATCACACTATCTTTTCATACTACAATAGAAGTAAGGCGTGTGTAGTAAAGGAGATTGAAATGGTTGTAAGTTTTCCTAAGTAGAGTTTCAGTGTTTACATCCTGAGAAAATTGGTATGAGATTAGGTTCTCTGGTCTATTTGGGATTTTTGTTGCTTGAGTTATCTACAATTATTGGGATTGGGGTGCTTCTCTTGTGGGTCTTGAGTAAAAAATATTTTTAACTATCACTTTGCTAGTTTTAAAGAAAATGGGAAAGGCTGGTGCAACAATTCCACCTGTTAGAAGGTCTAGCCGACTAAGTGTGTTTGAGTGTCATGAAGACATAGCTGAGCAAGAAGCCATGGATTCTCCTAATATTTCAAGGGTAAAAGGAGGGCTAGGGGCCATAAGAAGAATTCAATTGTGCAGAGAACTTACCACTTGAGGAATAGGACCCTTCTAGGTGAAGTGGTTGAATGCAAAGGCAAGGAACTGGTACTACCAGTGAAGAAGGCCAGGAAGAAGGAGAAGAGCCACAGGGCCCGCCTGGGTAAGCAAAAATCTCTTATCATGCTTTCAGACTCTCCTTCGAATGCTGAAGCTGATACCAACTCAGAATATGGCCAGTACCTTCATTCCCTGGTGCCATATGGGAGCTTTGATGATGACATATTGGTAATCCCTCCAATTGCATCAAGGACAAGGAGAAGTTAGACATTTTTGGATGCTGATGACTCTGAATAGGGTCACCTCCTATTTTTACTTTTTGATGACACATGGTCTTTGCATAAGAGTTTTTGTTTTCATATACCTATGGTTTACCTTTTGTTTTCTCATGCTGATGTGGAAGTCTTCGAGAAGATATGAATGGAATCTTTTTGTTTTCAAACAACGAATGTTGTGACAATGACCATAAATATCCTGCACATGTTTTTTTTTCCTTTTGTCTTCCCTTGTTCTCAAATGATTGTGTATGAAATTTCCTAGGAGTTCTTCAAGTAGTCAATTAGAATTAGTTTTTTGAAATGAACTCAAATGAAAGTGAAATTGTAATTCAGTTGGGTGTTTGTTGCTCCCCTATTTATATAAAGGGAATTTCATGGCTGAAAGGAGAGAGTTCAGAATTTTGAGTCTAGACACGGTCACAGTAAATACTATTCTCTAATAGCAAAATAGAATGTAAATAGATACTCTAGTAGATATATCAGAAGAAATTTTAATATGAAATTTATACTGTATATAAATCTTAATTATGGTTTTACAAATAAATATCAGAAATGAAGAAGAATTTTAGTTTCAAAATATTGCTCTCCTATGTATTTTCTTCCAAGTTATGAATGAAGATTGTTAATGAAAATTTCATTTGTCTTTTGTCATTTGCACAAAATGTATGAATTTGTTTTATGCTTCAGTTTAATGAATTGATTAAACACTGAAATGAGCTCATTAGTTTGTGAGAAAAGAATATAGGATTTAGTAAGGAAGTGATATTTTGTAGACATAATGAGTTAGATGTTACAAAGTGACACTCTAATGGTCCACTAATTTCTGAGGTTCAATCAAAATTGTATTACCAATTGATTACCAATTGCAACTCATTTTCTTCCTTAGATAAAGCAATGCTTATTTTATTAGTTTATCTTATAGTTAGTTGAGCCAGTATTGAATTGGCCCTAGGATTCAAGATGAAGAACGATTCAAAATACTTTAAATTACAATGTACCAACTCTAATGTATGAAGGCACACTCCTTGAAAATAAGTGACACTTTTATCTAAGGTTTTTCAAGCCTTTGATAGAGGTGATTTTCATGGAATAGTGCATATGTGCAAAGAAATACTCTTGACTAAATATGAGATATTATGAGTATGCATGGGATTACTTTCCCTAGGTTTCATAGAGCTCGAAGAGAAGAATTGAATACTAATTACTTTACTTAAATGTTGGCCAATCATCAACCTAGCTAATAATTGGGTTGTAGCAAGCTAATAGGTTAGGACAATGATGATAATATTTATTATGAAAGATATGAAACATGGGTATCTGATATTCCTTCCAGTTATGAACAGGCCAGTAACCATGATGGTAATGTAGGTCAAGGCACACAACCATTAGATTGTAAGGGTGCATTATATGATGAGCATGAAAATGTGCAAACTAATGCAAACTAAGAAACTTGTGTTGATGAGTTAAGAACAACAAATAACCAACAAGTTTACAAGCCAAATTTGGAGAATTTTAATGCAGAGTTGGATAAGTATTTGTTTCATGATTTAGATGAGCCTAGTTATGAGTCTTTTCATATGGATATGGGGGTTGATTTAAAAGGAAAAACAGATTATATTTTGGAACCAAAATTACTCACTTTTGAACAAAATATGAATGTTTAATATGTTAGCATGATATGTGCAGAAAGTATCAGAGTGAGTAAGAATAAGGAAAGGGTGGAGATTCTTGATGATTCTCTACACCAACATGTTGAGGCACAATTACAGGGTGTGCCAATGTATGAGTGTATTTCTCTACATACACTTGGAGATAGTTTTCATGATGTGAATAATATTTTGATCGGTCCTTATAATTGTTTCACCTGTGAGATGCAAACTACTAACCATATTAAGCTTGATAATCTCAGGTTTGTGGCAGAGTATAAGTGCCAAATTTTTCAGCTAGATGGAATTTTCTTACAATGTGGTAATGAGAAAAACATTAAGGGAAGTTGTTTTCAACTTCACAATATTTTGAATGACAACTTATGAGTCATTTCCACATAATAATCAATATTTTAAGGGTATGCTTGATTCTCAGATGTAGGGTAATTGTGAATCTATTGATAATGTTGTACTTTCTAAGTTATTGAGAGTTTCCAGCATGTTTAATCAGGCATATTCCAATAATGTATTTAGATTGGATTCAGTGAGGCGTGATGAAAAAATTTTCTATGACAGAGGTAAGAGAAGGCCTACAATTTTTGGTGGCCTTGGGCCATGAGATGTGGTTTGGCTTGTCAAACCAAAGCAGTTGGGAGCAGAGATGAACTTTTGACTCTGTTGCTTAATGGAGTAGGCACTTGGTTTGCTTCTCCAGAGGATCTGAATTCTTGATTTGTTCACTAAGGAACATATGTCCCCAGAAAAATCCACTAATGGTACTTTCAAATTTTGCAAAATTCTAGCATGCTCATATTGAAACCCTAAGAAATTTTATCTAAAAAATCTTTGTTATATCTGTTGTAGGGTTCTTATATAAGGTTTAGGGTTTTTTTCATTTTGGATTGCTTGGCATTCTATTCTGTCATTTACTGGTATTTCTTATTGTCGGTCACAGAGAATATTTTCATGTACATTAAATGTCATTATGTGACTGGCCTTTCTTGTGTCTAGGTTTGAATCACCTAACTTTTACATCCTTTGTATTACATGATTCATAAGTCTTGAGCCTACTATTCTCATGTCGTCCTAGAGAATCCCCCTCATTTAGAACAACTAATGAGCACGTGCTTAAAGAAAGTTCCCTCTTATGTCTTGATGTCCTTCATAGTTGTATCGCTCATCACTAATTTATTCATTAGTTCACACTTTGAATTAGCGACGAGCGATGGAATGATGTTTTCTTTTAAACATCACTCATCACTAATAGCTTTTGAGCTTTCAAATTTACAATAGCGATGAGCGATGTTTTTTTTATGTTCTTATCACTCATCACGGATGGCCATAAAAAGATAAACTTCGAACAATGATGAGTGATGTGATGTGATTTCTTGTATATCGCTTGATCGCGGATATGTTTTGAATGTAAAGTATTACATTAGTGATACACGATGGACCTTATAAATTTTGTAAATCATCTCATCACTAATTTCTTGCAAAATATATGAGGACAATTAGCAATGAACAAACGCCTTATGTAATAAATTCATCGCTCATCTCAAATTTCTTTTAGAACTTATGTTCTAAATTAGTGATAAGCAATGGATGTCCTCTAAAGGGTTTTTTCTTTCACTATTGTGTTATGATACTATGAGCGATGTCTTCTATGCTATTTGTTTTATGCAGGTTGTACGTGTCCAACTATGGTGCTATCACAACATTTCCTGTCACAAATAGAATCCTAAGTGCAAGGTTTGAATTAGTGATGCGTGATAGAGGGATGAATGTGACCAAAGGTCAAGCCACAAAACCAAGGACTAGAGATCATCACCGATGTTTACATCACTGATGAAGCCAATAGAATATGAAGTAGATTGGTGACAAGTGATGACCATAAATGAAAAAGGCAACGTGGCATGATCCTAGGGATTTTGCATAAATCAGAAAGGAAAGCAGTGAGATGATCTAATGGACTAAAACTCATCACATGAATAACTTCATTGCTAAATTGCACCCTAAATTTTGGGGAGGATCAGCGATGAAGTGTAGAAAGAAAGTCTCCCTCTAAGAAATTGGTCCTATGTACTTTGCCGATATTAATGAAAAGCATGAATTAGGTTGGTGATACATGTTAATTGTCAGATTAGCTATGATTAATCAAGGCTAGAAGGGAATGTGGCAGCATTTGAGATAGCCTTGTTGTTTTTAAGGAGCAAGTTGATAATGGTAGAAAGAAAATGGTCATCACCACCTTAGATGAAGTTTTAATTGCTCTAATATTAATGACCTAGATTCAGAGCCAAGCTGATAAGTTACCAATTCGCTCGCGTAGGAAATTTTCAAGTCATTAATTCTACATGCTCAAATTTTCTATTTAATGCAGGTTGATCGTTGTTTATTCACACTATCTTTTTAGACTATAGTAGAAGTAAGGCATGTGTAGTAAAGGAGATTGAAACAACTATAAGTTTTCCTAAGTAGAGTTTCACTGCTTGCATCTTGAGAAAATTGGTATAAGATTAGGTTCTCTGGTCTATTTGGGATTTCTCTTGCTTGAGTTATCTAAAATTATTAGGATTTGGGTGCTTCTCTTGTGGGTTTTGAGTCAAAAATATTTTTAACTATCACTCTGCTAGTTTTAAAGAAAATGGGAAAGGCTAGTGCAACAATTCCACCTATTAGGAGGTCTAGTCAGCTAAGTGTGTTTGAGTGTTGTGAAGAAATAGTTGAGCAAGAAGCCATGGCTTCTCCTGAGATTTCAAAGGGTAAAAGGAGGGCTAGGGGCCATAAGAAGAAGTCAATTGTGTAGAGTACTTACCACTTGAGGAATAGCATGCTTCAAGGTGAAGTGGTCAAATGCAAAGGCAAGGAACTGGCACTACTAGTGAAGAAGGCCAGGAAGAAGGAGAAGGGCCACAGGGCCTGCCTTGGTAAGAAAAATTCTCCTATCGTGCTTTCAGACTCTCCTTCAGATGTTGAATCTGATACCAACTTGGAATATGGCCAACACCTTCATTCCCTGGTGCCATATGGGAGCTTTGATGATGATGTACTAGTAATCTCTCCAATTGCATCGAGGACAAGGAGTGGTCAGGAATTTTCAAATGTCGATGAATCTAAATAGGGTCACCTACTATTTTTAGTTTTTGATGACACCATGGTCTTTGCATAGAAGGTTTTTGTTTTCATGTGTTTGTGGTTTATCTTTTGTTTTCTCATGCTAATGTGGAAGTCTTCAAGAAGATATGAATGGAATCTTTTTGTTTTCAAACAACGAATGCTATGATAGGGACCACAAATATCCTACACATGTTTTTTTCCTTTTGTCCTCTCCTATTCTTGAATGACTTCCTATGAAACCACCTAGGAGTTCTTTGAGGAGTTAGTTAGAATTAGGTTTTTGAAATGAACTCAAATGAAAGTTAAATTGTAATTCAATCAGGTGCTTGTTGCTCCCCTATTTATATAAAGGGGATTTCATGGCTGAAAGGAGAGAGTTCAAAATTTTGAGTCTAGACACAATTACAGTAAATGCTATACTCTAATAGCAGAATAGAATGTAAATAGATACTCTAGTAGATATATCAGAAGAAAGTTTAATATGAAATTTATACTATATCGAATCTTAAATATGCTTTGACAAAGAAATATCATAAATGAAGAAGAATTTTAGTTTCAAAATACTGCTCTCCTATGTATTTCTTCCAAGTTATGAATGAAGATTGTTAATGACAATTTCATTTGTCTTTTGTCATTTGCACAAAATGTATGAATTTGTTTTATGCTTTAGTTCAATGAATTGATTAAACGTTGAAATGAGCTCATTAGTTTGTGAGAAAAGAATATAGGATTTAGTAAGGAAGTGATATTTTGTAGACACGATGAGTTAGATGTTACAATGTGACACTCTAATGGTCAACTAATTTATGAGGTTCAATCAAAATTGTATTACTGATTGATTACCAGTTGTAACTCATTTTCTGCCTTAGATAAAGCAATGATTATTTTATTAGTTTATCTTATAGTTAGTTGAGCTAGTATTGAATTGGGCCTAGGATTCAAGATGAAGAATGATTCAAAATACTTTAAATTACAATGTCCCAACTCTAATGTATGGAGGCGCACTCCTTGAAAATAAGTGACACTTTTATCTGAGGTTTGTCGAGCCTTTGACAGAGGTGATTTTCATGGAATAGTGCATATGTGCAAAGAAATACTCTTGACTAAACGTGAGATATTATGAGTATGCATGGGATTACCCTCCCTAGGTTTCATAGAGCCCGAAGAGAAGAGGTGAAGTACTAATTACTTTACTTAAGTGTTGGTCAATCCTCAACCTAGCTGATAATTGGGTTGTGGCAAGCTCATAGGTTAGGATTGAGATTAAGTTTGGTTCTAAAAAATTAACCAACATATGTGATTGCAAATCAGAGTTTACATTTCCTTGACACTTGTAACTGAGCATTATCATGCACCCAACCCAATGGATATGGCTTAGGATGAGGTGTTGTTTTTAATCCCAATTGGATAACAACTTTTTTTGAGATAAGATGAACTTGTGACCCACTGTCTATTAATGTATCAATCTTCCTTTGTTTTGCAATAGTCCTTATGTGAAATTATTCATTATTTTTCCTCTTGATAGGGACTTTATTACACTCCACAAAAGAAGCATGGGAACTAGTACTAGCAAAGAGAACATTACACCTTTAATACCCACAATTGTTATCTTGGATTCATCACCAGATTATAAACCAAGGTCCTACATGATAGTTGCAGTTTTTTGCTTACCCTTTCGATCCTTGAACCACTCTAGATTTTGATCAAGATGCAATTTCCAACACTTCACATCTTTGTGTCATTCCTTTTTGTAGTGTGAACAATAAGGATTTTCGTCCTCTTTCTTTATAGTAGCTATTTGTTGTTATTTCTCTTTCCCTTTCTTGCTTCCTTTCTACTTACTAGATTCCATCAACAAATTTTCATGACTATTCCTTGAGCTTGTTTCCAAATGGATAGCTTGCACACTAACTTCATCAATGTTAGTTGATTAAACATAAGTATGGTATGTTTCAATCTCTCACATAATCCACCTATATACTTTAACAAAGTTTCTTGCATGTATAAAGGAATACCCAAAATTAAAGCTCTTTTCCTAAACTCTTGTGTATATTCTTGCAAACTTTTTCCTTTCTCTTGCCTTAATGATTGACAATTCATCATTTCTTTTTGCATGTATCCTAATGGGTAATTTTTTTTTTAAGTGTAGTTGTAAACTCAAACTAAGAAGAAATTATTTTACTGAATCGACTAATATCTTCCCAAGTCTTACTCTCCCACTAGATTAGTGTTGTGCCTCCCAAGTGAAGAGTGGCTAACTAGATCTTTGAAGCATCATTAGTGAAATTTTATACCCTACAATAAAATTTAATTTGTTTGATCCAATTTTTAGTTTCTCCACATCCAATTCTCTATTATAGGTTGGAAAATCAAATTTAACATCAAGTTTCAACAAAGGTGTATTAGATTTAGGTTGTACAAGTTGTTTCTTCTTTAAAGATGAAATATACAAAGAAGACAAAGAAGATGAAGATGAAGAACATGAGGAAGATGGGCATGGATGTTTGGGAGGGTCACCACTACCTCATACTCCTTTACCTTTATAATATTTTGAAGAAGATTCACCTTTGTCCTTCTTCTTATCCTTTCTCTCTTGTTTCCTCTTCCTATCCTTGTACAATTCTTCTACCATCATCTTCATATCCAAAAATGTTTATGAAATTGTTCTTAATTCTCAAAGATTTTAGAACTAGGAGATTTTCCTTCTTCTGGTTGTGCCATGGCTTGTCTTTGAGTGACTCACTTTGATCCAATCTTTGGATTAAACTCTTCAAGTGAACCTTCTCCTCATTTCAATTTCAACCTACTTAACATTCACCACTTGCAATTTTCCTATTAAATTGCTCTGATACCACTTGATCTGATGTTAGAAGTCTACAAATAATATGCACTTAACTCCTAATCACAGATTTTTCCCTATCCAATAGAATTGAGTGATCATGTATTTTAATCGTTGAAATTATGAAAATTAGCATTTACTTGTTCTTATCCAAATTTAATAAAACATAAACTAATTACTTAAATATCATAATTAGAAACTCAATAAATAAATACTAAAGAGAATTATAAGACAAAAGAGAAGAAGAGAGATCACAACCTTGATAACGAAGTTCACTCAATTTGAGCTACATCTCCAGGTCTGCTTCTCAATGAGGAACCGCTTTGTTAATGATGCCAAGAAATTTCAGCTTTTGTACATCACCCAAGCTTTAGTCCTACAATAAAATCTCTCACAGTCTCTACTTTTACACTTGAAGACACTGGTATACTCTTCCATTCTCAGGTTCGGCTTCAATTTCCTCTTAACCCAATTACATAGAAAAGTATTACAAAAACAATCTATCTTCATGCTTGAATAATCCTCCTATATGAATAATTCTCTTCAAGAGAATTTCTTGTTGAGAAATCACCTCCAAAAATCCCTCTAAAGTTTTCTCATCACTTGGTTAAAAAATTAGGAACCTACACCCCCTTTTTATACATAAAAATATGCTATATGGGGTGTAACCTCCACATTTAATAAATAACTCCCCATGAAAAAATAAAACAATAACCCTGTTAAACAAAATAACTCCCTTTTTAACAAAATTCTCTCTTTTACAATTCATTTATAACCTCCCTTTGACAAAAATAACCATCAATTTTGTCTTAGCCCTCTATTTTTATGTTCCCGATGCTTTACAACTTACATTTGGTTTATTTGTTTTTTGGCATTATTCATTTTTAGGGGTATAGTTTATATTTTAAGGTTGACATTATATTTAAGGGAATTAAAGCTTATTTAAATATTTATGTATATAGAGGTATTTTCCTTTTATCATGAAAAATGGTATGGCAAGAGGATTTTAAGGCATGGGTTAAGGGATCAAATCCCACTAAATCCTCCTTATTTTATTTTTTTAAACCATACATTTCTTTTCCTTTAATAATTATGGTTTAATCCATATTTATGCCAACTCACTACTCCTACCACATCATATGCCATTGTCCTACCAAGTGTCGAGCTTTGGTGATGCCACCTCATCATTTTGACTAAGTTTGACCAAAACTTTAACCGGACATAACTTTCACATATGAACTCAGATTTGGTCTGTTCAAGATGCATTAGAAAGCTCTTGTCAACCTCTACATCATGGAACTGGTAGAGAAATGTTCCATGATCATCAATTTTTTTGTTTGACCAGCTTTGACCATGTGTTGACCAAATTTTGATTGAGCATATCTCTCACATACAGTCTCCTTTTGAAATGATTCAAGTTGCACTGGGACCGTGTCGGTGAGATCTTCAATCTGAGACCACTTCCATCTGATTCTGAGACTGAAATTTTTGAGGTTTCTAGATCTTCCTGGTTCATAATATAATATTTTATAATAATATATAATAATATAATATTAGATAATATATATAATAATAATAATATATATTATATTATATAAATTATATATATTATATTATATAATATCATATTGTATTATAATATAATATATTGTATTGTAATATAATACATTATTATATTATATTATAATACAACCCACTCCCTCAATTCAAAATATATTTTTTAATTATCCACTATAATATCATATTGTCTAATTTTTATTTGTGTGACTAATTATTTAGTTGTTTTTTTTAATTGACGATCAAATTAGTCACTTATGATGATAAAATTAGTCATTTATTTAGTCATTTATAGTTGTGTTGCAAAAAATGAGTAGAATTTAATCATCTCTAGTTGTTGTGACTAATTTTTTTTGTCATGTAGTCATCTATTTGTCAAATTCTACTAGTGTGTAGCCTATCTTGTCTTCTAGCTAGAAACTATAAAAAAATATCTTCTATTAAAATCATATTTTCAGCTCATTAGCATGGATTCTTAGGCAAGTCCTTGGCCCTTCAATATATTCAAGTAACATCCTCCTAGCATGCATCCATAGGTAAACCTATATCCACCTTGGAAATTTGAATTGAAATCTCCCTTCTTGACACATCTTCATATGTTGGTTCTTTTAATGAATTGATTCATTATCCCTCCAAGCATCCTTAAAAGCACTTGTGTCATAAAATATCATGATTTAAATCTCCAAAAATGATAAATCTCCCTCATAATATTAAAATCTATCAATTTATAGTCCATCAAGAAAATTTCATTTTTTGAAAAAAACCTTTCCATTTTTTGAAATTTCCCTTTTCGAGAAAATTTCCTTTTCGAGAAATTGAAATTTCAGGAGATTTCACTTTTAAGGGCTGAAGCAATGTGGAAGCTAGAGGGTCTGGTGCTGGTGAAACAACATTCCACAAATGACATTCCGCAACCAGCATCCCGTAGATAGCTTCCCACACCAAGCTTTCACAAAGCCTTAACACCGAGCAAATTTGAGTTTTGTCCATTTTGGCATGTGGGGAAATGATAGTTTCAAGGCCTAGATCACAACATGCCTTAAATTTTAAAGAAATGATCAATGCAGAAAAATGGAATGTGGAAACTGTGAGGTGGGAAGTCAAACAATTTTGTGCTTTAAAAATGGCATTGGGGACCATGGCATCCGCAAGGCGGCTTCCCACATAAAGAGTTTCGCAAAGCCATAACTCTTAGCAATTTTGGGTTTTATCAATTTTAGCACATGGAAAAAGGGGTTAAGAGGAGTTCCTAGACCTATACCTTCATGATTTGGCCCCTTTTAAAAAATGTGGAAACTTGGAATGTAGAAGTTGGAGGGTCCAGTGTCATACAAATGACATTTGACACAAGGAAACCTACAGACAACAACTTGTGGATGGAAACCCATGGATGGCAACCTGCAATGAAATTTCTGCAATGTCTTAAAACTTAGTAAATTTGAGATTTTCAATTTTAGCAAGTGGGAAAAGGGGTAGAAAGAGTGCCTAGACATATTTCCTTAAGACTTGACTCATTTTGAAAAATGAAAAAATTTGGAATGCATAAGTTGGAGGGTTCAGTGTTGTAACAATCACATTCCGCACATGGAAATGTGCAGACAGAAACCCACAGTGAAATTTCTACAACTTCTCCAAACTTAATAAAACCTTGGCAATTCACTTAGGCATGATGGAAACATCCTAGATCCAAAGGAAATTTGTCCCCAAAGTCAAAAAATGAAGGTGAAAGCAAAGCAAAAGAGAGGGGGCCAAGCCAATAGAGGCAAAGCAAAAGCAAAAACGGGGGTCCTTACCTTTAGCTTAGGGTTTTCACATCACCCAATGAAAGTACAATGTTTCTTAATTTAAAATTGGCAACTATCTTGTCTTTTCCCTATTTTGTCTTCTAGCCAATTTTGTCTTGTAGCCTGTTTTGTCTTCTAGATGGAAACTATAAAAATATATCTTCTATTAAAATCATATTTCTATCTCATCAGCATAGATTCTTAGGAAAGTCCTTGGCCCTTCAATATTCAAGTAACATCCTCTTGGTGCACATCCATAGGTAAACTTATTTCTACCTTGGAAATTTGAATTAAAATCTCCCTTCTTGACACGTCTTCATATGTTGGTTCTTTTAATGAATTGATGCATTATCCCTCCAAGCATCCTTAAAACCACCTATTTCATAAAATATCATGATTTAAATCTCCAAAAATGATAAATTTCCCTCATTTAAAATATTAAAAAATTTCAATTTATAGTCCATCAAGAAATTTTCATTTTTCAAAAAAAATTTCCAATTTTTAGAAATTTCCCTTTTCGAGAAAATTTCCCTTTAAGGAAATTGAAATTTGAAGAAATACTCTGGAGTTAGTAGATGTGCACATATATCTATTGATATAGTCAGTAATGCAATATTTGAAGAGTGGTGATTAGTTTGATGTCTAAGTGTGATGTGGAGCTGGTTACACTTGTTCCAATATGTTTCTAGCATGCCTTCATTGATATCTTACCAATTTGTTGTACCACACATGAAGATAAATTATAAAATTTCTACTAAAGGTATTTACAGTGTATACTCTATGACAAAGTCACGGTAATGAGGTTTGCACCCCTCCATAGAGAAAGCTTTTTCCTTGTGGTTCATAAGATAAAATAGTCAAGAATTCAAGTCATTACACCTTGTATTATTAAATTTATAAGTGACAGTGTTCCAGTCTATGCTCTAGCAGATAAAAGTATTGGTAAAGGCATATTTGGATGCTCTAAATTCCTCCAAAAGTGAAGTGATGGCCTTTTGTTTTTGAATACATGATAAATAATGTTAAATGCACACTACGTTGTAGTATCTTGTGTTTTTGTTGTTTCCAATATTAGTTTTCAAATGATAGTTTGCTATAATTTGTCTGGAATTCTCTGTTCCTATATATTTAGTGGGATTCTTCAATTGCACCAACTTATGATGATCAGAGACTTCAAAAAAAGGCTAAAGAGATTGTGCATAAACTAAAATTCTTGCATCTTGGTCCACATGATGTTTTTGGTTTCTCCTTGATGGTGTAAAGTTGAACAAGTGGCAGTTTTGGTGGTATTGTCATTGTTTGGGTTGATAGGATTGTTTTCTTCATCTATGGTTGGTTTTGAATAATTAATCTTTCTTTGGAGAATTTTTTGAGATGGTTTTTGGTCCTATTATTCCATATTTTGTTTTGCAAATCTTTTTCTCTTCATTATGTATACATTTGGGTTAACATATGTAGTATCATGTGTTTCATGTAAAGGTCATCTTAGAGCCAACCTAATTGGGGTTTTCAATTGTTATAGAGTATATTTATAGAAGATAAAAATTAATTATGAATGTATTTAAGGAATTATGAATTGAGATTGAGTAGTATGTTGAATATCAAGTGTGTGAAGTCAATGTGAAGGATTAATTGTGTGAAAAAGGGATTGCAACATCAACATATGTTGGTTGCTTCTGAATAGAGGTTCATATTCAATTTTCTCATTAAAGTTGTGGACATAGAAAAATTAACCCTTCTAATTTTTCTCATATTTGGGCCCTCATAGTGATTTTGGCTTGATTTTCCCTTGATTTAATGTTGTAATGTGACCAACACATTCACATTAGGTCTTAGGCCCTTGAGAATCAATAAGAATTCTATGATGTCTTGTAAATGTGTTGTAAAGTGTTATAACCCACTTTCACACTTTTAGAGGACCTTTTTATTATAATTCATCTAAATAACCTCTTTTTATCACTTACCAAGTATTATTTCAAAGTGTTGTAAAGAGTTGTAACAAACTTTCACACTTTTCTAGGCTTGTCATCAATAATTTGACCCCTTCTTATGTTTAAATGACCCCTTAATGCACTTTTCAACCTTACTTAAGTGTGTTTTAGAGAATAATCCCATTAAACATCATTAATTACACTTTAATTTCTAACACCCAGTAAAATTTCCCTGGTGGGACCAAGTCACCACCTGGGGCGACTTAGTCTCACTAGGCACAAAAATCAAAATTATTTTAAATTTCTAGTAGGATATTATTCTCTTAACCTTGAGGTCGACATGTGATGTGTTATTTTGGGAAATTTTGTAAAATCAAGTATAAATAAAGGGTTTTCCTCTCATTTTCACCCCCATTAATTCACTCATACATTAGCATGCATTCATTCACTCATTTAGCATTCTCAAGCATTCTAGGCATTATCATGTCTTCATTGGAGCATCTACTTATATATCTTTATATTTCTACATCAAATATTTGGTGAGTTGTAGCATAGCATGTTCATTTAGCATTCTCTTTCCATTTCATTTCATTTTCAAGGGTTTGATTACCCAATTGGGGTTTGACCAAGGCAAACCCCTATTCACTAACCCTTAACCCTTTTTCCCCTCTTTGAATGTTTGTTTTGCAGGTGTTGTATGTATATTTTTCTAAGAGAAAGGTGTTAAAAGGTGTCATCAATTCACCAAAGTCATTCAAGTCAACAAAATCCCTAAGAGAATCTTGAAGACTTCTTACAACCTGATTTATGTAGAATTAGTTCTAGACACCTATCAAGAACAAAAGTACAAGTTGAAGGCTATAGATTACTATCCTGACATTCTCAAAAGTTTAAGGTGGACTAAGTCACCATAAATGGTGAATTAGTCCCACTACTAGGCCTGAAAAGTGAATTATGTATTTTTGGATACCCTTTTGGTTGAAACCTATTCTAGTAGAATCTCCTCGAAACAGGACTAAGTCGCCTAGCTTGGCGTAAGTGTCCCAGTTGGCTTCAATAGAAAATTTTGTAGGATTCTAGAGCCTCTTTGCATCATATTTCAATTTCCAAGTGCACCTCTCTATTCATTCATTTTTGTTATTGTTTACTTGCATTCTTAGGTCATTTTGCATACAACACCATGTTTTCAAACAACTTGCATTTCTTAAGTTTTGCATTAATGATCAACATATTTCATCAGTTCATTGCATTAGGACATTGTATTTAGGCATATTTCATTCATAATTGCATTATTTTTGACTGGAGACATTGCCCATTTTGGCCTACCTCTCTCCTTTTACGTGAAAAACCCTAGAAGTGTTAGAGAGCATTAGGGTGCCAAAATCTTTGTCCACATTTTGGTGAACCTGACTTTGGAACATTTTACTTCTAATTTCAAGTGCATTACATCCTAGGAATAACTTGCATCAACATTATATTAGGTTTTGCATTGTTTAATTTACATCATAGGGTTTTAAAAAATTGCATTTAGTGAAAAGCTCATATAGCTTACATTTTTGCATTGCATTTCATTAAAAATTCAAAAAAAGTTCTGCATTTTCATATTATACCAGCATCTAAAAATCATAAAATTCCATTTAAAAATTCTTAAAATTCTTAAAAAAACACTACTAGGACTAATTCACCACACTAGGTGACTTAGTCCACTTGCAAATTCTGCACTATGATTTATGTCACTTCCAACTCATTTTTTGCATTTTTATTTTTTGTTATTGCATTTCTATTACAGTTTCCATAGTTATTGTTTTATTCCATTTCTTGCACTTAGTTTACTTTCATTCATTTGCATCATGGCTATGTGTTTTAATAAGCTTTTGATGTCATTAAAATCCTTAGTTGACATGTCAAGTTGTGCCTTTGGAATTGATCCTAATCACATCAAACTTCCTCATGCTCCTTCAACTCCTCATGAATGTCCTCCTCATGATGTTGAAATCATTGGAGAAGATAATGACAACATGAATAAGTTCCTTAATGAATTCCTTGACAATCTTGAAGATAATGCATCCTTTTATCCATCCATGAAACAACAAGACCTTCCTATAGTATCACCTCCTAATATGTTTGGGTATTTACATCCTAAGACAAATGAAGGACCTAAGTTCCCTCCATTAGGTGAACCTAGTTCTTCTAAACAAGCAACCCCTCAACCATTCTATGATAACAAATTCAATAGTACTCTAATCAACCTTGAAGAAACCTATGGAAAATATTTTACCATCTTGAGAAAACAAGGATGTGACACAACAACTGAACATGAGATTCATCAACTCTTAGAACAAAATCCAAAAGATGATAACACAACAGGGTTAGGATATCTAGATCCTCCTCATGAAAAGAAGCCTCCTAGAGAATATTGGAAAATTCATGATGATGGAATGGTGATATTTGATTCCCCTCACAATCTGAATGTGCTTCTTCCTTGAGAACAACCCTTACTTGATAACAATTACAAGGATGAAAGGATCACTTTGTGTCCTCCTCCTTCCATTTGAGAAAAAGGGTGAATTTAGCAAACACAAAAGACCTTACAAGTTACAAAAACTCAAGTTTCCTCTTCTTCCACCACTTGAATGTGAAAGGAAATTTCAAATACTTTTAAAAAAAGGACTCATACTATTATAACCTATGAATAGGTTGGTGATATATCATAAAAACACTAACGTTCCACATTGTGCATATCATCGCATTCTTCGACATAGAAGTGATGAGTGTCTCCAATTGAAAGAAATACTAAGGAAGTATTATTTTGATGGTGATAATTGCTATCCAATAATTCCTTAAACCACCATTGAACACCTTATCATGCAATAATTTTAGAACATTCTCTTCTCACTATTACATGACCTTTCCCATCACCTACCTCAGCTCATTCTTGTCTCATACCCAATGGGGGTAAGAAGCTACTAGCCTTGTCCTAGTAATGCATTTGTCATTGTCCCTTAGCCATGTGTCTCACCTTCCACTTATACTGATTGAGATTGGGAGGTGGCTGACTTGCTTGACGATTGATTGGCATTCGCCTTACTAGTCTTTTACAATTTTTTTCTCTTTAAGTTTGTGCATGTGTGTAATGTTCTCCCCTATGAGGTGATGCTAGATGTTCTCTCTCTCTTTGTGACATTCTTCTCTATGCCATGCATCACTTTCACCTTTTTCCTTTTGTCCTTTTCTTGTGATTTCCTTTTGGAGATGATGCAAGGCATTGAGACCAAAATGTCTCTTTCATGTTGACTCAAACGACACATTTTCTTTTTATTTTCCTTTTTCTTTTTCTTGTGTTTCCTTTTCAGGATGATGCAAGGAATTGAGACTGAAATGTCTCTTTCATGTTGACCCAAAAGGCCCCTTTTCTTCTTCTTTTCCTTTTTCCTTTTCTTATGTTTTCCTCTTGGGTATGACACAAGGCATTGAGACACCCCATGTCTCTCTCATGTTGACCCAAAATATTTTTCATTTTCTTTCACCTTTTTCATTTTCATTTTTCTTGTGTTTTCCTTTTGGGGATGATGCAAAGCATCAAGAAATCCAGTGTCTCTTCCATGTTGACCCAACATGTTCTTGTTTTTTCTTTATTTATTCTCTCTTTGTGTCATTCTTCTAGTTCTATGTATTCGAGGAATGATGATAGTTCTGATCTCCTTACAAAACATTGTAGCAATGAACATACTAACCCCAAATCCATAGATCCCTTATGTGTTTGGTGTTTTCATTTTTGGGGGCAACCCCTTCCCTTCCTTTTCTTTGCATGACACAACTTACTCAGAAACATATGACTTGGAATAGGGCTTTCTAAGTTGGCTCTCATGTCTTCTTTCTTTTTTCATTTTTCATTTACTACTTTAAAGTAATTTCTTATAGTACAGTGTGTACCAATTCCTTTAAAGTAGGGACATACATTGGCATTATTCATTTTGCATTTTTCCTTTTTCTTGGTTCTTAGTGCAGCCTTCTTATGTCATACGATGCATTTTGTTACTTTGTGGATGACATTGGCTATATTTTCCTTCATGAGTGTGATCTATCTTAGCATATTACATTCCCCTTGGTGGCTTGATGTGACACATTGCATTCCCTAAGTTTCAAATCTTCTATTCTTTGATCAGTCCTCTTTTGGAGATATTAGGCACAATGTTACCTAAGTTAAATACCTCACATCAACTAAGCAAGAATTCTTTAAACATTATTTGCATGTTGCATTTTTCATTTGTTATATGGCCACCTTGCATAACAAAACTTGCATTCCTATGGTGCCATCATGTTTGTTCATGAGCTCCAAGCATACAAAGTTTTTCTTGTTTGGTGAAGCTCAAAATGTCATTTTCTTTTGTGGCACCTTATTAAAGTTATCAAGAGGTATAACTTTGGTATGGCTGAGCGAGAAGCACATTCCAAGGCATGGATTTCCCCATAGCCACTTGCGTGTGTGTGAGTGCATACCGGCCATGAGTGTATGTTTCTCACCTTCTAGGCCTTCTCACCCAGTGGAAAACCATGAGTTCCATTGTCTCAGAGTGAGTATACATTTATTTTTTTAAACAAACAATCTTGATCTAATCCACAACAAGATGGAAAAATTATCAAAGCTTGATCCGACTCTCTTTTTCCTTTTCTTCCTCTTCATTTACATCATTTTCATGTGTGTTTCTTTGTGCTCATGTTTAGTTTTCCATGGGATCTTCATCTTGGGGGCTTGACCATCCCTCTTGATTTTTTTTGTCTCATCTTTCTAGCTTTAGTTCATTGAAACCCCTCTTGATCGCATGTTCAACTACTTGAGTGTGAGTTTGAAGTAGGTTCATCCTCTCACTAAAGTGGGGGCTAAATGTGGACACAAAAAAAGTAACCCTTTTACTTTTTCTCATATTTGGGTCACTCCTAGTGATTTTGACTTGATTTTTCCTTGAATTAATGTTGTAATGTGGCCAGCACATTCACATTAGGTCTTAGGTCCTTGAGAATCAATAAGAATTCTATGATGTCTTGTAAAAGTGTTGTAAAGTGTTGTAACCCACTTTCACACTTTTCTAGAACCTTTTTATTATAATTCACCTAAATAACCTCTTTTTATCACTTACCAAGTCTTATTTCAAAGTGTTGTAAAGAGTTGTAACAAACCTTCATGCTTTTTTAGGATTTTCATTAATAATTTGACCCTTTCTTGTGTTTAAATGACCACTTAATGCACTTTTCAACCCTACTTAAGTGTGTTTCAGATAATAATCCCATTAAAACATCATTAAATACACTTTAATTTCTAACACCTAGTAAAATTTCCCTGGTAGGACCATGTCACCACCTGGGGCAACTTAGTCCCACTGGGCACAAAAATCAAAAATATTTTAAATTTCTGGTGGGATATTATTCTCTTAACCTTGAGGTCAGCCTGTGATGTGTTATTTTTGGGAAATTTTGTAAAATAAAGTATAAATAAAGGATTTTCCTCTCATTTTCACCCCCATTAATTCACTCATACATTAGCATACATTCATTTAGTCATTTATCACTCTCAAGCATTCTAGGCATTATCAAGTCATCATTAGAGCATCTACTTGTATATATTTAGATTTCTACATAAAGGTTTTGCTGAATTGTAGCATTGCATGTTGTTCATTCATCATTATATTTCCATTTCATTTCATTTTCAAGGGTTTGATTACCAAAATGGGGTTTGACTGAGGAGAACCCCTATTCACTAACCCTTAACCCTTTTTCCCCTCTTTGCATGTATTTTTTGTAGGTCTTGTATTAATATTTGTCAAAGAGAAAGGTGTTAAAAGGTTCCATCAATTCATCAAAGTCATTTAAGTCAATAAAATCCCTAAGAGAAGCTTGGAGACCTCTTACAACCCATTTTTTGTAGAATCAGATCTGGACACCTGTGAAGAACAAAAGTACAAGTTGAAGGCTACAGATTCCTCTCCCAAAATTCTTGAAATTTGAAGGTGGACTAAGTCACCATCAATGGTGAATTAGTCCCACTGCTAGGCCTAGAAAGTGATTTTTGTATTTTTTGATACCCTTTTGGTTGAAACATGTTTCGACAGAATCTCCCCGAAATAAGACTAAGTCATCCAGCTTGGTGTAAGTGTCCCATTTGGCTTCAACAACAAATTATGGAGGATTCTAGAGGCTCTCTACATCACATTCTAGTTTCCAAGTGCACCTCTCCAGTTTCATTCATTTATGTTATTGTTTACTTGCATTCTTAGGTCATTTTGCATACAATAGTGTGTTTTCAAACAACTTGCATTTTTGAAGTTTTGCATTAATAATCAAAATCTTTCATCAATTCATTTCTTTCAACAGTTCATTGGGACATTTAATTTAGGCATATTTCATTCATTCTTGCATTAGTTTTGAGTGGGGACATTTTCCATTTTGGCCTACCTCTCTCCTTTTAGGTGAAAAACCCTAGAAGTGTTAGAGAGCGTTAGGGTGCCAAAATCTTTGTCCACAATAATATTCATGTACCATTCTATGAGATAGTGTGTTTCAATGGGTCCTTGTATCTTTCCCTAAGATTGTAAGCCTTAGTCTACAAGTCCATAGGTAGTGAACTTTAAACAACATTACACTCTTTATAAGTAGTGAGAATCATATATTGTGAGTTAACTCTCACCATGGTTTTTCCCTCATTGGATTTTCCACATAAAAAATTTAATGTCTTTGTGTGGTGCATGTAATTTTTTCTACTCTTCTTTCAATTTATGTGATGTGATGTTTAATCTACAAATGGTAATGGTTATGTTTTAATATATGTTGATCCACCACTCCCCCTCTCAGCACTATAGTGTGCTCAAAAAATATACAATCAAGTCTCTGTATATCAATCCTCATATATGAATGCAACATACTAATGTAAAAATGTCCATAGACAAGGCCATCTAACAAAGTTTATATTAAAACTAAAACAATCTTGTGGATATAGAAATTCCACATCTTAGTCATCCACTACAACCAATGGGTTGTACACACATAAAAATTACATCTCATAGATCCAAAACCAATGAAACATGCAAACTCATTATCACATAAATAACCAAAAAACAAAGATATCAAAGAGGATAACCAAACATACATCTGTAACCTCCCACTACATGAGTAATGTCAAATCTGGAAATAGATCAAGACATATCAAGTCTATCTATAGTAATTTTACATAGAAAATGTGGCTAACTTCTCTATTACATAGTGTCAAGGAAACATATAATGATATGCAAATGTTGTAAATCTTACAAACAAATATGTTGCAATACCTATCTCACCACTAGTTTCCATATTCTCCTAAGTTATTCACACTTAACTATGGGAAATCAAACATCCAAGAAGAATACCATGACCAAAGAGAACCTACAAATCAAACCATATCTTTGTTCCACACTAACATGTACCAAGTTGTGTAATGTAGTATATCCTTCACCATTCCCAAATTGAAAGGATATCAACAAATAACATTAAAATTAAATAAAAATATAGAAGAAATAGATGTAAACCTCTCATACTGAAGGAAAATCAAACCAACCAATCATTCCCACAACAAATGAAATATGCTCAAAGCCACAAACCATTTCATGTACCTCTCTAGATAAGTCCTTAGAACTAGATCCATAACTCAAGCCTAAAACAAGGAGAATAATAGAAATCCATAAACCATGCATCTTATTCTTAAAAATTCTTTAGAACGATTATATTCAATACTAACTCATATGAGAAGGCAATATAAAAATTAAAAAAAATTATCTGATATTCAAGCCAATAATACCTATTAGATAATTCACCTACCAAGTAGACCGAGAGTGGGATACAAGATTTTCCTATACACACAACACCAAGAAATGACAATCTTCTCTTCAGATCCATAATGGATTCACATCCATAACCAAGTGTCGACTCCTTGATATTTTTATTGAAATACTCATTAAAGAGTAACCATCTCAACATACAATCCCATAAACAAGAGATCTATTAGCCTCACCTAATTCTCTCTAGTCTCCATGAGCATCCACCAATAAATCCATACCAACTTCAAATACAACCTTGAAAAGTCATGAAGCTCCAAGAAAATGATTAATACTCAAAACAAAAGAGAACCAAACAAGACCATTGTCAAAATTCTAACTATACAATCGAGAACATATCATGACATCATATCTAACATCCTCTCTTAGGAGATCACATAAAAATAACCATCTATCATCAAATGATGAATCAATATCACTACCAAAGCTCCCATTGAACTATGTAATCAAGCTTTCCAGGCATTGTGATAACCATCTCCTAACTAAAGATCCTCTATGACCCCAACACAATCAAATAATTCAACACTATGAACTCCTAAAAGGTAAAATAAAACCACAATCTCCAAACTAAGTGTTACCTAATTTTTCTTTCAGCTCAATCAGGTAGAGCTAGAACAACATTTGAAACTAAAGAAGAAAGGTACACATAGAATTTTTGTTAAAGTTCTCATCATTAGACAAAAGGTGCTATCAAATAAAATTTCAATTTTATTATGCAAGTGTCTGCAAGAGAAAGATTCCACAAATTTTTCATAAAATTGCTATTTTATTCATTTTACAAAAGTATGGTGTCTCACACAAGCCATTGGAATGACTAATTAAATCCAACATAAAAAGTAAACTATATATCTAAAGAAAAGTAAAAGAGCATATGAAAGGAATTGAGATATGTCATTGCTCGAATGACAAACCCCAGTGTCAATCTTCTACATCTTCAACTCCCTTCATTTGTTGCTTTGGAAGTTGCTTTGATGCTCCAGAAGTTACCTGCAAGAGATGAAATAATTGGTATTAGACCTCAGGATTCCTACTCTCTTCATATGCAATATCAACAAACATATAATTTACTTTTATGAAGTATTAAATTAGATATACAACCATCACAAATATCAAGGAAAAGAAGAAGATCATCATCAATCATCATCAAGCTTTTGGCTTCATTGTTTTGCTAACTTGTTTGTTCATTGTGTAGGTACAGGTACTTTTCCCATTGAAAAAAAAAATTTGGTTCAACATCACAATATGTGGAGGAAAATGGGCTCCCACAAGGGTTGAGCCCAACAACTATGAAAAAAGGGATTATTGGAGCCAATAATAATAGTATAGCCTTTATATGAGGAAATCAGAATACAATTGTTATTTCTAGATCAAAGAAGGTAGTAAAGTTCTCAAGAATTTTTTAATAGTTAAGTGAAAGGTATGACAGAGCATAGCCATGCTACACCATGAATGCTAGATGAGTGGACACTACTCAAGATAGTCATCATGAAAATGAAAACACAGTCATCAAACACACTTAAATTCTCTTTCATATCGGTGTGATAAATTGGGAATATAAATGATTAGTCATGGATTATGCAATGAAGAGCTGAAGAGGTCAAAAGGTACTCATACCACTACAAACATTAAGAGAAAAAAAAATTGATCACAAAAGAGTAGAGGCTATAGATATTGGAAAAGTTAGGTTATTTCACAATGAATAATCATATCAAGATGACAAGAGGTTATGAAATTATTTAAGGAACAAAGCTGATAAAGGTTGCAGTCATCAATAGTTCAAATTTAATCATTCTACAGAAGGAAAAAAATGAAGAAGCATCAGTGAATGGACCTTATGAAAATTCTTTAGTAAATGTAATAAAGGTTCTTTAAGCATTAAAATGATGGAGAAAATAAATCTTTGAAAGTAAATGTATGAAGACAATGCTTTGATTAAGGACAATCATATTCATAAACCCATGAAAGACATATCAATTGATAAGATAGTGGTTGATGGAGGGTCATTTAGCACAAATAGCAAAGGTGGAGGAAAAGAGATTAGCTCTCAGCTTCTACCATTTATGATATAGTTGGATAATCATTTACTAGATCAAGGAGAAATCCCATTGTATTATGAGGATGCTAAACAATATTTTACATGACCAAACCTATGAAGATAAACCTAGTGTTTTCTTTTGTCAAAGAGAAGTAGTGTGTTGATTGAATGATGAGGAAAGTGAGGGATTTTTTAGTTGGAGCAATAGATATTTTGTCATATCTTGAAAATTATGATCTAGGTTCTTGATATTTTTGGATAAAGAATAGGAAACAATAAGGTGAAAAAATCCAATAAATTTCTCACCAACCCAATTCGTAGTTTGTGATATTTTTTCACTAGTCCGAAGCAGAATTTTAGAAGCAAACTTCAATCAAAAGGACTATCATTAAAGGATATTTTATGAGATCAAGGGTGCTAATCATAGCATATAATGAGAGACAATAAATGGTTTTTTGGGACTTTCAAATTTCACAAATTTGAAGTGCCCATATTGAAAATTTTCCTTTGAACGCTCAGAAGTGCACTGAAAAATTTGCCCAAGTGACCTAATTTGGCGGGTCATAATTTGGTGCATGTTGATTTTCATACCAAACCCCTTAGTATGCATACTCATGTGACATATGTGAACATGCATGCCAATTTTTAGCTTCCCATGATGAGTTTTGATAGTGTTTTGAAAAGTGAAGTTGGAGGGTTTTAGCACTTTTCTGTTGTTTGCAAACTCTTCGTTCTGCAAAGTGATCTCTTGTTCGAGCTAATATTTCATAGCTGGATGATTTTCAAGAAAAAAAAAATTTTCTCTCCATGCTCTCTACATTCATGTACTCACCTATCTGATTTTAGAGTCTCATGATCAGATTTGCTATTTTTTCGAGATCAAAAGCAAATGCAATTTGTTTTGATTTTACATCTACATTTCTAACATGTTTCAAGGTGGTCAACTTTGACCCCTAATATCTCATAAAGATTGATGATTGAAAAAAATATCTCTCACACACATGCTCAATGCATCTAAATGATCTAATGTTTCCAGTGGCAGCTTACCAAGAGTTGATTTGATGTTTTTTCAAGAAGGTGACTTGGTGAGTTCTAATTGATCTTGAATAAATATACTTGCAAAAAAATATGATTGAGCAACTTTGGCATTGACTAACTTTCACCTCATGATTCATTTTGCTAATCCCTTTGTTATACTACATTCTCGAGTCAAATTTTTGCATGACTATAAGTTTTCATGGCTCCAAGAGATCATTGTACTAGTTTCCCAAGGTGGTTCCAGAGCCCACTTGGCTAGTTTTGATCACTATGCAAAAATGCCTGAAAACAGATTTTAGTAGCAACCCACCTCGATTTTTTTTCATGCCAGGAACATTCAGAGGTTGTTTACAATTATTTCAGCATAAAAATTGTTTGAAAACAAAAAAAAATATAGCCGGGCCCACATGGGGACCTGACCTGCTTTGCACAATTGTGAAATTGTGAGTGTTGTATTGTGGAAATCACTTCACGTGAATTGATTTGAATTGGTCAGTATGTGGAGGGACATACAATTATAATTTCCTTCAAGATTTAAATTGCAAATTGAAATCCACTTTTCAAATATGGAGTTTGAATGTCATGCCATCCAAAGGGTAAAGATATTAAACAGGGGATAACAAGTATGAAGGTGTCAATGTGAATATGATGAATGAATCGTTTGATAAAATGCCTCAAAGAGATGGAAAAAAATTTTGCTTAGCATATTCTTGCAACAAAGGCAAGCACAATGTTAAATATGGGGGACATTAGAGCATAATATGGACACCCATCAATACATAATGGATAAGGTAACTTGATGCTAAATATGCATGTAAATGTGGAAGCTTCTATTGGTGAAGTGAAATGTAGAATGTCAAGGCCGAATGGATATAAAAATTCTCCTCAAAAGAAGAAGAAATCAGGAAGTTGGAGGCTCAAGGACCCAATCCTGAGATTCAAAAATCATTTCCAGATATAACAGGACCAAGTGAATCAAAGGGGCAGAATATACTCTAATTAAAGGTGTATCAAAATTATTTGAGGAAATTCTATTTACATGGGTGCCCTAGATTATCTATAGCAACTTTAGAGGTAGATAGAGGAGTTTCAAATTTCCCATGAGTAGAAAAAATGATTAAAAAATCCACAAAGTGAATATGATGCAAAGAATCCAATGCTAACTTTTCAGCCACACCAAGACCTTAAATTGTTACTACTATAGAAAATAGCTACTGCACCATGAGAAGGGATTCAAAGAACAAGTCAACATACTTTCAAAGAGTTTGAAACATATTGAAAAGTTAGCACTGACAAGCAAGGGTTTGTGTTGGGAGATGAATAGCAGGCATTTGCATGGAAAATGTATCAAAATTGTTTGAGGAAACTCTATTTTAACACAACATTTGGAAATGCTATTGTTGCAAGTCAAATGGATGCCATCAAACCTATTGAGAGGGAGCCTCCATGCCAATGAGGTGCAGAGCATAAAAAAACAAAGGGTGAAGTTAGGAAAAGAAGAAAAAATCAATGGAGGGCAGTGAATATCGCCTATAGCTAGTTATTTTTTTATTTTCTCAAGCAACTAGGGATGCCCGATGGTAGAGCCCATGTGCCCCTCATTGCTCATTGCAAGTTGCTTTCTCTATTTCTCTTCCTATGTGTGATTCCTCATTTTGCATCACTCATCACTGGATTTGTTCCCATATTCTTTTTTGTAATGTGTGATGAGCAAAATGCTATGGGGAAAGAGTGTGGTGGGCCCGATAAAAATGGTGAAGGAAAAAAATTTAAGAAATTAAAATGTTCCTTGATAAGATGAAAGAAATAATGTGGGGCTTCATTTTTTAAAACCAAGTATTTTAAAATGTAAAAGTGAAACAAATATAAGGGCTGTGGAAGAAATATTTTTATTTACTCAAGGAAATGGTTTTAAGAGTAACACATTTTAATGTAAAGTGAAATGAGTATCCTTTTGTTGGGCAATGAAAATGTAAGATGAAAATAAAATGTGAAGTGCAATATTATAGGTGTACAGGTAGTATTTTATTTTTTCTTGGAAAAGTGAATGAAACATTCACTATGGAGTGCTTTATTTGTCAAGAAGTGAAAATATAAAATGCAACAAAGAGTAGCTAAGTGAATGATTTTTACGAGTAGATGATTTTTCTGTTGAAGAATTAAATGGTGAAGACAAAGAGTGAGCAAAGAGCAAAGAAAAAATTGTTTACTGCAAAGGGAAGAGAGAAGAGAGGCTTTTCAATTTTTGTTGTTGATGAATGGAGAAAGAAGCTACCAAGTGTCTTCTATAGATTAATTCTAGGGCTTCTATTTCTTCTTTAACTTCTCATTCTCTTCTCATTGTAAGGGGTGTTAGAACTGTAAAATTATAAATAATTTCACAAGTTGTTTCATACCCCTAAGTTTCCAATCGAGTCCTCACCATATCCTTAGGGCCTCTCTTCATAATATTTTGCTCATATTCTACCCAATTTTATCCCATAAAATCCATATAGGTCTGAGTATTTCACATAATAGTCCATATCGGCATGAGATTATCATGGTCCCCCCATCCCATAATGCTTTTTTATTAATATATGTCTACTGTTGCCTATCGACAAGACCTTAGGGATGTCACAACAATCAAAATTTACCTACAGGCACCTCTTGACAGGACATTTTCATTGTCTTCACGACTCAAAAGGATTATTTTCGGCCAGACAAAGACTTCGGGGTGAGGTCTTACCGATTGCATTATGTCTCAGTGACTAGCACATAGAACAATGTATTGGTAAGAGTTATGTCTTCGGTATGTAGTCTCACAGAATGGGTCATGTCTCACCAACCATGTGCACATGGACATACTTTGGCCAAACAAATGGTATTCAACATGACGTCTTGGAGAGATATTATTGTCTCACTGACCAACGACAAAAGGAGCTCATTGGTGAGAAATTTTTCTTCGGGGTGAAGTCTCGGCGAACTCTTTATGTCTCACCGACTAGCGCAGAACGAGAAAGCATTTCGGCAAGAGTTGTGTCTTTAGTGTGTGGTATTGCTGAATGCTTCGTGTCTTGCCGACCGCTAATAAGGATATACATGTCGGTGAGAAACTTTTGCATTGGAGAGATGTATTGGTGAGTGGCTCCAGTCTTGCCCACAATGCAAATGAGCTCTATTGAAGAATATCGGTGTGAGGTTATATAGTCTTGCCGATCTGAATGTCATGTCGACTTATTGCTTCATCGATGAGTGAATGATATTGCCACGATGACAAAAAGTGAACTTAAAGAGATTTATCAACAAGACACAAGGTATTCTATGGGACATCTCCACGACAATAGAATGTCACAGTGAAACACAAAGATCAAAGGATACCTGTTGATAAGACTTTGGACTTCAGCATAACTATAGGATGTCTTGGCAAAAGGTTTAATGAACGTTGCAAAAAAGATTTTGCCCCAAATTTGAAAATTTCTCACTGACAAGACACTTGATGCGACAATGCAAGTTTCAAATAACTCTTCATTTGTGCTTCAGCTGACACATTAATGGTGCAATGGATATAACAAGGAAAATTCAATCAAATGCATTAGTGTTGAATTGATAGCGGAGGAGTTAGTAGCACGAACAGGGAACTAGGACATCTTTTAGCCTGAGGAGCTCAAGCAGTATACTGGATGGATAGATGCTACTTTAAAAACATTGACCACACTTTCTAATGATAGAGGGAAACTAAAAGAAGCTGGCAGATGGAAAAGTGAGAATGAGTCAATGTTGCGTGAAATTCTAAAGGTTGCCACTGCTGAAGGAACGATGTTAGATGAGGCAAGCGAGCAAAATGAAAAAATGATTAAGATGGAGATTTCAATCTGGAACACAATTGGAGATGCGGATACACATGAGTGTCGAGATTACTTGGATCATCTAACTAAGACTCATTTGTGGCTAAATAGAGATTAATCATCTTTTAATCTTGTCATTATGTAACTTATGACATTTTTGAAAGGATGTGTCCTTTCGGATTCTCGATGTATAAGTATTTGTTTCAGAAATGAAATAGGAGAGATAAGTAGAATAGGATAGAAAATAGATAGCATAATACAGTAGAACACAATGTTTGGCAAATATGAGACCTTGATGCATGTTTTCAAACTATGGAGATATCAATGAGAATCATCTAATTTGTTGGCATATTTCTAGTGTCAATTATTTCATTATGCCCATTGAAAGTATTATTCAAGTTGTCTCCAAGATTGATGTTGTCTGGTTATTTAAATTGACATAACAAGTTTATGTTCAGTTTATCAGTGCACATTTGTTGTATCTGTGTGATTGATTGATTGGTTCTTTCAAGGAAGGATTAAATCCTTTTAATTAATTGCAGTAATCAGGGAAATTTATTTGGATCAATAAGAACTTAATAATCATAGTCTTGCATGTTTATACAAGTTATAAACAAAACATATGCCAAACAATTTGAATGTCCTCTAGAAAAAAGTCACTCATTTAAGATTTCATTTGACTCTGCATACCCAACAAGGCACTAGTCTTTGCTCTCTTTCATTACTTAGTTTCATTCATATTTTTACATCTGTTAACTGAACATATTAGGTTTTAGTTTTAATATTGTATACAATTTATACCAAATTTAATTTTATTTGTCCACTTCCATCTGCCATCGTAGAAAAATCACTGCAAGAGAGAAGATCAAAAGTCAAGTCTACCCAATTCATATAGGTACACCCACCTAGGTCTAGCAGCACCTAAAGAGTAGAAGGTTTAAGCCATTCAACCTTGTTTGTTGCCCTAAAACGTATCAAGAGATTGGCAGCCTCTTGAGGTACCCTTTACCTACGTTTTTGAGAGCTAACAAGGGGTTCTATTTTTCTAAAAGTTCTACAAGGAAAGTAGAAGCTTTGAAATAATTGTAAACCTAGGGTGAAGTATGACTGTTAGTTACTAATATGAAGTGTTATTATGTTCTGAATTGAGCTTCATGTTTATATTTTATTTTGTGACTGTCTTCATGGTTGAGATGTAATACTCTTTTAAATTCAATAATCAAAGATTACTTGGGTTTTTTCATGCACATTTGTTGCATTTGAGTTACATCTATTATTCCCTTCTATTTAGTGAATAATGTAATTGCTTTAATGAATGTCAGTTGCATTTGTTATTGCCTATTGTTCAAGGGATAGTGTAATTACTTTAATAAACGTAATAGGAGTGTTGTGTTTCTAGGTGGATTTGTAAGAATGGTTATCGAATAAAGCTTCAGTGGTCTTGTTATCATAATGTGATAACATTCTCAAAGATCTTCAAAACATGTTTAATACTATAGGATAAAATGTTGGTTATATGACTCCATAGCCCTCTTCTTGGCACTAGTCAATCTTTATGCATATTTTGTTTTTAGTTTGGTCCTAAATTATTAAATCAAAAACCATTTCAATTATGTTTTATGAGTTACTTGTATCCACCATGTTCTCCATGCTAGTTGATGAAATTTTCCCAATATATTAGCCAATGTTGAGTGATATTTCATGTTCCCTAGCATATTATTGTGAGAGCATCATCTGTTAAGCAATACCCTATTGAATGTGTGTCTGAACCTTTAGGTATTGCTGAAAAGGGTCACTACCTTAGGTTCTACAAAGCCTGAAGTGTAGGGGAGATGTATTCCAATCTTATTTCATGCTAGTTGGTCAAATCCTACACTAGGTCTGAACATGAAGTGTGGCTTACTTCTAGGATTTAATGGATCTATCGATTTGGAGAACCAATACTAGGGAGAATTTTGTATCTCCAGGTTGCAGATTGTTGTATCACATAGCTAATTGTTTGGTGGATCTAAGCATCTTGTTCAGATAATTGAGAAGTTCTTGGACCTATAAAAGGTTTTGTTGCAGCAAATTTCAAAGAATTTATGAGTGACTATGTTGTTGGAGATAAACGAGAGCGAGATTTAGTCTTGAAATAACTTCATATAATTTGAAGTTCGGTCCTCTATGGAAAGAGCTGGCGACTCTGTCTAAAGAACCTGTTAAAGATGTGAAGAAAATTTCCAAATTTACAAAATTTGTAGTTAGGAAGAAAGGTTAACAATTTCTATGAGTTTGCAGGTATTCTAATAAATTTAAAGAAAGCATTATTTTGTTTGAAAGTAGTTTATGAGAAATCTTCAAGACTTGAGATGATAAATTGTTCCCTGTTAGATGAAATTGCATTAAGAAAGGGAATAGTAGTAGTTCTTTTCATACTCTAATGTGTAATGTGTAATATCTATAATGATTTGAGAAGTATGCTATACTTTTGAATTCTACCTTTTAGAGGGTTTCCTTGTGAAATAGCAAGTAAAGGTATGCAAGGAAAACTATTTTTACCATGCCCTCAAAGGTATTTCTCTATTGAAAGGTATATACCATTAGCTTTTAGTGGTATTCCAAGTTTCCCAAACCCAATTCCTAAAAATGTTAGGAAATATTTTCCCAAATTCATAGGGCAGAGTTCAAAATCAGCTTCTAAACATTTGCAAAAATTCATGGATGTGATGGGGGATTATGAGGTAAATCATGAGGATGTTGTCATGAAGATTTTTGTTCAATCTTTGAAGGATGATGCTAGAGATTGGTTCTCATATCTACCAACATGTTCTATAGCTTCATGGAATTAGTTTAAGATAGCCTTTGTAGAAAAATTTGGTGAAAGGGTAAATCCAAGTGTGGTAAGAAAAAACTTTATGGAAATTCATAGAAATGAAGATGAGTTGGTTCCTGCTTTCAATCTTAGATTTACAAAGAAAATAAGGAAAATTATAAAAATTATAAGACCAAATGATGGTGAGTTTTTGGTTGTGTATCTTAGTGCATTTGATAGTAAGATGAACTATTTGTTAAAAGATAAAGATCCTACAACATTATATCAGGCATATCAAAATTCCATGGATATTGAGAACAATTTGAAATAATCAATGATGAAAGGATATATGGCTACAAGTGTTGGTTATCCTATCACACTCCATGTAAATGGAATTCATGGATTTGATGGAAGAAATGATTATCAAGATGACAATGCTTCTCCTATTGTGATTTATCCATCATCACAATATGTAGATCATAGTGAGCTCCAAGTTGAATGTCAACAAAATTTGAGCAATGTTGATCAACAATCTTTTGTTCAAGAATTGTATGAAATGAAGAGACAGAAGGGAAATTTGCCATATGAACTATTTTTGAGGTTTTTGGATGCTTTGATAGAGGTCCCCAAAAATTTCAAACCTGAGGATTTAGTGTGCATTGATTTGTTTTGTGATATTTATGAATCTGGGCTGAATACTTTCCCTAAGGAATTGAAACCCCATAGCTTTGACTGAGTATATAATTGGATAAAGATTGTGGAATAAACCAAGTGTGTGTTCGCAACACAAGGGAAAACAACTAAGAGGGGGGGTGAATTAGTTGTCACAAAAATTTAAAATTTATTCAACTTATTAACTTTATTCTCAGATCTGATTATTAACCATGAAAGCATAAATCATCAACACATTAGAAACACATATAACACCAAATTTTTTACGTGGAAACCCTATTAGGGGAAAAACCATAGTGGAGGTCAGCCCACAAGATTATACCTTGTTAAAAGTATAAAGAAATGAAAATTTGGGTAATGCACTTGCATTCAGGAACACTGCCTAGAGCTCATTGCTCAATTACAACATGGCTAACTACCCAAAGAAAGACACACTGTCATACAAAAATAATCATATTACATTTGTAGGGATTTGAACTAATAGAATAGCATCTATTAATGCTTAATCACAGTTCTAATTAAGCACATGAACACTTCTTTACTCTTCTTCACTCTTCTTCACACTCTACTCTGCCTTCAGATGATTTAGATCAATATTCACACATATACACACAAAATAACACTCTGGCATCCACTCACACACTTGAATTCAAATAAACAATCACTCTTATATATCCGCAACAAGAAATTGCATCCCTACATGTCGACTTCAACATAATAATAAAATGAATATAAACTATCAGCCCAAAATACTAAATATTATTAATGTGAATCAACCAAGGTTGGCCACAACTTAGTGAAGACCCAAATCAACATCTCCAATGCAAAAACACTTCAATTAATTACTCCTTGAAGATCAAAAACATGCTACAACCACCATGTCAGCCAAGAACAAGAAAAATATGAGCATGCAAGAGAAAATCACCAACCACAAGCACAACGATCAATGTGAACATGCAACAAGGATAGAGCATGATCTAGAAGCATCCAAAAACATCACGAATCACCAAAGAAGAATTCATAGCAACTGAACTAACTGAAATAGCATCATCTTCAATCAGAAACACCAATTGAAGAAATAGAAAAACTGTTAGAATGTAAATCTTCGTAACTTGATCAAATCTTCACACAGATCTCTGAAACTTAATGTGGATAAACTAGATACACTCAACAAAAGACCCTTTAGTCCACAACCTCTTATCATCAACGTATAGAACTTACCAACATACTTAAATTCGCTTCACCACTAACAACTTGCAACTCATCTCATTACAATTTTCTTAATATCCTCCACATATATAGCTTCTAATAAATTAATGCTCATAGTGTTGACATCAATTACAACCACATATCAGCAACACAACCCCAATATCCAAAAATCTACCCATTTGGAATTGATGGCAACACATGATGTGAAAAAAACCATCAACATAGCTAACTCTTGACACTTACTCCCCCTTAGATTCTGACTCATTAACTCTTTCACATGATCTTCTCCCCACAAGGCTCTTCTCCCCAAATAATCACTAGTTTTTCACATGACTCTTCTCCCCATTTGACATCAATGAAAAAGATTTCTTCTATACAAGCTTTGAATGACACATCTAAACATCTGATCATTTGACTACTCCCCCTGAGTAGCAACCACCACAACATCAATCCAAAACAAGACATGACTATGAAATGCATGAACTGATGCAATGTATTGCATCCTTAGTTCTGATTAGGAGGGGTAATCACCCTTAACTTCCCTCTGAGATACTCCAAATTATCCTTAGGCAATGACTTGGTAAATATGTAGTAGGCACATACCCCAGTCTAACTTCCTTTCCACTTACCTTTTCTCTCAAAAAAGTGAAACTTAATAGATATATGCTTTGTCTTTGAATGTAGCACTAGATTCTTAGATATGTTAATAGCACTTGAATTATCATAGAATATAGCAATAGGCTCATTATACACAATGTTGATATCCTTCAACATCTACTTCATCCATAGTACTTGAGTACAATTGTTAGCAGCAACAATGTATTATGCCTCTGCAGTAGATAAGGAAGTGGCATTTTTCTTCTTACTTAACCATGAAATCAACATCTTACCCAAGAAAAATGCTCCACCACTAGTACTTTTCCTATCATTTACATCTCCTGCCCAATTAGCATCAGTAAAGGCACTCAAAGTAAGATCATCATCTTTAGGATACCATAGGCCAAAGTCATCTGTCGCCTTCAAGTATCTAAAAATTCTCTTCACAATAGTCACATGAGATTCCTTCAGATTAGCTTGAAATATTGTAACAATACATACAACATTCATGATATTAGGCCTAGTTTGAGTTAAATACAATAATCCACCAATCATTGATCTGTATCTAGTTCTATTTTCCTTTGGAGAATCATCTTTTGTTGTCAACTTGCATCCGATCACCATGGGTATACTGACTAGATTTGAATCTTCCATACCAAATTTCTTTAGAAATTCCTTCACATACTTGGACTAAGATATAAAAATCCCTTTGTCTAACTAAGTGATTTGCAATCCCAAAAAGAATTTCATCTCACCAATCATTGACATTTCAAATTCACTCTTCATCTCATTAGAAAACTTCATGCACAAACCATCATCTCCTCCAAAAATGATATCATCAACAAAGACCAACAATCAGATCTTTATCATCATTCTTGAAATACAAATTACTATTAGTAGTACCTTTGTTAAATCCAAGCTTCAGAAAATACTTGTCCAATCTAGCATACTAGGCTCTAGGGGCTTGCTTGAGTCCATACAATGCTTTCTTCAACTGACATACCATATCTCCCTTATCAATCAACTGAAATCCATCAGGTTGTTCAACATACACCTCTTCTTCTGATTCACCATTTAGAAAAGTTGGCTTGACATCCATCTGATAAACCTTGTAGTTCTTGTAAGAAGCATAGGCAAGAAATAATCTTACAACTTCAATTCTAGCAACAGGGGAAAAAATTTCTTCAAAATTAATTCCTTCCATCTGTGAATATCCTTTGCTTACTAGTCTTGCTTTGTTTCTAACCACTTCTCCTTGCTCATTCAGTTTGTTTCTAAATATCCATTTAGTTCCAATGACATTCTTATCCTTAGGTCTAGGAACAAGAATCCAAGTATCATTCTTCTCAATCTGTTTTAGTTCCTCTTACATAGCTTCAACCCAAGGCTCATCTCTACATGCTTCATTCACACTAGTAGACTCAGTCTTTGAAATCAAGTAGTATTCTTCTGCAATATTTCTCCTAGTCTGGACACCTTTGTTCTTATCATCTATAATCTGATCTTCTGAATGATTCAATCTTACATACCTCAGAGTCTTCTTAGGTTTTTCTTTAACTTCACGCTCTTGTGATCTCTCTTATGCAACTTCATTAGTTTCTTCTTCCTCTTGATTTTCTAGATCCACCAAAATGATTTGTACTTGATTTTTAGTCTGAACTTTCTTTCCCTTGTTTGTACTAACATTCTAATAATCAAAATCATATCCACAGGTTCTGGATGGTGTACCTACATCTTCATCAACCTTGACATTTTCACTTTCAACCATTTTCCTCAATCTTTTATTGTAACACCGGTAGGCCTTGCTATTAGTAGAATAATCTAGAAAGATACCTTCATCACTCCTAGCATCAAACTTTCCTATGTCTTCATCTCTCTTGATATAACATTTACTTCCAAATATCTTGAAATATTTAGTAGGATTTTGACTAGTCCATAGCTCAAAACACATCTTACTAGTATCACCTTTGATTTATACCTGGTCGAGTATGTATACAACAATACTCACAACTCCTCTCTAGTAGATATGAGGGACATTTCCTTCTAGCATCATAGTTTTAGCAGCATCTTCAATTGTTCTATCCTTCCTTTCCATAACTCCATTTTGTTGAGGGGTCCGCAGTGAAGATAATTATCTCTTTATTTCGTGTTTTTCATAAAAAGAATTAAATTCACCAAAAGTGAATTCACCACCTCTATTTGATCTCATACATTTAATCTTCAGACCTGTCTCTATCTCAACCATAGCCTTAAAGGTCTTGAACTTTTCCAGTGCTTCAGATTTCTCCCTTAAGAAGGTAACCTACACCATTCTTGAATAATCATCAATGAGTAACATGAAATACATATAACCTTGTAAATGTCTTACCATAGAGGGACCATATAAATCAGTATACACAAGTTCCAACAATTCATTTGAACAATGTTGTTCACTCTGAAATGAAATTCTAGTTTTATCTCCTAACTGACATTCCTTGCATATGGCATTAGTAGGTTTCACCAACTTAGGTAGATCTCTCATAGCCTTATTAGAACTTATCTTGACAATGTTATCAAATTTAACATGACACATTCTCCTATGCCATAACCAACTTTCATCAAATTGAGCAATCAAACAACTTTTACTAGTAGAACTCAAGTGAAATATATTAACTTTTGTTTTTGTACCTGATGCAATTACATTTCTGGAACTCAATATGCTACACTTTTCATCCTTGAACTAAATATTTTATCCCTTATCAACCATCTAACCAACAATTAGAAGATTATTCTTCAAGCCTTCCACATGCAGGACATCATCAGTATTATGCTTACCATCAAGAGAAATGCATCCTCTGCCATGGATCACACCAGTTGTATAATCACCAAATCTCACAACACCACCATCATACTTTTCCAAGCTCACAAACTTACTTTTATCTCATATCATATGATGTGAACATCCACTATAAATCACCCATTCATCTTTCTCTTCAACTCGAGCAGCTAGGGCTTTCTCCACATTTGTACATATAGCAGATTCAATAGATACAAGATTGTTTTCCTTGATAGAAATAAATACCCATTCATCATCACTTCTATTTCCTTTATCAGATTCATAATCTGTCATACCTTCATCAGTAGCATAGTAGCACTTCTTTTGAAATATAGGCTTGTTATTTCTTGGTTTAGGAGTTCTTTCCAGACATCTTGATGCAAAATGACCTATATTATTGTAGGAAAAACATTTAAGAGGCAATTTTCATTCGTACTTACCTTTTCCTCTTGGTGCTCTTTTGAAAATCATTGCTTCCAACTCTTCCATCTCTCTTTCTTCTTCAATATTTCTAATTTCATCCTCATACTTGAATGTCTTTCTAGATGAACTATCATTTGGATCATATCTTTGTCTATCTCTTCCGTAAGTAGTAGCCTTAAATGTAGATTCAATCTTAGGAAGGGCATCACCAAATTCACTCAACTCAAAATTAGTAAGCTTACCAACCAACATGTCTCTAGTTGCATGTGCTATAGTCTGGAGCTCTTCAATAGCACTAGCTTTGACTTTGTAAGAATCAGGAAAGGATCTAAGCACTTTAGCAACAATCTCTGATTCATCTATCTGTCCACTAGCACATTTGATACCACACACAAGTTCATTCACTCTTTTCATAAAAATAGTAATGTTCTCATCATCACCCATTCTCAACTTTTCATATTTTCCTTTTAGACTCTGCAACTTAGCAATCTTCACATTAGTATCACCTTCATACAAGGTTTCCAACTTTTTCCAGATCTCATAAGCAATCTTCAGATCCATAACATTTGTCATCTCAAAATGAATCAAGGCACTCAACAATGCTTCCTTAGCCCTGATATTATACCCAACATCTATAATCTCATAAGTATTAGTAGGACCATTCTAAGGAATAACATGCCTATTACATGTAATGTTCTAGTAGGGTTCACCAATGCATCTCAAATGACACTACATTCGAGTCTTCCACAGAGAATAATTTGTTCCATCAAATCTTGGACTATCCTTCTTGTAGGTCACCATCCCGGATCACCTCAAGCTATTAAACTTCTTCCAAAGAACCTACTATGATACCAATTGTTGGCAACACAAGGGCAGACAACTAAGAGAGGGGTGAATCAATTGTCACAGAAATTTAAAACTTATTCAACTTATTAACTTTATTCTTAGATCTAATTGTTAACCATGAAAGAATAAATCATCAACACATCAGAAACACACATAACACCAATATTTTTTACATGGAAACCCTATTAGGGGAAAAACCATGATGGAGGTTAGTCCACAAGATTATACCCTGTTAAAAGTATAAAGAAATGAAAATATGGGGAATGCACTTGCATTCAGGCACACTTCCTAGAGCTCACTACTCAATTACAATAGGGCTAACCGACCAAAGCAAGAAAAAATATCTTACAAAAAGAATCAAATTACATCCACATGGATTTGAACTGATAGAATAGCATCTGCTAATGTCAATCATAGTTCCGGTTAAGCACATGAATACTTCTTTACTCTTCTTCACTCTTCTTCACACTTTTCTCTTCCTTCAAATGATTTAGATCAATATTCACACATATATACATAGAAGCACACTCTAGCATCCACTCACACACTTCAATTCAAATAAACAATCACTCTTATATATCTGCAACAAGAAATTTCATCCCTACATGTCGGCTTCAACATAATAATAAAATGAATATAAATTGTCGACCCAAAATACTAAAGATTATTAATGCGAATCAACCAAGGTTGGCCACAACTTAGTGAACACCCAAATCAACATCTCCAATGTGAAAACACTTCAATTAATTACTCCTTGAATATCCACAACATGCTACAACCACCATGTCAGCAAAGAACAAGAAAAACATGAACACACAAGAGAAAATTGCCACCCACAAGCACAATGATCAATGTGGATGTGCAAAAAAGATAGAGAACAATCTATAAGCATCCAAAAACATCACAAATCACTAGAGAAGCATCCGCAACAACTAAACTAACTGAAATAGCATCATCTTCAATCAACAACACCAACTGAAGCAACAAAAAAACTCTCAGAATGTAAATCTTCACATAGGTCTCTGAAACTTGACATGGATAAACTAGATACACTCAACAACAAACCCTTTAGTCCATAACCTCTGATCATCAATGTACATAACTTACTAACATACTAAACTTCATTTCACCACTGACAACCTACAACTCATCTCATTACAATTTTCTCAATATCCTCGACATATACAACTTATAATGAATTAATGCTAATAGTATTGACATCAATGACAACCACATATCAACAACACAACCATGATATCAAACAATGTGGTTATGCACAAAGTTTGGTTTCTCAAAATGGATACAACAATTGTTATATTGAGAAAAGTTAAATAACAATGCAAACAAGTGAAAAGAATATGTTAGAAGATGAACATCCATATTATTTTATGGACAAAGGTAATGATTGTAATCAACTCACAAATAACACATATATCGAGCAACACAACAGTGATGAAGAAAAGGATACATGAGATGATAACAAAGTAAATATGCATGAATGATTTTCTTGTGATACCTCAGATGGTGAAGAAGTAAATGAGATACGAGGTGTTATTCCATGTCATGTTGTGATCAATGAAAACAAATCATGTGTTTTTGATATTTCATTACAGACCAGTGATCATGATCTTGAAAGTGTAGCCTTAAGCATTTACTCTAAAAATTTTGAACATGGTTTATGTAGTGATGAATTTTCTTGTGATGAAGATCATGGTGAGATTGAGGTTTCTGATTGCCTCTCTGAGGATTGTAATTACTCTTTTGAGGATGATTTATAAGCATACCCCTCACATGAAGGATGTAACGATATAAATGATCATGAAATCATTTTTACACAAGAGAATGAAAAAATTGCATGTGATGAATACCTGGAATGTACTCCAGTTTTGCTATCAATAGACAATGTTAATTGTGTGAGTGATGAGTAATTTGAAGATAAATATGTGTGTGTTCAGTGTGTTGATTCAAAACATAATGCTAAATATGACAAACATGTTGATGAATGTGTGTATGCCCCTACTCCTCATGATTGTTTATATGAAGCATAAATGGAAATGTTTGTGATACATGAAGAGGATGATGATTTACATGATAATGAAATAGGGGATACAGTTTGGACTAATCAAGTAGTATATTGTGGAAAATATATGGATCTTGAGTTAAATTTATTACCCATTGATGATATTGAAGAGCTTGTTGATTCATATGACAATAACTTTTTAGATTGTGTTGATACTGTAGAAATTCTTGATCCATGTGTAGAGCAGCCAAAAAATGAAAATAATGGTGGATCTCATTTTAGTGAGTGTGAAGTTGTAACGCCCCGCCGTGCGAACCCCAAAGGACATTAACACAATAATTACGGCACAATTTTTATTTTTTAAATGCACATAACATACATGTAATACCCATTAAGTCATAACATGAATTTCATTTAAGTAAACTCACTAACACAAACATCCTTTGGGGTACACAAAGAGTCATTACGCAACTTAGATCCATACAACATCAATAAAGAATAGAATCCAAAGATATAAAGTAAACAATAACAAATATGACACATACATGATGATCAATGATAAGAAACCATCTGAATACACAAATACCTCATATGCATGATCATCCTAACACATTAAATAGCAACTACCATGGTCAATACCCACACCAAGTTTAACATTTCATTACAGTACAATGTTTAAGAAGTACAATGATACAAAAGTGTTTCCAATCATGAACGGAAACCATACAACAAGATAACATGATACAAATAGTTAGAGAAATACAAGTATCAAAACTAGCTTCAAGACAGATACAACTCTGAAGTCGCTGCAACGGCACCAATCCGCACCTCTCGATCCTCGACTGGGGACCCAATGGGGTGCTTAGCACATTCCACCTGACCACGTGAGTCCGAAGACCCACCCCCCGTGCTAGGAGCTAACAAGAAAGAGACCTCAACCAAGAACATCCAACAGAGAACCTCAAGACTCAGCGTCATACAAAAGTATCATCAAAACTCAGGAATTACAATGACACAATCAACCTCATCCAAGAGTCATAAATCTCATCACATAATTCAAGGCAATAGCCAGTAAACAAGGAACCAAAGGAAGATCATAAAACACTTCCAATCACAATTTTGAATCGCAATGATACAATACAATAACATCATATCACAGTACCATAAGAGTACAAGGTCATAAGTCAAATATCAATGAGATAATACAAGACCACAAAGTACACCAAAGATAAAATAGGGTAAAACCATAAATCATTACAAACAACTATATTTCATCAATACAAGACAAAGAACCACTTCCAGAGGATTTCCAAAGAAACAACATAATAAGGAGTGTTAGAGGAGAGTGTCATCGCATGGCTTACATGGATTATCCAGACTACCACTAACGCAAGGCGCCGCCTCCGTCTACTGACGAATTATCCAGACAAAACCGAGCGCTAGGAGCCGCCTCCATCTATGGTTATCCAGACTACCTATTTCAAGGCGCCGCTCCATAGGGTTGCTCATGCGGATCCGTTACCCTTCGCGAAGACAAGGCAACGAACATGCCAACCACGGCCTTCTCAATCCCCTTTAGTCTGTGGTAGCACTAAAAAGGCGGATGAGGCATCAATTATCTTTTTAATGTGATTCTACCCACCCCCTAGTTAATTATTTAAATTATCACTTATTAATTTCACTCTAACAAGGGCTATCCTGGCACCCCTTTGTGCGCCGACCACCCACTTAGAGCCACTCCCACTCTAGACACTCAAAACATAAAAAACCAAATCCAAGGGTTGTACAACATAACAAGTATAGTAGATCACAACAGAGAAGCATGCAAGGCATCACCCATCTTGCCATAAATACATAATCAAAATCTCAACGATTCATGTACAACCCTTTTCAAAAAACATGAAACCAAAACACTTGCCACAACAAGGGCACATAAAAGGAGGAACACTAACCAATAGTAAAATAAACCTCTGGAAGATTCTCATAAAGTTACACTAGGGTTTCCCCATGAAAATCTGACAACAATAAAAGCAAAACCTTGAAGAACTATTTTCAATTCAATTATGATGAGAGAATACATCAAAATAAGATCAACAACTCCCTTAAACAACATCAACAACTTCAATACAAACTAAATCGGACATCCAAGGGAAACCTCTATTTTCTCCTCTCGGAATACCCATAAATCAAAGAGCTTTTCCATTTGACTCATTAACAACTCAAGCAGAACCACCAATCATGACCAAGATAACATTAACCGATTTACTACTTAGGGTAAAGCACAAAAAGAAAACATATGGGTTCCCAACGAATAACATCATACATTAATTGAGAGAAAATTCCAACTCAAAATCAACTCACGAAAAGTCACATCGAAAGAATCCATAAAACCACACATTCCAATAATATATCCATTCATTCAATAAGAAGTAACTTGAAACAAAAAGAACATTAGTTTAAAGATCAATCATTTCCAACATTTAAGGATAGCACAATATTACAAAGTGAAAATAAAATCTAATGGTTTAAGTCGTAAGACACTATTCACAAGTATACTCTTTCAAACACAATTATATTCCCATTTACACATTATAACAACAATCTCCTTTTGAAGATCAACCCACTCAAACCAATAATTTGATCCTAATATCAATCACAAGTATTTTCTAGAACTGTTCTTAAGAAATCCCACAAAACAACTATTAAAAGAATATGAGGGAAATTGACTTAGAAAAGATCATCTAATTTTATTCATTTACATAAACCCTTTGTTTAACTAAATATAATTAATCAAAACATTTATCGAATCAACAATCATTCACTAGCCTTTGTCGTAATACCCAACTATTTAAAGTTTTCAAATTTATTTACTTCCATTTATCTTATAAATCAATTCTCCCACCTAAATAGAAATAATCCTTATCGCCAATATTATCTACATACAAAACTCTACTTTTCATTATTTCTAAGTTAACTATCCCACTTGAAACTAATCAAATTGAGAATAAACTAATCTATCAATGTTACCCAAATTATTAACATAAGGAAACTCTCTCTCTAATCACTTTACTAACCTACCCAATAACATAATACCTAACTTAACTACCTAATAATTCTAATTTTCTAACTCCTATAAATAAATCATTTTCTGAACATAAACACATTAATCACAAAGTCTTAAGGAATAATTCCATCAAGTTTAATACGAATTATAATTATAACTTTAAAATATAATACTAAGATGACAATTCTATAATTTACAACTTTATTATAATACTATGGTGATGGCACTAATAAATTATTTCACATAGTAGTTTGATAAATAATTATTGTTCACAGACTCATTAGATAACAAAAAAGTAATTAAAACCATTTAACATTTTAATCAGTATCATTTAAATTAATTAACCTATGAACCTGGGATTTATCCTCACATAAAAATAACTTTATCATTTAACCTTCCAGTAAAAGAAACTACGTAAATGTAGGATCACTTATCTCCTTTAGTGAACCCTAAAACTTAATTAACTATATAAATCGATTTACTTTAACTAAACACAGTTCATTTATCTACAACAAAATTAAATACCTATTTCAATAATGTTTATTCGGTTAAAATCCTTTGTTAAATAATATTTTACTAAACAACCTAGCGAAATAACCATTTTCACTTTAATTATTTACCCAATTCTTTTATTTTCTAAAGCAAATTCAATACTTTATTTACAAATCAACTATCTAATTTAAAATTCTTTATCACCTTTTATTACTTCACTTACCATAAAATAAAATTACACTCGATTCATATTTTACTTTTACACCACGATAAAATCATAAACAAAACAATTAAAGAAATTATTCATGTTTTATAAACATATTATATAAATACGAACCATTTTCTTTTGAATAATACTCATCATACAAATCTACTTATATATTGAAATATCCTCATAAATTCTAAATATAAAAGACTACCTTCACTCAAATCTTTTAACCTAATTATGTATCTATACTTGTTTATATAACCATATGCATATAAAAGAATAATAATCAAAAAGGTATAAATTCAAAATAAATAAAAAGTCACTCATATATGCAGTTGGGAATTCAAATGCCATAACTCAGACAGGTTGACAAAGAAATCAGAGAGGCTATTTAATTCTGTACAATGTTTCAACTCTAATTGCTGTAACAGTGACAGGCTGCCAAGGGTTTCAAAGGAACTATTTAATTTACTACACTTTTGCAAGTCCAACGTTGCAGCTGTGATAATTTTGCCTATAGTTTTGGGGAGATTTTAAAAATTTAGATTACTAGACTATGTGAAGGAGCTCATCTAAACACTGTATCCAATAACATCAATTTCTCTCAGCTTCGACTGAACGGAGGTAACTGGCAAGGCTAGAAACATTGCGCAGACCAAGAGAATTAAATAATCTGCTCATTGGTCCTCAATTTATTCGCTTGAACAATCTGCTCATGGACGGCATCAGAGAAGACACACGAACCAAGCTTTCTCCAAGTTTGAGATGGTTACGGTTGCAACAATGTGAGAGGCCATTTATATGAGAAGTGAATTTTTGGAATTTGGTAATATCGCCATCTACTTGCATTATTATTAAATCACAAATGTTATCCGCAAGACTAAGGGCGAAAGAAAGGTGAGGTGCAAATACGTGACTTATGCGCAGGAGAAATAATATTAGATTTATTAAAACAATAAATCTTTATAGGTTAAAATTAGATTAATCTTTAACTTGTTAAGTTAATTTTATTTTCTTTATATCACAACTTAACTATGACTCTCAATGGATGGTAATTATTATCATTATTACTCAAATTTTATTTAAATTTATTTTATTTTATTTTCTTCTGTTTTGACATCAATTTTTGTAAACATAAATTTATGTTGATTTTATTAACTGTTCTACTTGGTGGCACTAGTTTACAAATCACTAGGGTTTCTACACAATTACGAACTAGGGTTGGTATTAAAAGCACATACAATAAAGCTTTTACTAGATTATACGTATATAAAAATAATAATTATAATGTGCACCTTGTAATGGTAGGATGCTCGTGTGCAGGCAGAGGGGATATGCAAAAATTGAATTATCTGTGTTGGAAGGATTCCATGTTGAATTGTTTACAGCCAATCTCTGAACCGCTTCAACAAAAATTTATTAAAAAATTATATGGAAACAATCTGTACAAATTCAATGATTACACACTAAAATCTTTACATTCAATTGACAGAATAACATCCACAAATGCACTTATTATTTATTTCAAGCTTTGCTTTAAATCAAAAGAATAATCTACTTTAATGAAAACTCATCAAGCCTCTAGTTTAAATAGAATATTTATGAAGTCCTAAAATTATTCATAAAATAATTTGCACAAGGTAAAAAGATAGGTCACAGAGGTAAAAAGAGAACAACACCAATTTACGTGAAAAACTCCAACTGGAAAAAAAACCACTCCAAAATATCCGCAACTTATTTTTATTGATCATCAATGAAAAAAATACCTTTCCTCGATCCCTTCCAGACAAGAGTAGTAATTTATTGAGGTTGAAGGATGGATCAGCCAGCAATTACGCCTAAAACTTTTGCTGCATCTTCAAACCCTTGGTCATTGTAGAATTCCCCTAAATTTTTTTTTTGCCTCCTGAAAGAAAATTTAAATTTCTGTCAACTATTTAACTCCTCTTAATCAAAAAATAACTAATTTTCAATAAAAAATAACACTATTTTTAATCATTACCCACTTATTTATTTATTTAATTTCTAAACCAATAACTTCTTTTGTTTTAAATTACTTCCACTTAACTCTAAATTTTAACTAAAACAAATTTCCTAAATATTAATTTTTTAATTAAATATAATTGAATAATATTTTACCGTAGTTTATTTAAAAATCTTTAGTTTTTAATAAGTTCCTCTTTTAATATTTATCACTTTTAATCGCCCCATTGAATTAATCATTAAATGATAAAGTTTTTCTCTATTTCTCTGACCATTTTTCAACTATTTCTGGCCTTTAATAAATTGACGTTTATAGATTTTCTAATTTTCGTTTGTCATCGGGTTTCACGTAACCTTATAATTAAATTTTTTTATTTATCAATTAAACATGGCATCCTAATGAGTTGTGATTTTTGAAATTGGGGTGAATAATGTTCACCACATAAATTGTGAATTATTGACAACTTACTTTCCCTCGACGACGACCGAAACGGAGGGCACTACATCTTTGATGTTCTTTATCTTCATAGTGTGAACATGGACATATTTTTTTCCTATGAGGAAAGCATTTATGTGAAAGAAAATAAAGATTCTAGTTATATTGCTAATGAGGAGTTTTCAACTAGAAATTAGTCTTTCACATTTGGGTCAGCACACATAGCAACTAATATTGCACATGAAATTACCAATACACATGGGTGTCTTCTCACTACCCTTGTTAATGTTGAATTGCTTGAGCCTACTCTTAAGGTATTTTGTATTAAGTTTAATGATGGAGTGAACATGAATGGATCAAATACATTTTAGGTACTAGTTTTTTCTCAAGTTCCTAATCAAAATTGTGCATACACTCACCCAATCATCAAATGCATATACCTCTCAAAATAATATCAAGTGAGTGTATATTAATTGTCCCTCATCAAATGGCATCCATTGACAAAGATCAGATTGAGTCTCATACCATTGATTAGCAACATGCAAATATCCTTGACTCATGAGCACATATCCAAGCATCAATTGATCAAGAGACAAGAAGGCTTGTTAAAACTAAAGGCATTGTATATCCATAAATTCAAGGGAAGCCTCATGTTGAAAATGGTGCAAGTGAAATGAGCAAGGTTATTGGAGTTGGTGAGATGATGCAATTATTTGAATATGAAGAAAAATTAAGTGAAGATCATTATGTGTGTACAAATGTTCAAAGTATTCATTATGATACCATTGATCCTCCATGTGTATTTTCATCTCATGAATTGAATCAAGATGTTTTTTGTCCTGTTGTTCACTGTAACTTGAATAAGTCTAATTCAAAATCATTTGCACCATATGAGTGTGATGGTAATTTGGATAATATTGATAATTTTACTCAAGGAGAATGTGGACGTATTGAGTCTCCTTATGCTCTACTTGCACAAGAAGTTGATCATAATGACTATCACTTTGTTGCCCCAAATGATTTGATTGAGGTTGAAATGGAATCATTTATCATACATGAGGATGACATTGATGTAAAAATGTTTGATAGTGCTTGTTCACCAATGGTTGATTTAAATGCACATTGTTTTGATCATGTTGATCAGGAATCCATCTCAATACCCATGGGATGTTTTAGTGACCTTGAGAAAGTCTTCAGACCATGATTTTTTAAATTTTAATATTGAAAAGTCAGTTGATAAAGTGGTAAGTGATTTTGAATATGGGTGCTTTCTTGTCATCCTCGACGACATAGAAGAGAGTCACAGTTATGAATCTAAAACTATATGTGTTGATGGTAATGTGGAAGCACTAGTTGATCATATGGAAATTAATGATATTAATGAAGTCCTTTGCAAAAATGAATCAAATGAGGAATTTTTTGTGATAAAGGATTTTTTGTGAAGATGTGAATAATGAGATAAACTCAGATTTGTTTAAACCAACTCTTGAAGTTGTCTACATGGATTTGAATTTTTATTTCAAAGCTACATCAAATTATATCTTTGAATCAGAATTGGAAGTGTTCGCTCATGATATGAATGATAATGATCCTTGAGTGTGTTTTACTTGGCAAACATAGAAGTGTGCAATAAAATGTCTAAATTTGAAAACTTAAATCTAATTTCTTGCGGGTTTAATATGATGCAGTTGCAAAATGAAACAATGTATGATTGTTTCTCCTTTGATACACCTGAGGGTTCTTTGTATAGTTTGCAACTTGATGTTCATGATGAATCCAAGATTTGTGTGCAAGCTTTTTGTGAGAGACCTAATGACAACTGTGAGATGGACTATAAGTGTTTCCAATTCTCAATCCAATTGGAAGAGATCTCAATGGAATGTGATAATAATGAAAATAATGGAGAATGTTGCATTACATATGTATGTGTCTCATATGATGAATATAACACATGTATGCCATATCATGACATAAATTTTTAATAGACGTGTGATTGCAAAGTGCAGGTCAGTAAAGATATTCATGATAGTGGAACATACAATAGAATGGGAAAAAATGCCAGTGGTAATGTTTATGATCAGATTATTCTTAGTAATATTCTCAAATTGATCAAATTTATATGTGATGAAAATTAGATATTTGACAAGGGAAGGTTTTGGTTTTACCTTATAGGGGGCCTAGGGCCACCAACTAAAGGAAATATCTAATTTTTTACCCAATGGAGTAGGCACACAATTTGCTTCTACCAGAGATTTAGAATCTTGCTATTCCCACAGGGGGCACACATCCCCAGTCAAAGTCACTATTGATACTTTCAAATTTTGCAAATTTGAAGTGTCCATATTGAAAATTTGCATTTGCACACTCAGAAGGGCACCTGAAAAATCTGCCCAAGTGACCTACTTTGGAGGGTCATAATCTAGTGCCTATTGATTTTCCTACAAAACCCCTTAGTAGACATACTCATGTGACATATGTGAACATGTATGTCAGTTTTCAGTTTCCCATGATTAGTTTTGATAGTGTTTTGAAAAGCGAAGCTAGAGGGTTTTGGCACTTTTTGTTGTTTGTAAACTCTTTGTTCTACAAAGTGACCTCTTGTTCGAGCTCATATTTCACAATTGGATGATTTTCAAGACAAACGAATTGTTTCTCTCCATTCTTCCTACATTCATGTACTCACCTATTTGATTTCAGAATCTCATGATTAGATTTGCTATTTTTTTGAGATCAAAAGCAATTGCAATTTGTTTTGATTGTACATCTACATTTCTGACATGTTTCAAGGTGGTCAACTTTGACCCCTAATATATCATGAAGATTAATGGTTGAACGAAAGATCTCTTGCACACATGCTCAATGAATCTAAATGATCTAATGTTTCTAGTGGAAGCTTTCCAGGAGTTGATTTGATATTTTTTCAAGGTGACTTGGTGAGTTCTAATTGATCTTGAACAAGTACAATTGTAGAAAAATCTGATTGAGCAACTTTGACATTGAATAACTTTCACCTTGTGATTCATCTTATTGAGCCATTTGTTATAATGCATTCTTGGGTCAAATTTCTACATGCCTATAAGTTTTCATTGCTCCAGGAGATTGTTTGACTAGTTTTCCAGGGTGATTCCAGAGCCCACTTGACTAGTTTTGATCATTGTGCAAAAATGCCTAAAAGCATATTTTAGCAACAACCCGCCTCGATTTTTTTCATGATAGGAACATTCAAAGGTTGTTTCCAGTCATTTTAGCATAATTTTTTTTTGAAAATGATTGTTTTTCATTTGATCCCACATGGGGACTCGACATGCTTTGCACAGTTGTAAAATTGTGAGTGTTGTATTGTGGCAATCACTTCATGTGAATTGTTTTGAATTGGCTAGTATGTGGAAGGACATACAATTATAATTTCCTTCAAGATTTAAAATGAAAATTGAAATCAACTTTTCAAATATGGAGTTTGAATGTCATGCCATCTAGAGGGTAAATATATTGAATAGGGGATAACAAGTATGAAGGTGTCAATGTGAATATGATGAATGAATTGTTTGATAAAATGCATCGAAGAGATGGTAAAAGAATTTTTTAGTATCTTTTTGCAGCAAAGGCAAGCATAATGCTAAATATGGGGAACATTAGAGAAAAATATGGACACACATCAATACGTAATGGATAAGGTAACTTGATGTTAAATATGCATGCAAATGTGGAAGCTTTTACTGGTGAAGTAAAATGTAGAATGTCAAGGCTGAATGGATATAAAAATTCTCCTCAAAAGAAGAAGAAATCAGGAAGTTGGAGGCTCAAGGATCCAATCTTGAGATTCAGAAATCATTGCTAGATATAAAGCACCAAATGAATCAAAGGGGCAGATTATACTCCCATTAAGGGTGTATCAATTTTTTTTGATGAAATCCTATTTCTATGGGTGCCATAGATTATCTGCAGTAGTTTTAGAGGTAGATAGAGGAATTTGAAATTTCCCATGAGTAGAGAAAAATGATTAAAAACTCCACAAAGTAAATATAATGTGAAGAATCCTATGTTGACTTGTCAGCCACACCAAGACCTTGAATTGTTACTACTATAGAAAGCAGTTGTTGCACCATGAGAAGGGATTCAAAGAACAAGTCAACATCTTTTGAAAGAGTTAGAACCATATTGAAAATTTTGCACTGACAAGAAAGGGTTCATGTTGGGAGATAAATAGTAGGCATTTGCATGGAAAATGTATCAAAATTGTTTGAGGAAACTCTATTTTGATGTAGCATTTGGAAATTCTATTGTTGCACATCAAATGTGTGCCATCGAACCTATTGAGAGGGAGTAACCATGCCAATGAGGTGCAAAGCATAAACAAATAGAGGGAAAAGTTAGGGAAAGTAGAGAAAATTAATGGAGGGCAGTGAATATCGCCTATCATTAGTTGTGTTTTTTATTTTTCTCAAGCAACCAACAATGCCCGATGGTAAAGTCCGTGTGCCCCTCATTACTCATCGCGATTTGCTTTCTCTAGTTCTTTTCCTATGTATGATCCCTCATTTTGCATTGCTTATCACTAGATTTGTTCCCATCTTCCTGTTTGTAATGCGTGATGAGTGATATGCTTTGGGGAAAGAGTGTGGTGGGCCCGATAAACATGGTGAAGGAAAAAAATTTAATAAATTAAAATGTTTCCTGGTAAGATGAAAGAAATAATGTGGGGTTTCATTTTTTAAAACCAAGTATTTTAAAATGTAAAATTGAAACAAATATAATGGGTACGAAAGAAATATTTTCATTTACCCAAGGAAATGGTTTTAAGAGTAAAAAAATTTAATGTAAAGTGAAATGAGTATCCTTTTGCTGGGCAATGAAAATGTAAGATGAAAATAAAATGTGAAGTGCAATATTATAGGTGCACGGGTAGTATTTTAATTTTTCCTGGCAAAGTGAATGAAATATTCACTCTGGAGTGCTTTATTTGCTAAGAGGTGAAAATATAAAATGCAACAAAGAGGAGCTAAGTGAATTATTTCCATGGGAAGATGATTTTTTTGTTCAAGAATTAAATGGTGAAGGAAAAGAGTGAGAAAAGACCAAAGGGAAATTTTGTTACTGCAAGGGGAAGAGAGAAGAGAGGGGATTTTCAATTTATGTTGTTGATGGATGGAGAAGGAAGTTGGCAAGTGTCTTCTATAGATTAATTCTAGGGCTTCTAATGTTTCTTATTTCATCTTTATCTTCTCATTCTCTTCTCATTGTGAGGGGTTCCAATTTTCTAAAAGTTCTGCAAGGCAAAAAAAAGCTCTATAACAATCATAAAGCTAGAGTGAAGTATGATCATTAGTCACTAATTTGAAGTGTTATTTTGTTTCTAATTGAGCTTCATGTTTATATTTTATTCTATGACTATTTACATGGTTGAGATGTAATACTCTTTTGAATTTGATAATCAAAGATTACTTGGGTTTTTTCATGCACATTTGTTGCATTTGAGTTACATTTGTTATTGCCTTTTGTTCAATGAATAATGTAATTGCTTTAATGAATGTCAGTTGCATTTTTTATTGACTTTTATTCAAGGGATAGTGTAATTTCTTTAACAAACATAATCAGAGTGTTGTGTTTCCAGGTGGATTTGTAAGAAGTCATCTGATAAAGCTTCAGTGTGTTGTGTAGTTTTTGCACACACGCCCTGCTGAAAGTAGGGACCCTCTTTTGTTTTCACTCTTGTTGTTTTGGCCCTTTGATTTTGGGGATTTAAATTGCCTTGGCATGAATTTAAAGTGTTCATCTTGCTTGCTTAAGTGTTTTCCCCAAGTTACACGTTGAAAATCTTAAGTTTTGGGACAAGTTAGGGTTTTTACCCTAGTTCAGGATTATTCGCCCCATCCGGATTATCCCAGATTGTGCTCGAAGTTTGGCTCTATCTTCTTTGCACCATGTTTCAGATATTTCTGGCCTTTGTATAATTTCTTCTAGGCTGGATTTTCCTGAATTTTCGTCTTGTCATCGGGTTTCTGAACTTGGTTATTTTTGGAGTTTTGTGCCTTTATGATTTATCATTGGCATCCTAATGAGTTGTGATTTTTGATCTTGGGGTACTTTGCATGTTGTGGCATTATAAATTTGTGAATTATTGATCTGGTTATGATTCCCTCGACATTTTCATCATTGTTTCTTGCTTGGGCATTCGACATTGTTGTTTGTCTTTGCTAGAGTCGACTAGCATTTTATTCATAATATGTACATGTTGCCTTGGTTTCGATTGATGAATGTGAGTTGTGCTTTGGCATTTTAGTTTTGCTTGGAGTTTGAATTTTTGTGTCTCAAGCTTGCTTTGTGCGTTCATGGTTAAAATCTAGGGTTTCATGCCTAGGGCTTCGCCATTTTGTCTTAACTTGCTTTCGAATGACTCTAGGATTCAAAGAAGATCTATACAAAATTCAAGTTAAGCAATTTACGTGCCCAGGGTCCTCAAATTTGTGATCTTTGATCAATTTGAGTGAGATCGTGTGAGATTGTCGATATTCGAGTTTTCTTACTTCAAGATTTTCCTTTCTGGTCAGATTTTCTTGATTTCTCCTTCTTCCCCTAATTTTCCCGAAATTCATGTAGTGTTATCATTTTTGTGGAAATCCGGTCTGGCTGAATTTTTCTGGATTTTCTGGGAAGCTTGGTGAACTTCAAAATTGGATGAAATGGATGATTTTAATGTTAAATAATTGTTATTCCATGCTTTTAATTGATAAATTGCACTGTTATCTACATATTTTCTGCATTTTTAATGATCTATGGTTGATTTTGTGCCTTCCTCCCCAGAATCTGCCTAGGCCAGATTTTTCCTGAATTTCCCTTCTGGCCCAAATTTCGCAGGTAGCTCAAAATCCCAGATTGTGTAGTTTGCGATTGAATGAGGTTTTTGGGTTGACTTCAATCTATGTTTGAGTTTATCTGGATGACAAATACATTTCTGATGATGGGCTAATCTTGATCTTCATGGTATAATAGTGTTATAATGGATATTAATGGTGGATTTTGCTAAGTGCAGGCTGAATTTTGTTGAGTCGTCAAGGAAGTTCTGGAGATGAAGTTTAATCTATGAAACAAATTCAAGTACTATTTATTCCACCCTTTTTAGACTTGGAGGGGTGCACTGAGGATAACAATGGAAGGAGGTATTTAATATAGGGTTGCATTGAAATTTGTGCATTGGTCTGAATTGCATTGGAGATCCCAGGCCAACCTAGATTGAGTTCAAGCATTTAATGCTAATTTATTCTATTTTGAATTCTCCTTGGGCCGACCTATTTTATGGCCATTTATTATTGTAAACATTAATTGGGCTGACTTGTTTGTGGCTATTTTATGATTGTAAATCCCAACTTGGCCAACATGCTTTGGGGTTTCCTATAAGTTGGGCATTTTTCCTCATTTGTAATAGATAGAAAATAGGTATACAGATAGAGATAATTTTGCTACAAGAGTGAATTAAGTAGTAGAGAAGAGTTAGAAGTTAGTCAATTTCTGAGCAAGTGTTGTACCAGAACATTGGAATTGTTGTTGAAATTCGGTGATTCAATACAATCAAAGACATTGTGATTTTCTGGTGATCTCTTTTGTGTTGACTTATCTTGCATGGTTCTTATGATTCTATCTTTCAAATTGCTCAAGGTTATTAAATTTATATTTAAATTTGATTCAATGATGTTTATGATTTGATGCTTGAAGTGTTTGCACCAATCCCTAGTCCATACTTTTTGCAGCTAGCTGATTGTTAGTTGCTTTACAAAGTTAGCCTGGACCTTTATATTCATTGTGCTTAGTTCAATTGTGGAGATTTATTCATTTCAATTCTAATTGGGTTGTCTTGGATGAATGTTCATTATCTGAAAAATATTTAATACCTTAGAAGATTGTATTGTTTATGTAAGATTGTAGATTTATCTTGGTCAAGCATGAATTAGTTTATGAGGGATTGGTCCATTTCAATTATTTCATCATTTGCATTGTTAATCTTAGGAGTAGTTAAATTTAGGAATCTCTCTAAAACCTTAATATTTTTTATTTCTTTATCATTTGAGTTAGATTTAGGATTGAAGTATCATTACATTGCTAGATCTGATAAATTCAGGATTCAGTCTTTGCTTGTAGTAAGGTTCGTTTGTGATTACCAGCATTTTCACATTTATCATTGAGTTGTTTATGCATTTTCAAGACCTGACATTAGATACCTTGGGGTTATCTCTTGAGGCTTGCTGATAGATATTTACCTTTCAAGAGAGATAGGATATTATATTATGTCTGAGTTGTTGTGCAGAAAACATCATCAACAAATTGGCGCTGGAAGGAGGGCCTGAATAAGCTAAGCTGGATCAATTTTTGTTTGCCATCTCTCCTGAAAGATTTAGAAGAAGAACCAGATCTACTCCAGGAGAGGAGGAATTTCAAGAATTACTAGCCCCTACTAGGTCAAGAAGGACCAATAGAAGGGGAGAATCATCATCCACCCTACCACCTCCATCATCTCCATCATTCTCATCTTCATCAAGTTCATCTTCATCTTTATCTTCATCTTCATCTGAGGACATTCCCATCCAACAACCTCAGTCAACCATAAATCAACCATTAGCACCCCCACCTCCACCTATGGCTTTCCTAGCTAATAACCCACCTCCATTGACCTTTTCCAATCACAATGTCATGCCCAAGAACCCTGAGCACTTCTGTTCAAAGTTCCATGTTAATGATCCCAATAGAATTGCTAAGGAACACATCAGGATCTTTCAGACTAGCCTTAAGGATAGGGTAATCAATCATGAGGATGTAGCATGTAGAATCTTTCCTTATTCCTTGGGAGAGGATGCATTCTATTGGTACAATCATTTACCTGTTGGGTCCATCAGGAATTGGAATGAACTGGAGACTACATTCTTATAGAAGTTTAGGATTCCCATCAGTCCCAGTGAACTCTACCATCAATTCACTAATGTTAAGAGAGAAGTCCATGAGCCTATAGGGTCCTTCAACAATTAGTTTCACTATGCCTATACCAGAATACATGCCCCTTATGCTGCTGATGAGCCCACTGCTTTAGAGGTTTAATATGAGGGACTTGATAGTCTAACAACCACCTTCATGAAATGGATAAATAATCCTCCTAATAATTTTCTTGATGCATATGCAGAGGCTATAAAGGTTAGCACTACCCTAAGACAACATTTTTCTAGACCTTTACCATCACTAAGACTTGTTGCTCACCCTGGACAAGTCCTAGCTCTCAATCAGGCTCTCACTAATCATACCCCAATCATGAATCTGGTTCCCCAGTGGCCTATGGTTCCTCGCCCAGGGCCTCCAGTGATTCAAGTGCCACTTGTAGTCAGCTATCCCTAGCAAAATGCAAATCAGCCTCAGCATCCACAATCTCATGCTAGCTATCCCCCATATTTGTAGAATTCTAAAGTTTTGAACCAGTCATTGAGTACCAGCACTACAGTAGGATATCCTCAAAATAATGCGAGCCAGCCTCCATACGGAAATTTTGATAAGGAGAGACTGGATGAATTGTCTGAACAAGTGAAGAAGCTGAATATGGAGGTAACTTATTTGAGGAACTAGAACAGTTAGTTGCAAGTTGCTCAGAGAAATATGTAGTCTAATTATAGCAGAGAATTATGATAGAGGACAATCCTCAGGCTAGAACTTTGACCGAGGGGAAGGTGGTGGACAAGGGCTTGACAAGAAACAACCACCAAGACAAAACAGGACTTGGAACACGAGGCCTAATAATGGAGGAGTCCCTACTCCATTGGATCAACTAGTCAATCAACTAGTTAATCAAGAGAAGCCTCCTAATGGTGTATATTTACTTGAGGCTGCATTATCAGGATGGTGTAGGCTCCATAAAACAAGTCAGCATTCTGAGTTATATTGTCAAGAATTCTAGACGGCAACTTCAATCTTCTAGTATGAAGTGGAGAACAATTCGAGTAGTCGGGAAATGGTTCCATCCACTCCCTATGATTCACCAATGTTGGTCCTAAACCATGCTTCTTTCCCACATAGCAAAGACAATGTGTCTAAAGAAGAATCAGACCAGTTCAAGGAAGAGGCAGATCAAGTGTGCAATGGAGATGAGATTTCATAGTTGTTTGATGAAAATCCAGTAAATGACAATGGCCCCTTGGATGAAGAAGAAGCTTATGTTGAAGAGGTACATACTTTCTAGATGTTTGTTAAGAAGTATGATTTGAGAGAAATGCCACATAGATATCCACCAGCTGGAGGCCCCTTCACCACCTGCATTCCACCAGACAACTTCACCACTCCTCCAGACCCTAATGCCAACAATAATCCATTGTATCCTCATGTGCCTAAGTAGTATATGTCAAAGGAAGGGCAAGCATAGATGGACATGTCAAAAGGAAGAAGTGTTGAAGCAAGCAAAGGTAGGATGGTGGACTATCCAAAAGAGACTCCTATTGATCTAAGTGAAGAACAACTAGCCATATATGTTGTAGAAGAACTCAAGAATCTAAATGTAAGTCTATCTACATTTGAGTTATTGAGAGTTCCAACCATTATAAATGTTGTTCTAGAGGCTTATAATGCAAATTCCATATCACAAGATAGATCAATTAGTGAAAGTATCAACAAAGTATCTAGCTCTCAAATAGTAGGAAGGAAAAATCAAACTCAAAATCAAGTTCATGTGCCTCCTAGAGATAAGGGAAAAGAGAAGAACAAAACTCAAGTTGCTCAAGTGGATACTCACTTAACTTAGTTTCAAGGGAAAACAGAGACTTCTCCATTCCTGATTTTTGTCTGCATATTTGGTAAGCACTTGCACAATTGCTTGTTAGATTCTGGTGTCTCCAATGTAATGCCCTTTGGTGTCTATTGAGCTTTGGGTATTACTCTTGCTGATTCTCAAAATAAAGTTACACAATTGGATAGGACTGAAGTTAATGTTGTAGGGGAATTAAATCTGATTCATATGTAGGTTGCTTCTGACCCTAGGATTCAATAGGTTATCAATATACAAGTGGCTGATATACCTGATGCTTATGGCTTGATTTTGGGAAGAGACTTTACCAGGGCCTTGAATGGATATGTCTCATCTGATAACTCTCATATGTGGCTTCCCTGGAAGAGAGTGCCAAACCAGATTAGAATTGAAAGAGAACCTAGGATGAGGTACACAATTATAGAATATCAGAACACCTCCAATAAAATTTTCATAGCAGAGGTGAGCATGGGAAATTATGTGCTTACAACCCCTTTTGAGGAGTCAAATGTAGAGGAAGTCCTTATGTTCCACACAATGCATGTTGATCTCACAATAGAATCTATTCATACCGAAGCCTTGGTGGAACTAGTTGAAAATGAAGATGATCTTGAAGACAGTCAGCTCAGTTTACTAGATAATTTCCAAGAATTCATTTAGAATAAGGATCCAATACAAACTAGATATGAAGACTTTGTTGCCAGGATTATAAAGTATTGGTCAAGCTTTAGTTATAGAATCAACCTTGAGGACCTGTTGTTACCACCTTGGTGTAGGATATATGATGAAGATCATTTAGAATTCACATGCTTTCAGTGCCAGGCAGCCATAAAGGAGGTGGAAGAACAAATGCAACTACCACAACATGCGAGGGATACACAAAAGGCTCCAATGGGATAATTTCAACAAGTTGTTGATGAACGTCTTGAAAAACATGAGGAAGCACTTAATGGGGTGGTCAACATTCCTAATGATTGTGATCAAGAGTCCAAACCAATGCCAATAGAGGAAGAATTCAGGGAGTTCTCTCATTTATCAAACTCTATTTTTTCTCTGTTTGTTGATGAACTGAACATTGAAAATTCAAACTTTATGCATCAATGATGAGATAACTAATGTGGCTCATATTGATATGCAAGAAAATTTGAATGATGCTGAAAATAGTAATATTATAGTCATAATTGATGGGCATGATCACACAACTGCAAGTGAAAATGTGCTTACAAGTGAAAAGTTCCATGTTGACAATTCTAAACTTGTTCAATCTAAATTTCACTTTGTATTGCATAGTGATGCCTCCAGTTCTGTATTGCATGTTTCTAACACAAAGGGATTGGTGTACCATCAGTGGAGACCTCCTGATGACATAGATATCAGCTCTTTACAATTGAAGAATGATGAATACCACATTTGGTCTACAATAGTACAAAATCAAGTTATTTCTCTTTTTGCTATAAATTCTTAAGCTTATCAATTCAATTATGGAAGTTTAGGAAAGATAGTTTCCATACGGATTGATCATGGTTTCAATGAGTTGTCTCAATTGCTGGTCATTCCTGATTATAAGGTTGAGTTTGAATGTTGCATTATTGAGCCTTATTTTGCTGAATATAAAAATAAGTTTGCATTTTTTAGGACTATTACTTTCACCTTATTGCTTGTTCATGCATTGAAAGGTCAAGTAGGTGTAGGTCTTAGTTTATCATGTCTAGTGATGAGTCATTTTGGTGTTTCTTTGTATATAGTTTGAATTGAATAAATGCAAATTGCTCTGCTCTCTTTAATTTTTCTTTTATGCTCTTGCTTTCTTTAGATTAGGTTGCATTAGTATAGGTTTGCTTTTAGTTTGGTTTGTTTTTGCTCTGCTCTTTCTTTTGGAGGTCTTCTTGTTTTCTTCTGGATGTGTTGCACCTACATGGAAAATATTCTCTTGTCTAGGACTGTTCTGAGTATTTCCTTGATGAACTTTAATCATGTGTCTTGAAAGGATGGTTGAGGTCTTTGTTATCGTTCATGCAGTATAAATTTTTGATTTAAAGAGGATGGGTCACTGGTTTGATTTGAATTTGAAGTATTCTAAAATCTTATATCTCTTATACATTTTAAAAATTCGAAAGTTGCAGTAGGATCCTTGTGAGGTCTTGTCAGGTGAAAAATATTATTTTTTCTTCAGTGCCACTGTGGTTCTCAGCCCTGAGTGTGAACTTCATTGTTCACAGGTTAAAATGAAAAAATGAAAAGAAAAGAAATATCAAAAGAAGAAAAAGTGAAATATTGAAAATCAAAAGAATGAATTCAACTTATCAGGAGTATCCAAATATCTCTATCGGGGCTATAGACGCCTAGCTGGAAATAGAGCTATGTTTGGAAGAGTCACAACGATAACCTCATTGGGGCTATAGATGCCTGACTGGTAGCGACGCTCTATCCAGGTTTCTTTTGAAGTTAGAATATTTACATAACCTACCCTGACTGAACTTGATTTCTGCATTAGCTCAAGGAAGGAAATGAACTCATGTGCACACACTTGGATTTTCAGTCTATGGAAGGTTCAGTCCACCTTTGGTTCTAAATCTTTGATCTTGCATTTTGATTTGTTTGTCTGATAATGAGGTCAAAACCAAATATTTTGGGTTCATGATTCTTGTTCATCATCAAATGCTCAAGAGCATTTTCCCAGCAGAGTCGCCATTTGTTGTGCAATTTTTGCACACACGCCTCACTGAAAGCAGGGACCCTCTTTTTTTTTCGCTCTTGTTGTTTTGGCCCTTTGATTTTGGGGATTTAAATTTCCTTGGCATGAGTTTAAAGTGTTCATCTTGCTTTCTTAAGTGTTTTCCCCAAGTTACATGTTCAAAATCTTAAGTTTTGGGCCAAGTTCAGGTTTTTACCCTGGTTCAATATTTTCTGCCCCATCCAGATTTTCCCAGATTGAACTCAAAGTATGGCTCTATCTGCTTTGCACGTGTTTCAAAGATTTTTGGCCTGCACGGAATTCCACTTGGGCCAGATTTTCCTAAATTTCCATCTTACTGTCGAGTTTCTGAACTTGGTTGATTTTTGGAGTTTTGTGCCTTTATGCTTTATCGTTGGCATCCTAATGAGTTGTGATTTTTGGTCCTAGGGTACTTGGCATGCTATGGCATTCTGAATTTGTGAATTATTGATTTGGTTATGATTCCCTCAGAATTTTCATCATTGTTTCTTGCTTGGGCATTCGACATTGCTATTTGTCTTTGCTAGAGTCAACTCAAATTTTATTCATAGTATGTACATGTTTCCTTGCTTTCGATTGATGAATGTGAGTTGTGCTTTGGCATTTTAGTTTTTCTTGGAGTTTGAATTTTTGTGTCTCAAGCTTGCTTTGTGTGTTCATGGTTAAAATCTAGGGTTTCATGCTTAGGGCTTTGCCATTTCATCTTAACTTGCTTTTGAATGAGCCTAAGATTCAAAGAAGATCTGTAGGAGGTTCAAGTTAAGCAATTTCTGTGCCCAGGGTCCTCAAATTTGTGATCTTCAATCAATTTGAGTGAGATTGTGTGAGATTTCCGATATTCAGGTTTTCTTCCATCCTCAGGATTTTCCTGTTCGGTCAGATTTTCCCGGTTTCTCCTTCTACCCCTCATTTTCTCGAAATTCATGTAGTGTTATAATTTTTGAAGAAATCCAGTCTGGCCAGATTTTTCCAAGATTTTCTGTGAAGCTTGGTGAACTTCAAAATTGGATGAAATGGATGATTTTAATGTTAAATAATTGTTATTCCATGATTTTAATTGATAAATTGCACTATTATCTACATATTTTCTACATTTTTAATGATCTATGGTTGATTTTGTGCCTTCTTCATCGGAATCCGCCTGGGCCGATTTTTTTTGGAATTTCCCTTCTGGCTTGGATTCTGCGACTGGCTTGAAATCCCAAATTGTGTAGTTTGCAATTGAACGAGGTTTACAGGTTGATTTCAATCTGTGTTTGAGTTTATTTGGTTGATGAATACATTTTCTGATGATGGGCTAATCTTGATCTTCATGGTATAATAGTGTTATAATGGATATTAATTAATGGTGGTTTTTGCTGAGTGCAGGCTGAATTTTGCTGAGTCGTCAAGGAAGTTCTGGAGATGAAGTCTAATCTATGAAAAAACATTCAAGTACTATTTATTCCACCCTTGGCTAACTTGGAGGTGTGCACTCAAGATAAGAATGGAAGGAGGTAGTTAATATAGGGCTGCATTGAAATTTGTGCCTTGGTCCGAATTACATTGGAGATCCTAGGCCAACCTTGATTGAGTTCAAGCATTTAATGCTAATTTATTCTATTTTGAATTCTCCTTGGGCTGACCTATTTTATGGCCATTTATTATTGTAAACATTAATTGGGCAGATTTTTTTGTGGCTATTTTATGATTGTAAATCCCAACTTGGCCGACATGCTTTGGGGTTTCCTATAAATTGGGCATTTTTCCTCGTTTGTAATAGATAGAAAATAGGTATATAGATAGAGATAATTTTTCTACAAGAGTGAATTAGGTAGTAGAGCAGAGTTAGAAGTTAGTCAATTTCTGAACAAGTTTTGTAACAAAACATTGGAATTATTGCTGAAATTCGGTGATTCAATACAATCGAAGACATTGTGATTTTCTGGTGATCTCTTTTGTGTTGACTTATCTTACATGGTTATGATTCTATCTTTCAAATTGCTCAAGGTTATTAGATTTAGATTTAGATCTAATTCAATGATGTTAATGATTTGATGCTTGAAGTGTTTGCAGCAATCCCTGGTCCATACTTTTTGCAACTAGTTGATTGTTAGTTGCTTTACAAAGTTAGCCTGAACCTTTATATTCATTGTGCTTAGATCAATTATGGAGATTTATTCATTTCAATTGCAATTGGGTTATCTTGGATGAATGTTCAGTATCTTAAAATATTTAATACCTTAGAAGATTGCACTATTTCTATAAGATTGTAGATTTATCTTGGTCAAGCAGGAATTAGTTTATGAGGGATTGGTCCATTTTAAGTATTTCATCATTTGCATTGTTAATCTTAGGAGCAGTTAAATTTAGGAATCTCTCTGAAACCCCAATATTTTGTTATTTATTGATCATTTGAGTTAGATTTAGGATTGAAGTATCATTACATTGCCAGATCTAATAAATTTAGGATTCAATCTTTGCTTTTAGTAAGGTCCCTTTGTGATTGCAAACATTTTCACATTTAGCACTAAGTTGTTTATGCATTATCAAGACCTAACATTAGAGACCTTGGGATTATCTCTTGAGGCTTGCTGTTAGAGATTTACCTTTCAAGAGAGATAGGATATTATATTCTATTTGAGTTGTTGTTGTGCAGAAAACATCATCAACACAGTGGTTTTGTTATCATAATGTGATAATGTTCTCAAAGAGCTTCAAAACATGTTTAATAGTATAGGATGAAATGTTGGTTATATGACTCTATAGCCCTCTTCTTCGCACTAGTCAATATTTACGCATTTTCTATTTTCAATTTGGTCCCAAATTATTAAATCAAAATCCATTTCAATTTTGTTTTCTTATGAGTTATTTGTATCCACCATGTTCTCCATGCTAGTTGATGAAATTTTCCCAATATATTAGTCAATGTTGAGTGATATTTTATGTTCCTTAGAATATTCTTGTGAGAGCATCATCTATTAAGAAATACCCTATTGAATGTGTGTCTAAAACTTTAGGAATTGTTGAATAGGGTCACCCCCTAGGTCTTTTAGAGCCTGAAGTGCATGGGAATGTGTTCAAATATCATTTCCTGTCAGTTGGCTAGATCCTACTCTAGGTCTGAACATGAAGTGTGGCTTAATTCTAGTATTTAGTGGATCCGTTGATTTAGAAAACCAATAGTGTGTATGCAAGGTTTTGTTAGTAATGTATGCCTGTACGAGTGATAGGTTCATTTTTTATAACAAATGTGTAGTAGTCTGAAGTTAGAAGGGGATCTAACATAGTGGTTTTTGTTGCTTCTGTTGATAGGAAATTTGTGACTAATTTTCACATAATCAGTGAGGTTCTTTCCATCCATCAAAACATCCTATACAGGTTGTGGACATTTTAGTCAATATAAGTGGGGTTTGAAGTTATGGTAGCCATGATATAAAGAATAAACCTTCATTTATAGCAATCACGAGGCTCAGAGGAAAGCTTCAAGCAAATAAATATTTGTTCTTAGAAATGAGCATTTTTTATGAACCTATTAAAGGACTACACATCAAGGCATTATAGCCACCATGAAAGACCTTCTTATACCAGTAATCTAATATGCCATGAGTTTTGTAAAGGATCTTTTCAGGAAAGTTGTGAAGCTCGATAAAAAATAAAGCCCCATATTTTAATCCTGCAAAGAAATGTTTCTAAGTAACCCAGAAGAAATGAAATTTTCATCATTTATTTCATAGATAAACACCAATAATACAAACTATAAGAAATGAAATGGAGCCATGCTACTTTCAGAGAAGAAAACTCCATAGGAGAATCAACAAATTTCATCTTTCTTTTGCACAAACAAAGCATCTACAATATTTCTTTCACAAATATATAGAGAGTAAAGGATATTGGCATTTCTAGCATGAAGATGAAAACTTACTAGCATGTGAAGGTTTCCAAACAATCTTCAAAGATAAAACCCTAGCATGGTGGCAACATAAGCAGTTCTTGAAGCAAAATGAAATACAATGAGATGGGCCATGGGTTAGAGTTTCTTTTATTTATTTTAGGTTTTTCCATGAAATCCCTACAATTTTAGCCTCCCAAGGGATTTTTATTCCTTTATTTACAAATTGCATATTAATAGCCTAGGTCATGGTTAAGCTTAATTAGACATTCTTTCCCCCTATGTTTCACATAAATTAAGGACAAAATGGACTATGTGAATAAATATTAAAAGTGATACAATAAAAAATCACTTTAATATCTTCCATATAGATGCATGAATAAAAAAACCACATGACACATACTAAAGTAAATCATTATTGATTACTTTTAATATCTATTCAAACAGTTGATTCATGTCCTAAAAAAGTGCAAAGATAGAAGGGGAGTGAGGTTGAGTTAAGATTCAGTGGTACTAAGAGTGATTCATGCATTTGGAGTTATTTTGAGTTTATCCTTGATTTATGGTCAAACTAAGGTACATTTGGAGTTCGTTTTGGTCATGCACATTGAGAGTGGGATTTTGGAGTTATTTGAGCTCAGTTTACATCAGTTGTGGGCCCTTTTTCAGGCCTTTTCCATTTTTCTTGTGAATCACTTTGGAGGTGGGATATTTTGCAATTCAATTATCTTCACATGACTCTTCTTAGCTCTTGGATCTATTTTATTGTATAAAGGAAAATACAGGTTTTTTCTTAGTTCTTACTTCCTACTCTCTTGTGCATGGCAGAGAGTTACAGAGTTTTGTAGCTCAACTTCAAAGTTTTATTACAATAGTTTTATTTTCCAACATTTGTTCTAGTGTTTTGTAGAAATATTTCTTCTACTTCTCAACAAGATCAAGTTTTTCCTTCTCATCTTTAGGTGTTGTCTTTTATGCTATATTTTTTAGAGGAGTTTAATGTGTTTTAGGTTTAAAACCTTTGAATTTCTATCTCTTTCATAATTTAATATATACAAAAGTAGTTTTATTTCATAGGTCATACATCGTGCAGCTGATTTGTTTTATCATCCTAGTTGAGAAAATATTTTTTTTCCTTCAATGAAGATAAGTTTTTCAAGCCTTTATGTGAAACATTTATGTGTTTAACTATACAAGTTGAATTGTGTAAATAGGTCTTGAAAAGATTTTGTGAATCAAGCTGCATTTTTTTCATCATTTAGGTACATTACCATCTTACTAGTTTTAGTTTTTACCATTCATATTAATCCTTCTATCCCTTTTCCTACATAATTCATTAGTTTTGTAGAAAAATTAAAAGGGGGACTAGCCCATAATCTAGAGATTCACCTTCATTATGAGCAACCCACAGGCTTGAAGGTGTTTCCATGTTACATAGGATTGTTGAGATTTCCAATTTTGCATTCGGGTGCAATCCTACATGGTAACACTAAGAAGATACAATCTTCATGCATCCTTTGTCAATAGGACTAAAGATTTCATTAAGCTCTCACTACTATCTAAAGGTAGAATCTAAGAGCTCCTTATGACACCAAAAACCATTACAAAAGACCATCCATCTTCTAATCAAATATTATCCATAACTCACTACACATATCTTAGAACCAAAATATTGAAACAAAGAAGATAGAACACATTATGTAGCTACATAAAGCTCCTATTGAACGTAATATTGAGTTATACATGGAATCATGACCAATATCATTATCATAACTCTACTAAAAGTGAACAAAGATTTTCATGCACCATAAACAACTTCTAAAAATTCAAATAAAAAACTATATTAGGGAATCCCAATAACCATCTCTCACTAAAATAAGCATACCAATATAATAATGGTGACCAAGAATATGGCCTATCAAATAGAATCCAAATTAGACAATTTACAATATCTGCACATATACAACATTTCAAAGGAGAAATACATAATCAATGATCCAATCTCAAATAAAGAAAAAATAGATTCAACCCCACATTAGTATCAAGTAGAACGTAGATAATTAGGTATAACATGTGGATTTTAAAGACTCAAACACTAGAATCAATGATAGATCTAATTTTCCTAACAAATCCACATAGGAATAACCATAGATCAAAAGAACCCTCCAAACAACCATGAAAACTTTTTGTAATGTCATAAATTGCATCTTATGCAATTTCACATTACATGTGTTTCACTCTTTAGATAAATTAAGATAATCATGCTCCTTTTCAACCCAAACCATCTCTTAGCATCTGGCATGTCCAAATCCTTGAGGATTAAGTAAAAAAATTTCTTAGGTAGGTGCACACCACAAAGATGTCTACATGCCACACTCATGTCCCAAGAAAATCCATGGTTGAGTTGGTTGGGAAATCACACCTACCACATTTTGGCAGTGTAACACCTCTATCAACCTACAATCTCATTGGGAATTGTTTGGGCTAGTTGTTTGGATAAAAAATACCTTCTTTCTTGAGGATATTGATTTATTCAATCTCTTGATATTTTGGAACAACACTTCTTGAGCATACACAACTCTTCTTTTTCTCATTCACAACATTCTCCATCTCTTTTCTTTACACATATCTTTCAAATAACTCTATCATAACTTTTAGAGTAAACTACCTTGATGTAAACATGAGGATATCTTACAAAGCTCTATTACTTTCAAAGGTCATTGTCATCCTGGAGACTCTCATTGCTTCTTCACTGCATGAGCAAGCTACTTTTGTTTTGTGATTAGGAGTGGTAACTCTTCAAATTTTTTAAATTGATCATTCTATCTTTATTTTGTTAGCATATTGTTATTTCTATCATTTTATGTTTATTTCCATTACATTGTCTAGGGTTTTTTGTGCAGGTGGGAACACCAATACGAGGGTTTGATTAAGTCAAAATCCTATAAAACCACCTAAACCTTCTCTTTGTATTATGTGTGAAGGTTAGGGTGGAAGATATTCTTGGAGAAAGATTTGATTTCATCAGATATATTTGGTGATACACTAAAATTTTCTTTGTCATTTCCATTTAAGTTTCCTTAGCATTTCCATTTCTATCATTTTATATTTGTTGTGTAGTTTTGTTACATACATTTTCACATCTAGAACCTTGTGCAACATATTTTTTATTTTCTTGTGATATTTTTTTCTTTCTTTTTGTATGTGACACTAGCATAGTGCACTTCCATCCTACAACCACGTGTTATTCCTAGACAGAGAGCTTGTCAAGTTGTTTGGAAAAGCTTTGTGATGGAAACTACAAATTTTTTATGTTCTATCTCAAAATATTGTCACATTTTTGAACATTGGGTTGGTATCTGAAGACTTAGGGCTTTATTTCTCATCACTATTGTAGGGTTTTGTATTATATCTTGAACCCTTCCTTAAAGTGCCCTCAAGTTTTTGTTTCTGCCAAGGTTCTAATTTATCATTGACCTATTGTTGCCCATTTCTAGTCACATTAAAACATCTTATATCATTAGTGGTCATGTAGTAACCGGTCCCTCATGCCTAAGTTAGAGTTTCATTTTATTTTTATATATAAGGTTGAATTAAGGGCCTTTTTGTCCTTTACATCATTTGCATTTAATGACTTAGATTCTTTTGAGCCCCTTTTCTCGCATCGTCCTAGAGGGTCCCCTTCATTAGAACAACTTTTGGGCACATGCTTAAAATTTTTCACTTAAGTCCCATTGGCCACATCTCTTTATCGCTCATCGCAAATTCATTCTAGAGTGTATATTTTTAATCAGTAGTAAGTGATGAGCAATATTGTCTTAGCTTCACTCATCACGGATAGCTTTGAGAGCTCTTAATATGAAATAGCAATGGGTGATACTCTTGCCTCTCCTTATATCACTAATGGCTTTTGAGCCTTGAATATTGTATTAGCAATTAGTGATGACCTCCAGGCCTATTGTTCTTCCTTCATTGCTCATCATGAATGGTGATGTAATGGTAAGTTTTTAAATTGCAATGAGTGATATGATGCATCTCATGTGTTTCACACATCATAGATTGGTTTTGAACATCAAGTTTTGTATTAGTGATACACGATGCAAGTATTTAATGTAATCGCATGGATCTCTCAATCGCTAATTACTTGCAAAATGTATGAGGAGAATTAGTGATGAGTGATGGCCCTGATGCTTTTCAATTCTCTTTTATCACTCATCATGGATTTATTCTTAAGCTTAAGTTTAAAAATAGCGATGAGCAGTGGGGTTATCTATTCAAGTTTCTTTCACAAATTTGAATAGATATTATGTGTGATTTTTTTTGTATCATTAATTCTCATGTAGGTACATGTGTCTTAATCTGGCCTCTTCACCTTATCTCTTGTCACCAATACGATCTAGAGTTTGATGTATGAATCAACGATACATGATGGGAAGGTGAATGTGATTGAGGATGGGACATGGATCCAAGAGCTAATATTTCATTGCTTGGATGTTGGCACTGTTGATAGAAGTAGTAAGGGATGAAATATATCAGTGATAAGTGATGACTATTGAATGAAAAGACACCATGGCAGTATCTTGAGGACATTGTATAAAGAAAAGGATAAAGTAACAAGGTGAATTGAGAACCATTGATATGGATTTAAAATAGAGTGATCAATGGCCAAGGTTTGTATGTGAATGGCTAAATGTTAATTCATTCACACGAACTTACTATCAAACATTAATGGTAGCATGCCCATCTCTCATCCATAAAGAAGGTAAATACCTGGTTGGTCGTGCATTTAGAGCTGCTCGGAAGCATAGATGAATACCAAATGCTGAAGAAATTGTACAAGAAGCTTTGGTGAATTATTATACCAACAAATGTGTCAATCATTCCCCCAAGTAAGCAAATTGTATATCTCCTCCTAGCTGAAATACTAAATTGCACTATTCTAGAAAGGTGATAGGGAATTAGGGAGATAGTGTGCTTTTCTATTTGTAATATCCTCAATTCGGTGATAAATACTAGGTCAAATTGGGAAATATTTTGTTCTATAAGTGGTGCTTTGAGTTTTTGTACCTGAGAGGGTCTTTTCAATTGCAAGAAATTGTAAACCCTAGTTTTCCTGCATTGAAAATATGAGTGAACCAAAGCCCAGTGAATCCAGTATTAGACCTGAGAGGAAAACAAAACAAAAAAGGGTTAAAAGGATTAAAAGGCTTAAAAATAAAGATGTTTCATCCAAGGTTAAGCCAAAACCACATGCAGTATCTAATCCTACACCAAGTACTCTTGCAACATCTACTAGGTCCAGAAGTGCAAAGAAGGAAAAGGAAAGGTTTATGTAGGAGGCCACTAGAGATATAAAGGAAGGAGGGTCATGAATTGGAAAGAGACCTACAGGTCAAGTTTCCATGACTACCAAGTTAATTGATGATGCCCACAAAATTGGTGAGTTGGCCTAGCCTCAATGTAGGTGGCAACTATTCTAGCATGCTTTTAACAGGTAGTATTCTAGTAAGCCTGCATGTTACTTATGGGGGCTAGACCTTGGAAAGTTGGTGGTTTTGAATGTGTTTATAGAGGTGGACTTGATCATGGAACTAGCCAAGCACTTTCATCCCATTGACAAAAAAATCAGGAGTTAAAATGGTGATGTGACCCTTGAAGTGACAAAGGATAAGATTGTGGAGATATTTGGGTTAAATCCCAATTATATTGTGAAATTTTAGCATGTAGAGCTATATGTTGAATATGAGAATAACATATTTGCATACAGAAATAGACTTCTTGTTCAGCATAGAAAGAACAAGGAAGATTTCTCCCCAAGGATGCTAATCCTTTTGAATGTGAGGAGTTTGTGGATTATTTCAAGAACACTTACTACTGTCTAAATCAAGTGTTGGACTAAAATTTTGAGGTGAGGATAGCCCCTAAATTATTAGTAATGGTGGCAGATATATAGGGTCATATTCGGAACACTGGTTTTGATTATGCCAACTATGTTGTTGAACAAATGCATCAGGATTTCCTCAATTTAAAGGAGGTTCTCCCTTTCCATTTCCCTCATTGTTCTCTTCTAATGCATATGCTCTCATTTGAGGGTGATTATGGATGGAAAAGGAAGTTTGAATTGAGATTAAGAGATAATGAAAATAATGTTTTTCTAGTACAAATTTGGACACACATTTAGGATCAAGATTGTCCCAGTTCTGATTATCTCATGTTTGCTAATATTATAAGGTTTGGTATCCTAGAAGCATTGGGTGTAGCACCTATTCACTGGATTTCTCTAGAAATCAAAAGTATCATGCACCCAAAAGATATACCAAGATCAAATGCAACACATAATTGGGCAGATTGGTTTCTCCATTCAAAATATACTCTAATCAAAGCCTATGGGGCTAAGGTGGCACCACATTGTTTTCTCCTATATGTCTCCAACATATTGGCATTTATGGAACTCATGTTGCAAATTGATGTTATGGACAATGAAATGCTCACAAAGCCAAATAATTAACTGTGCTAAATCTCTAATGCACTTTCACTTATTTCAAAGTTACTGCCACTGAGGGGTATGAAATTTTTGGGATCATTGTGAATAATCTTAGATTTCCTATTGATGAGGATAGGATTTTTGACCCAAAAAATTTTGTGTATGGAAAGAGAAGAGATAAAAACTTGTCATTAATACATCATCATTTCTTGTACAAGGATGATGTATTGAGAAACTTGACAAGGGATGAGGTTGTCATATCTAGAAAGAAGGAATGGATATCCATAATTGACATTGAAGATAATATCGTGAAAAGGAATGCCTTTTATGTAATTCCATATGATGTAATTTCAAACCCTTTTGAAAGAGCTTTCACAAATCTAAGGCATTATCAAAATGGTGATTTTAATGTGAAGGTGAAGGAGACTATCGATAAAGCACATGCTCTCCTAGAACAACAAGCACAAGTTATGGATATCCCAGAGTAGCCTACAGATGTTCAAGTAGTTAGGGAGGAAAAAATGGCAAAGCATGTGCTAGGAGATAAGGAGGTGGAGAAGAAATTCCCTCCCCCTAATATTGAAGAAACCTTTAGTTCAGAAGTTCCCCCAAATAGAATTGTCAAGTGGAAATATGATAAGGAAAGTGATGATGATCCCAAGATCAAGGAATGCGATGAATTCCTTGGAGATGATAAGTTTGTGCAATCTAAGGAATTTCAAGAATTTATGGTTTAGTAGAGGAGTAAAGAGATAAAGGAAAGGATTGAACTAGCCCGAGCTAGTGTTGAACCTTCTCAACAAGAAGAAGTTGAGAAAGCAGAGGAAGAAAAGACCAAAGCTAAAATTGCAACTATTACTCCCACTGAGGCTAGGAAAATTGTCACAGATAGCAGAATCATGTTCTTACTAGGATGCATTATCACCTCGGCTATACCATATGATGCAGTAAGAAGAGACCCTCAGGCTTCAATATCTGAGGAGAAATTTTTGGATAAGGTGTTTGGATCTAGATATAATCCAAAGTTGCAAACTCTTTCAATTTGGTCTATGGCACCTAATACTAGAAAGCATGAGGTTGCTAGGACTATTGAAGAGGTTATAGGTTCCTTGGTGGTAAAAAGAGCCATAGATATAACTCTTGTCCAGGCAACTAAGTTAACTTATCATGTTGCAATTCTCAGTGTGGACACTACATAGATTTCTTAGAAAAAATATGATTCTCTAGTGAAGGAATATGATAAGGCCTTGGATGAGATAAACAAGATGAGGGCCATTGTTTAGGCTAGTGAGTTAGTAAGGAAACTTTATTTTCCATCCTCTTCTTCCTCAGACTTTTCTACACAAGATAGGGAAACCTTGGCCTTGAGAATTAAATATTCAAATGATTAACTAAGTACTGAAAAGGAAAATACCAAGTATGCTAAACTTGAAAATGTTAAGGTGGTAAATGAGATCTTTGAGGATGTATTGAAGCATAGGGTGACCAAGTTGGTCAAAAATTTTGATGACGTTTGGGCTACCTATATGAGTATTCATGAAGCAAACACAAAGTATCTGCAGGTACAAGAAGCCTTCAAGAATGAATGGAGTAACTCGAATACTAGGGTGGCTACTTTAAGAGAAATGATAACCATAGTGAAGGAGGATCTCGAGGCACCTATTAGCATCCCTGAAATCTTACAAAATATTGATTTTGTTAATGAGATAACCACCTTTCATAAAAAAGCTAGGTGTCCAACTCCAAAGTAAGTTGAAGTTATTTAAAGAGATTGAGGAATGTGGTATGCCTCAGGTATTGAGTCCTAAAGGTGAGTTGCAACCATTTGACACCTAGAATGAAATTCTTGTAGTAGCGATGATGGCATTCATTGTCACTGACTACATCCCGCTGAATTCAAATATTGATACAATGGTGGAGATTGAAACAAAGATGGACATTTTTGTTAAAGAGGCAAGGGCCTTAACTGATGCTAGATATTATCAGCACAATACTAAGGTGCAAAATTTTATCAAATGTGAAATGGCCAACTAAAGAAGAGTATAACTCCTAGTTAGAAAAGTACACCAAATGAATCTATGTGGGGATAAATAAAGGATAGGAGAAAAACAATACATAGCCTAAATATAGTGCAACTTAGGCTTTTGATAAAACATTGCAAGATATTGTTCTCTCCTCAACTTAGAATAGGTGGCATAAAGTGTTGATGTGGATAAATAAATTGTATTTTTATCTACTTTCCATGTTTTGTAATTTTTCTAACTAGATTTTCCATGGGGAACACTTTTTGAGTGCATGGGAAATATTTTGAAGTTGTTGTAACAAACGAATGATGCCTTTTTGAAGTGGAACCAGATTTCTACAATGAGTGAGGGTTAATTTTGCCTCATGTTTATTTTTTCCACTTAAAGGCTCAAGTGTAACTGAAAAAAGGAATATTTGTTACAGTGGTCCAATGAGGTTTTGACATGTGTACTTCCTAGCCTAAGGCTTTTTTAGCTCTTTCACCTCTATAAGAGAGAATTCAGGGCCAAAAGTAGTGGTTCATTGAAAATTGAATTGACATAGTGAATTGTAATAGGAATACAGAGCATGTTTTTGTGTTTTTTCTTAAGTTTAGATTTTATTGTCATGTATGTAATTTTCATAACAGTATAGCAAATACAATATAGAGTGATACCAATTTCAAGGCTATTATCTCTCCTTGTGCTCGTTTTATGAGTCATGAATGAAATAAATCAAAGATTCTTTTATTTGTCTTTGTTGTCTCTCAATGGATGTTTAATTTCATTCTTGCTTATTAGTTCAATGAATTAATATAAATGCTTGGGTGAGATTATTAACTTATAAAAAATGGGTGCTAGGATAGTTGTAAGCAGTAATAATCATGAATGTTATAAGGAAATGTTGTAATGTAGTGTTTCTTAAGATTGTATGTTCTATTGTTTAGTTGTTATCTAGTCATATAGGTTGATATTGACTATGTGCTTGTGATAAGGCATTGGTTCATGCACAATATTCATAATTCAATTTATGGGTTGATTCATCAGCTAATCATGCTTATTTTATAAAATTTCAAATGGATATCACTATAGTTATTTTGTGTTGAGTTTCATCTTTTCATGCTCTAAGTGTAGGATATTAGTAAATGAGCTACCAAATTGTTTGATATGCTATGTAGTTGAGCAATTTTATGAGAATTATCTATTATTGACCATGTATCTGAGTAGTAGTCATATAAATTCCTAAGTATACATTGTGTGATCATCCTCCCAGGTTTAATAGAGCCCAAAGTGTAGGAGTAGAAGTCTTATAAATTTTTCCCATTCATTGGCCAATCTCTTTGGAGTACTAAGTATTGGAAATGGAAAAGTCCATAGGTATTTCTGAAGATCAGTTTGGTTCTTAAAAAAAACCAACAAATTGGCAACTTTATTGGGGACTAGCTAAGTACAAAGTGTCTAGTTCAAATCTAGTGCAGTCAGAGTCAAGTATTTTGTTATGATATTCTTTACTATTTGAAGAATAATTGGTTTAAATTTTGTTGCATTAGTCACATCATACTTAGTTTTATGTGTTAGGTATTGTTTCATTTGGTCACCTTGTGTCAGGTTATGTTTAACATCTTTTCTGAAGTTACAAGTACAAAATCAAAGTGCAGTCACTTTCTATTTCCCAGCATTTTGGGTGGTGACTTTGAAATCTTTAATACCAGTGTAAAGATGAGTTCTCAAAAGGAGTGAAAGAAGAAGGATTCTAACATATTTAGCATCATGAAGAAGACCAAAAGCTATGCAAAGAAGTATCTTGAGCATAAGGCAGAATCTAAACCTGTAAAAGAGAAGCAACCCACCTGGGTCAAGAAAAGTTCTAAATCAAGTAAGTTTGTTGATTCCCCTGCTAATGAATCTCCTACTTTTAATATTAACATAAATAGTGCTAGTATCCATTAAAAGGAACATGAAGTTGAAGGGCCTAACATAGACCAAGGAAGTTTTCCTATTGAGCAAGTGTATGATAATGAGCTTGATATTTCAAGAGAAGAGGATAGATGGGAGTTTTGGGGAAAGAATAAGAAGTTTTCAGAGCCTTCAACCCTTGGAGTTGGCTCTATTTTCAATGGAAATAATTTTAATTCAAGATTTTAATCACGTGATGTACAAGTGCACCTTTCTCTTGAGGAAGATTCTATTGACCATCCTTACTATACTCCTACCCCTAGTGAGCCTGGAGATGTTCTAGAAAATGAAGAAGACATAGATAAAGATATGAAAGCTATAGAAGAGGAAGAACTAAGGCTTAAAGAAGAAGAAGAGAATATATTGAGGGCATTAGAGGAGAGGGAAGATAGGATTAGAGCTAAGCAACTTGAGAGAGATGCTAGAAAAAAAAATGGAGAAAATGAGAGAAGATGATGCTAGGCATAAGACCTTTGAGGAAAATGTTCTTAAATTTGTTGCTAAAATGACCAATGATATTCTTGAAGTAACAATCCTAATGGGAACCTCTACTACTGATACCTATACCACATCTGTCTCAACTACCAGAGCCTTAGATCCTCCTACTAATGCTAAGAAGACATCATTTGTAGATCATGGGAAGAAGGCTATTAATCAACCCAAGAAAAATACCTTCAATACCAGTACTACTACCCATACCTCATCTATTGAAAACCCCACACACAAGGCCAAAATTAATCCAAATCCATTTACTACACCTCCAAATCCTAAGATATTGAGATTACAGTTGGAGAATGAAAAGCTACAAGAAGATTTGAAGAAAGCTAAAATAGAAGCTTCTAATATAGAGATGGCTAGGAAGATTGCTTTTCTTAAGATTTCCACACCTACTCTAGAGTCTTCAAGCTCTAGACATACTAGTAGTGAGACACAAAAAGAAGCCAGAAGGACATACTCCTAGTGGAGGTGATGGTGAAGATCAAGGTGGTGGAGGTGGAAGAAATAATAAGAATAAGAATTCTTATTTTTAAGATGATGAAGGAAACAAGAAGGGTGGTGGTGATGGTGAAAGTGGAAAGGGTAAGGATAGTAGTAAATCAGACAACAAAAGAAATGATGAACAAAGAGATGTTCATAGGGATCGACATACTAGGAGGCCACTCCAAGTAGATAGATACCAACAATTGTGTTTCACCAGAATACTAGGTTACCTAACCCATTTCCTGAAGATTTTAGACATTCTCTAGTAATAATGCCTTAAGTGGTGAGGACCACCTCAAAGAATTTGCTAATGTTATGGATGATTTTGAGTTAGAGGTAGAAAATGTCATGATGAAGTTGTTTATGTAGTCTCTCATTGAAGATTCTTGAGAATGGTATAGGATTTTTCTTGCCGAAAGTATTGGCTCTTGGGAGGAATTCAAGAGGGTATTTAGAGAGCAATATGGTCACAAGACTAATTCAATATTTTTACTGAATCAATTTAATAATATTGCTAAGGTTTCTAATGAATTTTTTGTTGAGTTCAATACAATATTTGAAAAGGCTAAAAAGAGGTTGCCTCTCCATTTACAATTGAATGACCATGTATGCTTGGTAAATTACTATAATGATTTTGATGCAAAAATGAGTTACTGCATGCTAGATAAGAATCCTCAGACATTGAGGGAATCCTTCAAGATGGAAAAGAATATTGAGAATATTAGCAAAGCAACTGGTAAAGTTGGCAGGAGAGATGATGCAAAACTCTTCAAAAATTAAAAAAAGGAAGATAAGATTTTAGATGCTAAAGGGGGAACTCTTGAGGATAAGTTTAATTTTATAAAAATTATAAATGACAAAATTGTGAAACAAGAAAAGGTTCAACCAAAAAAATATCAAAGGAATGAACGACCTCCTTAGTTGCAAGATTGCCCATATAATACCAATTGGTATAATGGGAAGCATAATAAAGTCCCTCCAGATCCTCTACAGAAGAATTCAGGAAATTTTTCTAAAGATACCCCTTGGTGCATGGTTTTCCAAATGCCACATTCTCGTCAGCAATGTACAGTTGGAAAAATGGTTAAAGTGGATGAAGATGTGCCTAAAGACTATGATCAGAAAAATGAGGAGGATGTTGATGTACTTATGGTTATGGGTGATTCTCATGTTGCTGACAGTGAATGCTCTTCTGATATGGACTCCTACAAAGTGGATATTCATAATCAAAGGAAAATTGTTAGTACATATCATCAACAAGTCCTCTCTAATGAGGATGTTGATAGTGATACTAAGGTGTATAATTTGGAAGCGATTGAAGATGGTGTGTCTCTAAGAAGGCCCTCAAATGAGAAGATTGTGAAATATACTATAGTCTTGGCCACCCAAGCCAGAAGTTCCTATCATCCGAGGAATAGAACAATCAATGGTGAACAAGGTAGTCCTGCTAATCTTTTCATAAAGGAGAAGAATTCCAAAGGCAAAGAGTGTAAGCCTGATGAAAAAATGGAAGTAGTCAAAGCTAAAGAAAGTAGGGGAGACAAATTTTTGGCTAAGAGAATAGAAAAGCCAAAAGCTACTCAAGAATTCAAATCTCTTATTGCGAAGATAAAGACATAAAAGAAAAACCCTGAAGTTACAAAAAAGGATGCCAAGCATAGGGTCGAGACAACAAAAAATCAACAGAAGGAGAGAAGCAATGAACAAGGTATGCTCCCAATTGAATTACCCAAGTATAATCTTGTTGATATGTTTCAATTACTTAGCCAAGTAAAATTATTTGTGTCTTTTCATGAAATGATGAGAATAGAGGAACATAAGTAGAAGGAAGTAGCCCTTATCAATGCTACTACTATAGCCTGTAATGATTTGGTGGTGCCCACTCCACCCAAACTGAGAGAAAAAGATAAGAAAGAAAGGGAAGTTGAGGGAGTTATCATTGAGATTCCCCATATCTTCTTAGGAAATTCAATAACTACTTGTCCTAAGAAGATAGATCCATTTTTTCTCACTTTGATTGTTGGGGAAAATTTAATAAAAAGTTGTATTATTGACTCTGGAGGATCAAATAATGTCATGCTAGCTAAAATTATGGAGGGACTAGGACTGAAAGTTGATAGCACTCATGGTAAGTGCTATGTATGGATTCAAGAGAAGTCCCTATTATTGGTGTGATAAATGAACTTCCATACAGATTAGTAGCCCACCCAAACAAAGAGTTTAAGATGAGTGTGGTGGTAGTGAATATCGCACCTAATTATGGAATGCATCTATCTTAGAAATGGAGTGCATCTATGGGAGATAGTATGCAATGTGATATGTCTTATTCCACATTTACCATTGATGGTAAGGATGTTCAAGTGATGAGAGACCCAAGCATACCACATATGTTGGAACACATTTTTGAGGATGATGCAATTCTTTTTGTAGAAATTGACCTCAGTGATTTCAAGATGAAAGAAGTACCAAGAGAAATTGATAGATTCCTTATGCCAATAGAAAATGAAGTTTTAAGATTGTCTGACAAGAATGGACTTTGGAGAATGTACTTTGATGGTGCAAGTTCCAAAGAAGGGTATAGTACAGGGATATTATTGGTATCACCTAGTGGCAATACCTATAAATTCTCTTTCACATTGTCTTTTGTCTACACACATAATGTGGCAAAATATGAAGCATTATTACTGGGATTGAGATTGGCTGAGAAGCAAGGAATAAAAAATTTAATGGTAATTGGTGATTCTAAGCTTGTTATATCCATAGTAAGAACCAAATATTCCTACAAAAATAACAGACTGAAGCAGTACAAAAATGTTGTTTGGGGTTCCATTGAGCAGTTTGATGCCTTTGGAATTAACTAGATGGAAAGAGAACATAATAGAGTAGCTTACTTACTTGAAAACATTCTATTGATACCTAATGATATAAATTTTATAGGTATATCTCTAAAGTTGAGGTGCAGACAAGAGCTTCCATTCCTAACAATGTGCACAACTGGAAAATTTTTGATAATGATGAGAGCATTCTCAAATTTTTAAATTGTTGATGAATGCGAAGGTCAAGAGATTGAATTTGGTGGATTTGTTGAAAATATTGATGGAAAGGACATAGTATTTGGAAAGGAGGTTATCTAGTTTAAGACAAATAAAATTCCCAAAGGCTTGTAGCACTTGAAAGGATCTTTAATAGCCAAGATAAAAGAAAGATTAAGACAATTGTTGCTCACCCAAAGGATCTAGAGGAAGTAAATTTGGGGACTAACAATACCCCTAAGAAAGTGTATGTAGAAAAGAGAATGAATCCAAAGGTGAAGGAAATGTTGATTTCCCTACTTAGAAAATACAGACATGTCTTTGCTTGGTCATACAATGTCCTAAAAGCTTACATAGAGGAATTGTTTCAACATGAGATTCTATTGAAGGAGAGTGCTAAAACTTTCAAGAAAAAGTAGAGACCCATCAATCCTACTATAGCTCCCATGATGCAAGACAAGTTGGTAAAGTTAAGAGATTTTGGCATTATAAAACCCATTAGACATTCTTCATGGGTATCCAATCTAGTGCTAGTGAGGAAAAGAACAGTGATATAGGGTTGTGTGTTGATTTTAGAAACTAGAATATATCCTCATTAAAGGATAATTACCCATTGCCAAACATGGAAGCCATGTTGCAAAAGGTGACTAGCTATGAGCTATTGTCAATGATGGATGATTTTTTAGGTTATAAGTAAAGGTGAAGGAGTCAGAGCAATACAAGAATGCATTGAATACTCCATGGGGAACCTATGTCTATGTAAGGATGTCATTTGGTTTAAAAAATGTGGGTGCCACTTTACAAAGGGCTATGGACATATCCTTTTCTGATTTTATTGATGTATTTATGGCCATATACCAAGAAGACCTAACAACCTATTCCAGGAAGGAGGAAGATCATTGTATGCACTTAGAAAAGGTATTTTTAGGTCTCTAGAGTATGGGATATCTTTGAATCCAAATAAATATGTTTTGGGGGTCACTAAGGGAAATTTTTTGGGGCACATTGTGTCTAAAGAAGGAGTAAGGACAAACCCTAAAAGGGTAGCAGCCATAGATAAAATCCCTCATCCAAAAAATGTCAAGGGCATTCAGACATTTTTTGGGCAAATAAATTTCTTAAGGAGGTTTGTGACCAACTTTGTAGAAATCACAAGACCTATCTCCAAGATGTTGAAGAAGGGGAAAAGGTGATTTGGAGTGAGGATCTTGGCCAGGTGTTCAAGAAAATAAAACAAGATATTAAGGAAGCTCCAATTTTGAAGTCTCTTGACTTCTCTAATCCAATGCACATTTTCTCTTTTGCTTCTTTTTAAACCATTGTTGTTGTTCTATTATAGAAAAATGAGGAGGGATTTGAACAACCCATTACATTATTTAGCAAGTATTTGCAAGCTACGGAGCTGAAATATGACATGATTAAAAGGAAAGAATATTTTATGGTTAAGGCTATAAAGAATTTTAGGAATTACCTACAAGGAACTACTGTGATAGCTTTTGTACCAAGTGTTGTTGTGAAAGATATTTTCACTCATCAGGAGACTACAAGCAAAAGGTTTAGATGGATCAACAAGATCCAAGAATTTAACATTGTTGTTTAGATCACCAAATTAGTGAGAGGGCAAGGCCTAGCTAAATTGATGGAAAAAGCTAATTTGGAGGCTAACCAAATTAATCAGATAGAAGTGATTGATGTTGCACCTATTTGTGATATGAAAACATGTGGCTAGTATCAAAGAATTGTTCAATATTTGTAGACTTTGTAGTATCCTACAGACATGGCTAACAATGATAGGAGGACATTGAAATTGCATTCCATCAAGTATGTGATTATTGACAATGAGCTATGGTGGAGAAACCTGGATGGTATAATGCTTAAATATATAGATGGAAAGAAAGCAATAGAAATTTTGCAAGAGATGCATAATGGAGTATGTGGTGGTCATTACATGGAAAAGACCACTATACACAATATTTTAAGAGCAGGATTCTGGTGGCCTACTATTTTTAAGGATGCTCACAAGTTTGTTAAGACTTGTGAGGCTTTTCAAAGGTTTGCAAGAAAATTGAAGTTCTTAGGAATTCTACCACTTAGTCCTATAATTGTTCAAGCCTCTTTAAAACAATGGGGAATTGATTTCATTGGAGAGATACTAGAAAATTCTAGTGGAGGGCACTCATGGATCCTTGTTGCCACTAATTATTTCACAAAATGGGTAGAGGAAATACCCACACAAAAAGAAACAAGAAAAGTGGTGGTGGATTTCCTATTGAATAATATCCTCATTAGGTTTGGAGTCCTAAAAAAGATCATCTCAAATAATGCTATGTGTTTTAGATTTGAGGAATTTAAATACTTTTGTGATAAACATGGTATAAAAGTTTCCTATTCTTCACCTTACCATCCTCACATAAATGGTCAGGCTCAATCTAGCAATAAGAGCTTAATGAAAATCATCAAAAGGGAAATGGAGAAGAATAAGAAAGCTTGGGACTCAAAGTTGAAGTTGGCACTCTGGGTAGATAGAGTGATTGTGAAAAAGGCAATTGGTATTCACTGTTTGGCATGGTATATGGTCTAGATGCTAGATTGTCATAGAATAACCTGCTAAAGATGTATAAGTTCATGCAAGAGTATGATGAGGAGATATGTGATGATATGCAACACATAATTAATAATTTGGTGCAATTGGATGAGACTAGAAGAGAAACTCATGCTAATAATATGAAGATGTTGTTGCAAGTTAAACATCTACATGATAAGAGAGCTTCTCCCAAAAATTTTGAGGTAAATAGTATGGTGTTAGCCTGGAATGCAAGGGCACAAGACAAGGGTAAACATGGGAAGTTTGAAGCATGATGGGTAGGCCCTTATTTGATAGCCAACACACATGGGGAGGATTCTTATTTCCTCCAAAGCTTGACAGGTGAAATTTATGAACTGGTAGTACATGGAAAATTCATAAAGTCATACTTCTCCTAAGTATGTTATATTTCCATGTATGTTGTAGGTTTTGTACATTGTGTATATAGATGTGTTTTCTTTGGTTGTGTCTTTTTTGGTCCTGCTACCTATTCTGGGTAGTCCCCTGGTTTTTAGTTTCATGTGTCTTGTTGGTTTGCTTCAACTTGAGATTTTAGTGATGCAGAGGGTCAGGGATCTCAAAAGATACACAAAGATTTAAGATTAACAAAGTTTTGTTCTTCAATCTCTCAACTAGACACCAACTTAGAAATAAGGCCTTCACCTTGCACTTAAGACCTATCTTCCTCCCTTGTGATTCCTAATCATTGAAATGATCTCAAAAGACTTGAACAAACTTGATTCAAATGGGTTTCAAGCCCTAACCGTCCATTTTATACAAAACTCTCTTTTGCTGCTCACATAGCCATCTAGCCTATTAGGCCTTTGGCAATGGATTTTTGACTTCTTCCTCAAATTTTGCAAATGAACCTCCAATCTAATGATGGTTTCAGATGTGTATTGTGATGACAAACATCATTTCAACTCCTTGGCATCAATTGTTTCAGAAAACCTCACTTCAAACCCTGTTGTTTCCTTAAAATTAGGCCTAATTAGCCCTATTTTACAAAGAAACCCCTCTTTAAATTTGTCCCCTAACCATGAAACTTTTATCAGTCTCCTAAAATGACCCAAAACTAAGTAATCCAAGTCTCTAGCCCTCTATGACACCTCTATCATGCTCCAGCACAAACCCCTCCTCAGCTTGCCTCAAAAACTAGGGCTTCTTGAAAACTAACCCTCCAATCACTTCCAGAACTTGCTCATTGACTCTAAACCATTAGGAAACATATTTAGTTGATCCAAACTCAAAAACATGCCCCTCATTAAGGCAGATCTTCTGCTGCTACACCCTAGCCTCCATCTTCAAGCACTTTTCCCTTTGACAACTTGGTGTACACCTTGATATTCTTCCTTCCTGCACATTAGTTGGTTAAATATGTATGATACATGTTATAATGATCCATTTCACAGGTCACAGCAGCATTCTACCTTGAAATGGATCAATCATCCATGAAAATCACCAAAATTAGTGAAAAATCTGCACTTTTTTTTAGGACAGTCAGCAATATAATGCAAAGAACTGATTATAAACATGTATCAGATCATTCAAGAGGTTAATTGAAAGTAAATACAGGTTCTTGAACCATCCAATTGATTATAAATTCAAAAGGAATCAATAGATCATCAAAAAGACTCAAGAAAATGCAAGAAAACTATGTTTTTTCACTATTTTCTGTAGCAGTCCGTACAGTCACTTCTCCAAACGCCCAACCTCCGTAAAAATGACCATTTTTGGGTTATAGAACCATCCCCCAACTGATCCAACTGATTGGAATTGATTACAATGCATAATTACCTCTAAAACACCTAAAACTCCTTTTCCCGCCTAAACTAAAATTTAAAAATTTGAAATTACAAACTAGAGATTTATTAAAATCTATCACCTAAAAACCATTGGATATTCACTATCCAAGTTTATTTGACCTATTTAAGCATAATATCATTAATCAAAACCCCTAGAACCTAATTTTCCCTTACATTGCATTTTTAATCCAAATTCCTTATCAGGAACCTTGAAACTTTGAACATTCTCATTACACTCATTCAACCCAAATGCCATTATAGGCTCCAATACATCATAATTGATGCTTTGACATGATTGGAAGGTCCTCTTGACCCTTGCACTCTCCTGGTTCTTGACGTGCTCCTTGAAGGCCCTGGGTGCTCCTGCACCATTCTCCCCGGGAAAGAAAGAACTCTTGCCCCAAGAAGTGTCCCATGTGTTGCCACCAAAAGACCTTTTGCTCTCATGTGTTTTAATCTTCCAATGAGCAGGTATGTAGTCCCCCAAAGTCACTGTCTTTCTCTTCTGCCAATCTGCATTCTTGACATTCATCATGTGAGAGCCAAAAATCTGTTTTCTTTGTCCTTTTTGCTGCTTGAACTCAGTCTGATTTTGTGCCCTGTTTCTGCCTCTATTCCCCTGATTTCCTTGTGAAAAGATACCATCACTATCATGCTCAATTATAGGGCATTCAATGCCTCCAACCTTGATACTGTCCAAATCCCACAAATTCTGATTTTTAGGACTGTCTTCTTCACAACCCTGCTGCAACTTGTCTTTTTTCAACCTACCAATGTCTTCCCCTGTTTTACCCTGCTCATTTACCTGCAAATGCTTCTCAAAACAGATCATAAAACTTTCATTTGACTGCTCCAAAGGCAAAGGAACCAACTGATATTTAACATCTCCTTTGTGAACCAAATAGGTGTTAAGAAAACCATCATGCAATGTCCTTCTAACATACTGCCATGGCCTTCCCAAGATAATATGACCACAAGTCATTGGAATAACATCACAAAGCACTCTATCCTGATATGAACCAATTGAGAAATCAACAAAAGCTCTCTTACCAATCTCTACATGCTGTCCTTGAGTTACCCAAGTGGCCTTGTAGGGAGTAGGATGATCAAAAGTTTCAATCCCTAGCTTGGTTACCATATCAACTGAAACTAAATTGCTAAGTGACCCTGAATCTATGAGTAATCTGCATATCTTACCATGACTGAGACAATTTGTTTTGAAAATGGTTACCTTGGGTTCTTGATGAAGTCTTTCTCCTTGCTTGATCATGAGAAACTCACCATCAGTCACAGGGTCTACCATAAATGTTTTTGGTTCCTCCTTCTTATCTTCTTCTTGCACCAAGGTAGCTCTCCTTTCTCTGCCTTTATCAGCTTGTTCCCACTTAGGACACTTGAAGGAAGGATGCCCTGGTTCATTGCAATTAAAACATCTGCCTGTGAATGGTCCTCTACCTTGTCCAAATCTGCCTCCTCCTCTTGGAGTGTACCCACCTCTTTGATCAAAAAATATCTCTTTACCCTTGTCATTGCTGCTTTTATCATTACTGCCTTGTCCTTGCTCTCTATTACCTCTGCCCCTGTTTGAACTACCTCCTCTTCCACCATTGTTTGATTTTTCTTGCTTCCTTTTCACCTTTTCTTCTGCTCTAATGGCCAACTGAAAACATTCTCCCAATGTTCTTGGAAATTGCAAACCAATCTCATCTTGCAGATTGTACCTTAAGCCATTGATGTACCTGGCTATCTTCTCATCCTCTTCCTCATAACCTCCTCTGATACTAAGCTTGTGAAATTGCTCAGTATAGGACATCACATCCATGTCCTTTTGCTTTAAATTTTGCCTCATCCTTTTCACATGAATGGTATAATCAGATGGTAGAAATTGCTCCTTGACCAAACTCTTCATCCTTGCCCATGTAGAGACCTTTGCCAATCCTCTAGCCATCCTATCATTTTGGAAACTTGTCCACCATGTCAATGTTGTGCCTCTCAACTTGGTCTTAGCAAACTTGACTTTCCTTTCTTCATCCATCTCCTCAAATTCAAAGTAGTTTTCCATGGCATCAAGCCATCCCAATACCTCTTCACTATCCATCTTCCCTTGATAGATAGGTAAGTCTATGTGACTCTTCCCTCCATGACCCTGTACTGCCTTCAATAACCTCACTAACCTCCTTTCCTCAGGGTCCTCTGTATCATCAACTTGCTGTTCCTGATTTACCCTCACATGCTCTTCATCCTCTTCATTGTTTTCTTGATATTCTTGGTCTTCTCTCCTCCTACTCCTCTCAAGGTTATTGATCCTTGCCTGCATAGTATCTCTCTCTCTTCTCCATTGTCTTTCCTCTCTTGCTCTTGCTGCTTCTTGTTCCCTTCTTTCTCTTCTCTCCATCTCCAAGATCTCCTTCAACTCTTCCAACTCTCTTGCCAATTGGTTTTTTTGGTGCCATTGCTACTTCTCCAATCCCTAAAGGACCTACTCACTGCTCTGATACCACTCTGATGCAGAGGGTCGGGGATCTCAAAAGATACACAAAGATTTAAGATTAACAAAGTTTTGTTCTTCAATCTCTCAACTAGACACCAACTTAGAAATAAGGCCTTCACCTTGCACTTAAGACCTATCTGCCTCCCTTGTGATTCCTAATCATTGAAATGATCTCAAAAGACTTGAACAAACTTGATTCAAATGGGTTTCAAGCCCTAACCGTCCATTTTATACAAAACTCTCTTTTGCTGCTCACATAGCCATCTAGCCTATTAGGCCTTTGGCAATGGATTTTTGACTTCTTCCTCAAATTTTGCAAATGAACCTCCAATATAATGATGGTTTTAGATGTTTATTGTGATGACAAACATCATTCATCTCCTTGGCATCAATTGTTTCAGACAACCTCACTTCAAACCCTGCTATTTCCTTAAAATTAGGCCTAATTAGCCCTATTTTACAAAGCAAGCCCCTCTTTAAATTTGTCCCCTGACCATGAAACTTTTATCAGTCTCCTAAAATTACCCAAAACCAAGGAATCCAAGTTTCTAGCCCTCTATGACACCTCTATCATGCTCCAGCACAAACCCCTCCTCAGCTTGCCTCAAAAACTAGGGCTTCTTGAAAACTAACCCTCCAATCACTTCCAGAACTTTCTCATTGACTCTAAACCATTAGGACAACATATTTAGTTGATCCAAACTCAAAAACATGCCCCTCATTAAGGCAGATCTTCTGCTGCTACACCCTAGCCTCCATCTTCAAGCACTTTTCCCTTTGACAGCTTGGTGTACACCTTGATATTCTTCCTTCCTGCACATTAGTTGGTTAAATATGTATGATACATGTTATAAATGATCCATTTCACAGGTCACAGCAGCATTCTACCTTGAAATGGATCAATCATCCATGAAAATCACCAAAATTAGTGAAAAATCTGCACTTTATTTAGGACAGTCGGCAATATAATGCAAAGAAATGATTATAAACGTGTATCAGATCATTCAAGAGGTTAATTTAAAGTAAATACAGGTTCTTGAACCATCCAATTGATTATAAATTCAAAAGGAATCAATAGATCATCAAAAAGACTCAAGAAAATGCAAGAAAACTATGTTTTTTCACTATTTTCTGTAGCAGTCCGTACAGTCACTTCTCCAAATGCCCAACCTCCATAAAAATGACCATTTTTGGGTTATATAACCATCCCCCAACTGATCCAACTGATTGGAATTGATTACAATGCATAATTACCTCTAAAACACCTAAAACTCCTTTTCCCGCCTAAACTAAAATTTAAAAATTTGAAATTACAAACTAGAGATTTATTAAAATCTATCACCTAAAAACCATTGGATATTCACTATCCAAGTTTATTTGACCTATTTAAGCATAATATCATTAATCAAAACCCCTAGAACCTAATTTTCCCTTACATTGCATTTTTAATCCAAATTCCTTATCAGGAACCTTGAAACTTTGAACATTCTCATTACACTCATTCAACCCAAATGCCATTATAGGCTCCAATACATCATAATTGATGCTTTGAAATGATTTTAAGGTCCTCTTGACCCTTGCACTCTCCTGGTTCTTGACGTGCTCCTTGAAGGCCTTGGGTGCTCCTGCACCATTTAGGATCTTGCCATGCCTGTGATAGGCATGCAGCCCCAATCGAAGCCACTAATGGAACCTATAAATTTTTTACGTTCCATCTAAAAATCTTGCCAAATTTTTGAATATTGGGTTGGTATTTGAAGACTTAGGGCTTTCCTTCCCATCACTGTTGTAGGGTTTTGTAGTATCTTGAACCCTTCCTTAAAGTTCCCTCAAGTTTTTGTTTATGCTAAGGTTCTAATTTACCATTGACCTTCTATTACTCATTGCTGGTCACATTAAAGTATCTTATGTAATTAACGGTCATGGGGTAATTGGCCCCTCATGCCTAAGTAAGAGTTTTATTCTATTTTTATATATAAGGTTGAATTAAGGGCTTTTTTGGCCTTTACATCCTTTGCATTTTATAACATAGATGCTTTTGAGCCCCTTTTCTTTTATTGTCCTAGAGGGTCCCCTTCATTAAAACAACTTGTGGGCACATGCTTAAACGTTTTCACTTAAGTCTCGTTGGCCACATCTCTTTATCGCTCATCACAAATTGCTTTTGGAGTGTATGTTTTGAATCAGTGATAAGCAATGAGAGGTATTGTTTTAGCTTCACTCATCATCGATAGCTTTGAGATCTCTTAATATGAAATAGCTATGGGTGATATACTCTTTCCTCTCCTTGTAGTAATTGATTTTTCACTTATCACTAATGGCTTTTGAGCCTTGAATATTGTATTAGCGATTAGCAATGACCTTTGGGCCTATTGCTCTTCCTTCATTGCTCATCCTGGATGGTGATGTAATGGTAATTTTTCAAATAGTGATGAGTGATATGTGGTATCTCATGTGTTTTGTGCATCATGGATTGGTTTTGAATGTCAAGTTTTGTATTAGTGATATGCAATGCAAGTGTTTAATGTAATTGTGGGGATGTCTCAATTGCTAATTGCTTGCAAAATGTATGAGGAGAATTAGAGATGACTGATGGCCCTGATGGTTTTCTATTCTCTTTTATTGCTCATCGTGGATTTATTCCTAAGCTTAAGTTTCAAAATAGCCATGAGCGATGGGGTCATCTGTTCAAGTTTCTTTCATAAATTTGAATACATCTTATGTGTGATGTCTTTATAATCGTTAATTCTCATGCAGGTGCATGTGTCTTAATTTGGCCTCTTCGCTTTATCTATTGTCGCTGATGTGATCTAGAGTTCGAAGTATGAATCAACAATGTGTGATGGGAAGGTTAACATGATCAAGGATGGGCCATAGATCCAATAGCTAAGATTTCATCGCTTGGATGCTAGCATCGCTAATAGAACTAGTAAGGGATGAAATTTGTCAGTGATAAGTGATGACTATTGAATGAAAAGGAAATGTGGTAGTATCATGAGGATGTCATATAAAACAAAGAAGAAAGTAGTGAGGTGAATTGAGAACCATTGATATGGTTTTAAAATAGAGTTATCAACGGCCAGGGTTTGAACATGAATGGCTAAATTTTAGTTCACTCATGCCAACTTACTATCAAAGATTAATGGTAGCATGTTCATCTCTTGGCCATAAAGAAGGTAGACACTTGGTTGGTCACACATTTGGAGTTGCTTGGAAGTAGAGATGAATACCAAAAGCTAAAGAAATTGTGCAAGAAGCTCTAGTGAATTATTATAGTAGCAGATGTGTTGATTGTTCGCCTGGGTAAGCAAATTGTATATCTCCTCCTAGCTAAAATATTAAATTTCACTATTCTAGAAAGGTGATAGGGAATTGGGGAGATAGTGTGCTTGTCTATTTGTAATATCCTCAATTCTATGATAAATACTAGGTCAAATTGGGAAATATTTTGTTCTATAAGTGGTCCTTTGAGTTTTTGTACCTAAGAGGGTCTTTTCCATTGCAAGAAATTGTAAAACCTAGTTCTCCTGCATTGCAAACATGAGTGAAAAAGAGCCCAATGAATCCATTATTATACCTGAGAGGAAACCAAAACAAAAAAGGGCTAAAAGACTTAAAACTTAGGATGTTTCATCTAAGGTTAAGCCAAAACCACCTATAGTATCTAACCCTACACCAAGTACTCCTACAACATCTACTAGGTCTAGAATTACAAAGAAGGAAAAGGAAAGGTTTATGCAAGATGCCACTGGAGATATAAAGGAAGGAGGGTCATGAATTGACAAGAGACCTCTGGGTCAAGTTGTCGTGACCAACAGGTTAATTGATGGTTCCAGTGAAATTGGTGAGTTGACCTAGCCTCAAAGCAGGTGGCAACTATTCTAATATGCTTTTAACAAGCATTATTCTAGTAAGCTTGCATGTTACTTATGGGGGCTAAGCCTTGGAAATATGGTGGTGTTGAATGTGTTTGTAGAGGTGGAATTGATGATGGAATTGGCTAGGCACTATCATCCCATTGACAAAAATATCAGGAGTGAAAATGGTGATGTGATCCTTGAAGTGATGAAGGAAAATATTTTGGAGATACTTGGGTTAAATTCTAATTATACTGTTAAATTTAAGTATGCAGAGCTATATGCTGAATATGAGAATAACAGATTTGCATACAGAAAAAGACTTCTTTTTCAGCATAGAAAGAACAAGGAGAGATTTCTCCCTAAGGATGTTGATCCTTGTGAATATGAGGAGTTTTTGGATTATTTCAAGAACACTTACTACTGCCTAAATCAACTATTGGCCTAAAATTTTGAGGTGAGGATAGCCCCTAACTTATTGGTAACGGTGGCGGATATTAAGGGTTATAATCAAAACACTAGTGTTGATTATGCCAACTATGTTGTTGAACAAATGCATCAATATTTCCTCAATTTAAAGGAGGTTCTCCCTTTGCATTTCCCTCATTATTCTCTACTAATGCATATGCTCTTATTTGAGAGCGATCATGGATGGAAAAGGAAGTTGAAATTGAGATTAAGAGATGATGAAAATAATGTTTTGCTAGTACAAATGTGGACACACATTTGGGATTAGGATTGTCCCAATTTAAATTATCTCATGTTTGCTAATATTATAAGGTTTGGTATTCTAGAAGCATTGGGTGTAGCACCTATTCATAGGATTTCTCTAGCAATCAAAAGTATCATGCGCCCAAAAGATATACCAGGATCTAATGCAACACATAATTGGGAATATTGGTTTCTCCATTCAAAATATAATATGATATGAGCCTATGGGGCTAAGGTGGCACCACATTGTTTGCCACTATCCCCAATGCGCTTTTTCTTAATTCAAAGTTACTATCCCTAAGGGGTTTGAAAAGTTTTGGATCATGGTGAATAATCTTATATTTCCTATTGATGAGGTTAGGATATTTCACCTAGAAAATTTTGTGTATGGAAATAAAAGAGATAAAAACTTATCAGTAATACATCATTAGTTCGTGTACAAAGTTGATCTATTGAGAAACTTGAGAAGTGATGAGGCTATCATATATAGAAAGAAGGAATGGACATTGAAGAGAGTATCATGAAAAGAAATTCCTTTTATGTAAGTCCATATGAAGTAATTGTAGACCCTTTTGAAAGAGATTTCACAAAGCTAAGGGATTATCAAAATGGTGATTTTAAGGTGAAGGTGAAGGAGGTTGTTGATAAAGCATAGGCTCTCCTAGAACAACAACCACAAGCTATGGATATCCCAAAGCAGCCTACGGATGTTCAAGAATTTAGGGTGGAGCAAATGGAAGAGCATGTGCCAAGAGATGAGGAGGTGGAGAAGAAATTCCTTCCCCCTAATATTGAAGAAACCTTTAGTTCAGAAGTTCCCCTTGATATAATTGTCAAATGGAAATATGATAAGGAAAGTGATGATTATCATAGGATCAAGGAATGTGATGAATTCCTTGTAGATGATAAGATTGTGCAATCCAAGGAATTTCAGGAATTTATGGTTAAACAAAGGAGTAAAGAGATAAAGGAAAGTCTTGAACTAGCTCAGGCTAGTGTTGAACCTTCTCAACAAGAAAAAGTTGAGAAAGCAGAGGACGAAAAGATCAAAGCTGAAATTGTACCTATTACTCCCATTGAGGCTAGGAAAATTATCACATATAACAGAATCATGTTGTTACTAGGATGCACTATCACCTTGGCTATATCATATGATGCAATAAGAAGAGACCCTCAGGCTTAAATATCTGAGGAGTAGTTTAAGGATAAGGTGTTTGGATCTAGATATCATCCAAATTTTCACACTCTTTAAATTTTTGTATATGCCACCTAATACTATAAAGCATGAGGTTTCTAGCCCTATTGAAGAGGTTATATGTTCCTTGGTGGTCAAAAGAGCCACATATATTGTTGGAAACAAGCAACACTGAGAGGGGTGGTGAATCAGTGTTGTGCAAAATTTCAACTTTATTATTTTGTCATTTAACTTAACCATTCAATAAAAGAAACATGCATCAGCAGAAAGAAAATAATCACAACACCATAACACCATAATTTTTACATGGAAACCCTATTAGGGGAAAAACCATGGTGGATGGCCAATCCACAATATAACATGAGTATACCCAAAATGAAAAGTACAAGATGGGAATGCACTTGCATTCAGGCTCACTTCCTAGAGCTCACTCCTCAAAAAGGATGGGCTCACTGCCCTACAATGATTTGGAATAGATACAAAAGAGTGAATTGATGAAATAGCATCCAAAATGCTTGATTACACTTCCAATTAAGCTTAGTATAATATATGTTGTCCTTCTAACTGATTCAATGATTCTACTCTGCTCTGCACAACTCACACTACAAAAATCTTAATGCACAAGTGAAACAATGTGTAATCGCCTAATCGCTCCTCCTAATGATTGCAACACACCACTACTTCATGCTTCTTCTACAAAATGAATTACCAATCTCATTTTTATATCCACTAACAAGGATTTCACTTCTATATGTCAGCTTTAGTAAAACTTGGAAATATTATCAATTGTTGGCCCAAAACATGAACAATTTTGATGTGCACCCAAACAAGTCAGCTAGACTATAGTTGGGACCCATAATTAAATATTTGAACATAAAAATATTCTAAATAATTTTATTTTACACATCCACAATGCACCACATTCACTGAGTCGACTACAACGAGTAAGTAGACAAAAAACATCCTACCAGACCTCCAAGCTCGCCAAAAGAGTGAATTGATGAAATAGCATCCATAATGCCTAATTACAATTCCAATTAAGCTCAATAGGAAATATGTTGTCCTTCTGACTGATTCAACAATTCTGCTATGCTCTACACAACTCGCACTGCAAAAATCTTAATGCATAAGTGAAACTGTGCATAATCAACTAATCACTCTTCTTGATGATTGCAACACACCACTACTCCATGCATCTTCTACAAAATGAATTACCGATCTCATTTTTATATATGCTAACAAGAATTTCATTTCTATATGTCAGCTTTAATAAAACTTGGAAATATTATCAACTGTCAGCCCAAAATATGAACAATTTTGATACACACCCAAACAAGTCGGCTAGACTATAGCTAGTTAATTAAATATTTAAACATAAAAATATTCTAAATAATTTTACTTTACACATTCACAATGTGCCACATTCACTGAGTCAGCTACAATGAGCAAGTAGACAGAAAACATCCTACCAGACCTCCAAGCTCGTACAACAACTAATGCAACGCCACAAAATTTAGTAATAAGATAGCGTACATGCCCAACAAGCAATCATGGGGATCCACAACTCAAAACAATGATCCAATAAAGTGGATAGATTAATTGATTGACCGAATACCCTATTCTTCAAGTATTCTATTGGTAACACATAGTATTTACTTTATCTGCCAGTATGACTAGATGTTGATCAACAGAATATGGAAATGACTTTAGTTTCCATCAATGACAACACTAGAAGCCATATGCCAATAATCTCCCCCTTTGGCATTTATGGCAACACTTAGTGAAAAATGACTAAGTGTCGAAACTGGTAAGTACACTACCAAAATTTAGAATACTACTCCCCCTAAGAATGTCAAGGCATTTTGCACAACACTCTCTCCCCCTTTGACATCAATGACAAAAATTGTGGAATCCAAAATTGCAAAGATGCACAGACATAACCTGAGAATTACAAAAAATTGAACACATCTACAAATTTATTCTTTAGTCCACTTAAGTGTGATTCCTAGACACTTCTCAAACTCTCCAAAATGGTTATATGCCCACAAAGTAGATATGACAAAGTTTTTGTTGTTTCGAGAGTTACCAGATTAGGAGCAACTAAAGCATCTTTAACTTCTTTCATAGCATTTACCATCATCTCAATATTTGAACTTATTAGTCCCCTGAATTCATATGCTCTGGAAATAATCCTTTCATTTTCAAGTTTTAGACTCTTTATTTGGTTGAGCAAGAATATTACCTGAATTTCTTGTTTACAAACATTGCCAACAAATGGGTCAAAAGTATTGTAAATAGTGACCAACTTTTGTTCCATGTCTTTCACCTTCTTCTCATTTGCTTCAGTAAATTTTGACAAGACCAAGCAAGATTTGTACACTTTTCCTCCTTTAAACATAGTATCTTGAATATTTTTAATGCAAGTGCCTAACAGAGCTTTGTATTTGGCAATCAGTTCTTTTAGGCTACTAACTCTCAACTCCTTGAAATTCTTTTTCAATTTAACCAAAGCAGATTTCTCAAAAGATTCAAAATGAGAATCTATAGAATTTATTAGTTTCTTTAACTCACTGGAGGGGGAACTTGACGGGTCCAAAACATAAGTGGGCATTAATTTATGTAAGACTCCAGATGCAAGCTTTAGCAGTTCACTGTCCTCTAAGTGAGATTTTAGTATCTTCTCACTTGCTTTGGCTTGAGAAATTTTAGTGACCTTCATCATCTGAATTGGAGACAAATTAGATAGGTTAATTGAGCTTTCATCCAACTTAGGATCAAACTCTTCATGTTGCACCAATAGAGATTCCTTTTACTTCCTCTATTCTGATTTCTTGATCCTTTTCTTTTTCAGCCTTGGATTTTGATTTAGGATTGACTTTATGCATTTCAACTTCTTCAGTATGCACCTCCTTTTCCTCAGCTAGCATCTCAATAGGATCCTTAGTTACCATAGGTGTTTTAGCATTTTCCTCATTAGGAGAGGTCAAAATATCCTCAAATTTTGGAGGATCAGATACATTTATGTTCTCCTCTTCCACATTCTCTTCTTCTAATTCATTTACCTCCATATTCACTTCCTCATTTCCTTGAACATTTTTAGTATTGATTTCCTCCTTGTTAATCTTCTCCCTTGACAAAAATTCTTCCAAAATTTCCTTAGTTTCACTGACAACAGCATCAATTTCACCAATCATGAGTTTATTTACCCTTGTTTTGCTCCTAAATCCCTTTTTAGCTTTTTCAAGGAATAAATCCATTTATTCAATTGCCATTTTTGAGAACAAATCAGCAAGAACTCTCTTCCTTATATTTTCTTCTTCTAATAAGGCACTCAACCTCCTAGACTCCAAAGCATTATACAAAATTGTAGGCAAACCAAACATGATTTCAACGAGGAATTTATTGAAAACATTCATATGCTTTATTGTTACTTCTTCACGAATTTTCTTACCAGATTCATCAAAGGTCTCATACCAATCATAGAGTGGCTTGATATTTCTATCTTTCACCACTACATCCTCAACTTCCTCAATAAACATACTGGGCTTGTCAATTTTGACCTTTTTCTTTGCTTCTTCTCCTTTTCTAGAAGATTTTCTCTTATTCAATTTGACAGACTATGTACCAATAGCCTTTATCTCTCTTACTACTTCTTCTAAATCAGTCTCTTCCTCTTCATCTACAGACACAACTTTGTAAGATCTTGTGCTTTTACTCTTCTTCCTTTTTTTGGAAGCCTCAACTTGACTTGACGAAGTTGTAGGGGAACTTCTAGTGTGAGCAAAAGATGTTCCCGAACTAGTTGATTCTGCCTATTCTTTCTTCTTTGTTGCTTCAACTTCATCTCTTTGCCTTCTCACTTCTTTCAGTTTCTACATAGGAATGCCCATATTCTTTGCAAAAGCTTGTCTCTTTTCTTACCCATCTGACTATCATGGGATTTTTCAATTCTAAATGAACCTACAAACTTTTCTTTGTATAAGTACCAAACCTTTCTTCTCCCTGATCCAGTGGAGAATTCAACAAGTGTTTAGCATACATCCTCAAAATGTTCTCATCTACTTCATAACCCATAGGCATGATCCAAATTGTTCTAGGATCAATAGCTTCCATATGGCATTGGTCAATGTCTATCATGAAGCAAATAGTGTCTTTGTATTGCTCTACTATTGAAGCAGGAATTCTCTCTCTGGCATGCATCAAATTCTAAATTTTTTTAAAGTATCCCCATAGGATTGTATTGTGGGTCTGTCAATCACCCAATCCACATAACATATTCCATATCTGAATAGCTACCGACATATCATTACGCCATTGAACTTTACCAACTCCTGGTACCTCACCCAATAAGTAGAAAAACAAACATATCAGCATGTTATCGTATTTGAATATGTTCTTATCCTTCTTAATTTTTCCCAAATTCTCCAATAATTGGCTTCTGAGAAATTCGTATAAATCATAGTCTACATTTTGTTTAACCATTTCATATGTTGTGTAGATGGCTATGTTGGATACTGAATTCTCCCAGCTTGAGTGATAGATCTTATAACCGATAACCAATAACCATTGATGCAAATTTTACATCCATTGCGGCAATATCATCTATCGTCATTTCTCTTCTATCCCATTTTGATCTTGTCGCATCAGTAACCTTATCATTCTTCACAGACTTCAAAACTAGAATTTTACCGATGGAATTTAGTCATGTAACTACACATATAGCTTCTTTTGTGATTTTGAATGGCACATCCAACCACATGAATTCATCATGGACATGGTTCAACATATATCGAACCCATTCATCTTCTTCAAATACGAGGAATTTCACAAATTGCACAAATTTCTTATCTTCTAGGGTTTTAAATTCTAGTTTCATAGTATAATCTTCTTGAATTATATGATGAGAGTACAAATCTAGCAAATGAGAGGTTCCCAAATCTTCAATGTTTGCATGCACATGAGCCCTAATATCCTCAATATGCAGGACTTTGTACGAAACCGATGAAAATGCACCTAAAGGATTTGTATCTACGGACTTATACGGATTCCATTTGAACTTTGGACACAGCCTATCCTTAACTTTGACTACCAAAGGAGTAGACATGATTGCAATCACACAAATTTACAGGTTTTGAATAAATACCTTTCGGGGATGAAAATATAATTTGATTGCAGATTCTCCTTTATGCTTGATTTTCTCCACAAATTTTCAATGATCACTTTAGAGCTCTCCAAACTGCTTTTCTCCAAATGAAATATGACAAATGAGGGTTGAAGTTGTTCCTTTTATTGTCCACATACCTAACTCCTTTATTTTGCAATAAATTTTCTTGCCCTAACTCATCTAGTTTTCTTCCTTTCAGGCACTAAGATAGATGACTCTTATGCGGATCTCCAATATGCTTCACTAATTCCTTTAATCAACTCTCCTACTGGACACATTCAGATTCTAGTATCATTCACTTTCCAGAGGGGGTTTAAGAGTTTTTCTTGATAGCTCCCCCAATGCCAGAGACGTAAAATTAATTTCCTGACAAATTACCATAAGTTGCTTTTGGTTCAGATCCATTTCCTTCTACAGAGGGATTCTTCTTCACCCATTTCTTCTTCATCTACTTCTTGATCACATCTATAGTGACTTTTCCTTTTCCTTTAACATCCTGTTGCATGTTCTATTTTATCGAACCTATTTTGTTCCAACAAAATCTAGCGATGTGGAAAAATTTCTTGTAGTTGTAGCACACAACATTTCTCTATCCATGCCAATTGTTCCACTAGTTTGGACTTGATCTACATTGATTAGAAATATGTCTAAATCTATTGCATACATAGCATTTGAAATTTCTATGAAAGTTATTTATCTCAATTTTGCATTCACTTGACTTACGACCATACTTATAGCAATTAAAACACTGACCTGAGAATGATGGTCTTCTTGTAATCACCCTACTCCTGCACTAAGAATCCATATGACCAAATTTGTTTGAAACATAACAATAGCCATTAAATCTTTGAGCATTTGGTTTCCTTATTATATTTCTTCTGGTTCCTTTCATCTGACTTCCTTGTCTGAATCTTCCTTGTTCAACATTTATTTGTCAAGATTTCCTTTGTCCAGATCTAGAACTTTCTCCTTCCTCATATCCAAGGCTTTGTCTGTCACCATCAGTCCTCTATCCTTTGATCAATTCATCAAGTTTGGCTGAGCTTGCTTTGAATTTATCCTTATACTCATTTGTAGTAGCAAGTTCATCTATGAGATCATCAAGTTATTTTTCAAGCACTTATTCATTGTTCTTGGATTACTCCAATTCATTTTCTAGTCAGCTACATTGTTCATACTTTTCTTTCAAAGACTATGCAATCTTTTCTTTATTATTCTTTCTCTCCTCAATCTCCTTGGTCATTCTCATCATGATAGATTCCATTTCATTCTTTTTGGAAAGATTTTCACATTCTTTTGTTTTCTCTTTCAAATCTAGACTGAGTTGTTCATCTTCTATGATTTTGTTCTTCTATTTGACCTAACCACATAATTCCTTTCTTTTCTCCCTTGATTCATTGATTTTTTCTTTTAGTGATTGAATGAACTTTTCTGCATTCTCAATATTTTCTTGTAGTTTCTAGTTCTCAGAGTTTGACTGGTCTAGATCACCAAGGACCACCAAAAGTTGTTGTTGAAGACTGCTTGTATCCATTGAAAAACACATTCCAAGATCTCCCCAAGTTGTAATACTTCTTTTGAGGAACTAGCTCTGATACCAATTGTTGGAAACAAGCAATACTAAGAGGGGGGGTGAATCAGTGTTGTGCAAAAATTCAACTTTATTATTTTTTCATTTAACTTACTTAACCATTCAACAAAAGAAACATGCATCAACAGAAAGAAAATAATCACAACACCACAACACTTGAATTTTTACGTGGAAACCCTGTTAGGGGAAAAACCACAGTGGATGGCCAATCCAAAATATAATACTAGTAGATCCAAAATGAAAGGTACAAGATGGGAATGCTTTTGCATTCAGGCTCACTTCCTAGAGCTCACTGCTCAAAAAGGATGGGCTCACTGCCCTAATATGATTTGGAATAGATCCAAAAGAGTGAACTGATGAAATAGCATCCATAATGCCTTATTATAGTTCCAATTAAGCTCAGTAGAAAATTTGTTGTCCTTCTGACTGATTCAACAATTCTACTCTTCTCTGCACAACTCACACTGCAAAAATCTTAATGCACAAGTGAAACTGTGCATAATTTCCTAATCACTCTTCCTAATGATTGCAACACACCACAACTTCATGCATCTTCTACAAAATGAATTAATGATCTCATTTTTATTCGCTAACAAGGATTTCATTTCTATATGTCAGCTTTAATAAAACTTGGAAATATTATCAACTATTGGCCCAAAACATGAACAATTTTGATGCGCACCCAAACAAGTCAGCTAGACTATAGCTAGGACCCATAATTAAATATTTGAACATAAAAATATTCTAAATAATTTTACTTTACACATCCACAATTCGCCACATTCACTGAGTCGGCTACAATGAGCAAGTAGATAGAAAACATCCTACCGGACCTCCAAGCTCATACAACAACTAATGCAACACCACAAAATTTAGTAATAAGATAACGTACATTCCCAAAAAGCAATCACGGGGATCCAAAACTCAAAACAATGATCTAGTGAAGTAGAAAGATTAACTGATTGAGCATATACCCTGTTCTTCAAGTATTATACCGATAACACACATTATTTACTTTATCTGTCGGTATGACTAGATGTTGATCTGTGGATCATGGAAATGACTTCAGTTGCCATCAATGACAACACTAGAATCCATATGCCAACAGATATAACTCATGTCCAAGCACTTAAGTTAACTATTCATGCTACAATGCTCAGTGTGGACACTACACAGATTTCATAGAAAAAATATGATTCTCTAGTGAAGGAATATAATAAGGCCTTGGATGAGATAAACAAGATGAGGGCCATTGTTCAGGCTAGTCAGTTAGTAAGGACACTTTCCTTGCCATCCTATTCTTGCTCAAACTTGTCTACATAGGATAGGGAAACCTTGGCCTTGAGAATTAAACATTTGAATGATCATCTGAGTACTGAAAAGGAAAATGCCAAGAAGGCTAAACTTGAAACTATTAAGGTGGAAAATGAAATCTTTGAGGATGTATTGAAACATAGGGTGACCAAGTTGGTCAACAATGCTGATGATGTTTGGGCTACTTACATGAGTATTCATGAAGCAAACATAAATTATCTGTAGGTACAAGAATCCTTCAAGAATGAATGGAGTAACTAGAGTACAAGGGTGGGTACTTTAAGAGAAATGATACCCAGAATGAAGGAGGATCCTACGGCACCTATTAGCATCCTTAAAATCTTGCAAAATATTGATTTGGTTAATGAGATAACCACCTTTCATGGAAAGCTAGGTGTATAGCTCCAAAGTAAGTTGAAGTTATTTAAAGAGATGGAGGAACATGGTATGCCTTAGGTATTGAGTCCTAAAGTTGAGTTGTAGCCATTTGACACCTAGAAGAAGGATCTAGGAGGAATGCTTGCAGCAACTATGATGGCATTGAATTTCACTGATTGCATCCTACTAAATTCAAATATTTATACAATGGTGGAGATTGAAACAAGGATGGACATTTTTGTTACAGAGGCTAGGGCCTTAACTGATGCTAGATACTCTTGGCACAATACTAAGGTGCAAAATTTTATTAAATGTGAACTGTCCAACTGAAGAAGAGTATAACTCCTAGTTAGAAAACTACACCAAATGAATCTATGTGGGGATAAATAATGGATAGGAGAAAAATAATACATAGCCTAAATATAGTGCAAATTAGGATTTTGATAAAACATTGCAAGATATTGTTCTGTCCTCAACTTAGAATGGGTGGCATAAAGTGTTGATGCGGATAAATCAGTTTTTTCTTTTTATCTGCTTTCCATGTTTTGTAATTTTGCTGACTGGATTTCCCATGGGGAACACTTTTTGAGCATGTGGGAAATATTTTGAAGCCATTGTAACAAAAAAATTATGCCTTTCTGAACTGGGACCAAATTTCTACAACAAGTGAGGATTAATTTTTCCTCATGTTTATTTTTGCCACATGAAGGCTCAAGTGTAACTAAAAAAGGAGTATTTGTTATAGTGGTCTAATGAGGCTTTGAAATGTGTGCTTCCTGGCTTGAGGCTTTTTTTTCTCTTTCATCTTTGTAAGAAAGAATTTAGGGCCAGAAGGAGTGGTTCGTTGAAAATTGAATTGACATAATGAATTTTAATAGGCATACAAAGCATGTTTTTTCGTTTTGTCTTAAGTTTAGAGTCTATTGTCATGTATGTAATTTTGATAACAATATAGCAAATACAATATAGAGTGATACCAATTTCATGGCTATTATATCTCCTTGTGCTCATTTTATGAGTTATGAATGAAAGAAATCAAGGATTTTTTTGTTTGTCTTTGTTGTCTCTCAATGGATGTTTAATTTCATTCCTACTTATTAGTTCAATGAATTAATATAAATGCTCAGGTAAGATTATTAACATATAAAAATTAGGTGCTAGGATAGTTGTATGTAGTAATAATCAGAATGTTATAAGGAAATGTTGTAATGTAGTATTTCTTAAGACTGTATGTGCTATTGTTTAGTTGTTATCTGGTCATATAGGTTTATATTGACTCTATGCTTGTGATAAGGCACTGGTTTGTGCACAATATTCATAATTCAATTTCTAGGTTGACTTGTCAGCTAATCACCTTTATTTTATAAAATTTCAAATGGATACCACTATATTTATTTTGTGTTGAGTTTCATCTTTTCTTGCTCTAAGTGTAGGATATCATTAAATGAGTTTCCAACTTGTTTGATATGCTATTTAGCTGAGCAATTTTATGAGAATTATTTGTTATTGACCTTTATTTGAGTAGTAGTCATACAAATTCCTGAGTATACATTGTGGGATCACCCTCTTGGGTTTAACAAAGCCCAAAGTGTATTAGTAGAAGTCTTATAACTTTTACTCATTCGTTGGCCAATCCCTTTGGAGTACTAAGTATTGGAATTGGCAAAGTCCATAGGTATTTTTGAAGATCAGTTTGGTTCTTAAAAAAATAACCAATAGTTTGTACCCTCTACTTTTTTTTTCTGAGGTCTAAAGGGCTCAATTAATTATTGTACTTAATTAAAACACATATTTAATTAGTTAATAGGTAAAGTTGAATGTCACAATTACCTAAAGGCTTACCTGAGTGGAGGGTTGAAACTTTAATCATCAAAGGGTTTAATTATCCTTCATAGTGGTTCACTTTTCATACTCTAACTTTTGGTGAACTTGATGTGAACTTTCCTTTTGTAAATATTTTTCAAAACAACACTCAAACCCTCAAAACCTTTTTTTCTCTTGTGTTATCTTCTCTCATTTTCTAGAGTTTGCAAGGCTATGCATTGTGAATACTCTTCTATGAGCTTCACAACCCAATCTACAACTTTTTAGTACATAGTTAGAAGAAGCACGAGATCAACCATACCCCTATATCGATAAAGTCCTACTAGACCTAGCTAATGTTCTCTAGAAACTCTTATCATTTCGGCTTCCAGTCAATATTTGGGAATTCTTTTCCTTAGAATTATCACTCAAGGTCTCATCCTTCAACAAATTATCAAATTGATCTTCAGGTATCCTTTGAGTAGGTTCAGTCCTTAGAGGAGAATTTTAAGCACTTTGAATATTTCCTTAATCATGACAACCTATTTACTCACGTTGTCCCTATTATCGATAATCTTGTTAGCTCTCAAAAATGCAGGTTTGAACCATGAGAGGTTGCCAAGCTCTCACAACGTTTCGTGGTAACAGACAAGGCCAAATGATTTGAACCTTCTTCTCTGTAGGTGCTGCTAGACCTAGGCAGGTATACCTATTTCAATAAAGCAGACTTGACCTTTGTTCATTTCCTAAAGAAATTTACCCACACTAGCAAACGGGAATGGATAAATGAGTTTTATTTTGGTATAAATTGTATAAGAAATATCAAGGCAAAAATCTAATGTGTTCATATGTAAAAATGAACGAAATTAAACAATGAAATAGTTGAGACTAGTGCCTTATTGGGTGTACGGAGTCAAATGAATAACTTCTTTTTGGAAGATACTCAAATTGTTTGGCATACAATTTTAAGTTTATAACTGGTATAAACATAAAAAGATGTGACTACTGAGTTCTTAAATGATCCAAATGAGATTCCCTAATTACTATGACTGACTAAAAGGAATTAATATTTCCTTGAAAGAACCAATTGATCCAATCATACAGATACAACAAATGTGCACTGATAAACTGAAAAATATCCTTGATATATCAATTTAAACAATTAGAAAACATCAACCTTAGAGACAACTTAAAAAATACTTTCAATTAACACAAAAAATAATTGATACTAGAAAAATGCCACCAAATCAAATGAATTCAATTGAAATATCCATTGTTTCAAACATGCATCATAGTCTCAAAAATGTAAGACATTTTGTATCCCACTGTATTTTTTACTCGCTCTCTGCCCTCTCTCTTTCGCTATAAAAAATGGGTATTTATATATTGGCCACATGAAAAGTTGTGTCCATTCGTATTCACATCTATGGCGATCCATTTGTTTGGGCCCTTACCAATGTTTACTAAACACCCGCTGAGACGTCCTGTAGTCATACCGATGTTCAATGTCTCTCTGACTACCACAGATTACATATCGCTTTGATGTCCTGCAGTCTCATCAATGTTCTAAGTCTCACCAATAGCCAATAGATCATATGTTGCTATGGTGTCATGCAGTCATACCGATGTCATGATTCTCCTCGACACTCTGTGCCTTTAGTCTTGAGTATCATTTTGACTTTAGGGGTTGGCAAACATTCCTCCGACTACTCAAGTCTTACCGAGATGTTTCCTTTAGTTTGCTTTTTGATCGCCGAGATATAATAGTTTCTTGTCGATGGAACTTCATTTGGCATGAGCTTCCTATCTCTCTCTAATGAAGCTTGTCTCACTGATGAATACTCCCTCCAAACATGCCGCCAAATCTTTACCAATACAACACTTGTCACTATGACATAGGGGGTCGATAGGACTCCATAAGCTCATCCCGATGACAACTACAAAATCTTCCTCTATTTTATCTGCAAGACTGGATGAATACTACAGGATATTACACCGACGGCTCATGTCTGGGTGACATGTCACTTTTGTGCTTCATCAGTATGACACACATGCTCGATATGACTTATTCCGATGAACATTATCTTGCCGATAGTATCCTTCTATCACTGAGATAGTGAACTATGTCTGCCCAATGTGTATTACCAAATGAAATTTTATCGGTAAGACAATCTTGATCTCTTGCCAAAAGATTGTAAAAAGACATACGTTAGTATAAAATGCTTTATGGATAGGTGAAACCTGCATCATGTTATGTTGATATGGTTTACACATTCAAATGCTTAGGGCCAGGTGAATTCTATGGGACCACATAATGGAATATGGGAAAATATGTTATGAAGAGAGGATTCATGTGCTTATGGTATGGACTTCTTTGGAAACTCATGGGTACAGACAGCCATAAAATTTTCAAAATTTTACAGTTCCAACAAATCTAAGAGACTTTATCATCTTAGATCATAAGGGACTTTAGTTTCTTCGTGCACTAAAAAATATAGTTGAGACTCATGTACCTTCATACACATTAGTCTTGAGTCAAGCTCATAATACTCAATTGGATGCCATTAGCACCTAGTTATATATTTTGATGCATAAGGTATCTGTGTACATGGTGGATACTAATTCTACAATACCTCCTATATCTTATGCTAATAACACAAATGCTATATCTATACCTACTACTAATCCCAAAGTTAATGTGTCTTAGAAACCTTTGGGTTATAACATTCCTCCTTCATCATATCTTGGACATACACATAGCTTCCATATTCTTTCATCATATATTTTCCTCTTATGGGGGGGAATTACTTATCTATCTATGTGATCGATGGTGCACTTGGGTCCTAATTGGGTTTTACCTTTAAGGTTTTGTATATCACTTTATAAAAGCAAGTCATCTCGTGTAATTCATTATTCTCAATAATATTATTTGCACATCTTTTGCAAATTTCTCTTACATCTTTGATTTTTCTCCTTGTAGAAGGCTTATCTAGGTTTTGTAGGTGATCTTGGTTTTATGGAGTTTATTGGAAACTATAACATGGTATCAGAGCTCTAGATCTATCAATTTTATTTTTTTTGAGAGATCCAAGCTCATCCTAGGGTAAAAAGGCATCACCGTTGCATCTAGAATGGTGAAAAACCCTGAGATCACCTATCATTTTGCTCAAATCTAAGAAGTTGCAAAAAAGCCAAAAAACATTAGTGGCATGAGATTCGAGACAAATTATGTGTGATTTGAACGGTTGTCATACAAATTCGTACCATTGCAATTAATTTCTTAGGAGAGCAAGTACAAGGGTTTGCAAATTTTTTTTGGTTTTTTATCAATTTTCTTAGGTTTTTAATAAGAAAATCAAAACAAAAAAAAAATCAAAAAATGAAAAAGGGAATTTTTTTTTTGGAAAAAAAAGCTTTTAAAAAAAAAGTTGCAAGCGGTACTATTTGTACCAACCTATAGGCCCCCTTGTAGTACCGTGGGCCCGATAAGGGTCTTCCAGTGAGAACTTCAAACACATCGGTGGCTCTTGTATATCCCACCCCCAGTGGCTCTTTCTAGAAAATCAACAACATTCAAAATTTCCAATAGTCAAAAAATCTAAGAAATTTAGCACGCTAAAAATCTCAGGCAATGATAAAGAAAAACTCGGCAAAAAGTGACCGAACCTAAAAAAGCAGTGGTGGAATCTCTCAGATTCTAAAAGATTATTCTTTCAAATATTTTGACCACCATCTTCCAAAATATGGCAAACCAAGTTTTTTCGAGCACCAAGGAATATTTTCTAGCCAGACATTATTTTTTATGGTAGCCATCTAGCCATCAAATTTAAGCTCATAAAGTGCTAACATCAGCATGATGTCATTAGCTATATGGCCCTATTTGCCCCTCTGAACACTATTTTTCCCTAAAGGAGCAATTTTTTTCTTTTTCACATAACTTGGGCATACACTGTTGAAATTGACCAAACAAGATATCAAATTTGGTTTTGTGATTTTTGTAGTTGTGTAGGTCACAATATCACATTTTTCTACTAGTTCTTGTTATTCTCAGTTAAATTCAGATCTTCATTTTATGCTTTTGAGCTCATAACTTTGTGCTTGTTTCTCTAATTTTTGTGATTCAAGCAGTGTTGGAAAGGTATTTTAGATCTCTTCAGATCTATTCATGCACTTTTTCCAAAATCTTCCCTAGGTACATTTTATTTAGTATTTTTTGTTTACACACTTTTCTTAATTACTTAGATGTCTTGGCACCTAGAAAGGAATTTTTTACGTAGGATGACATAATTTGATCTGCTTTATTAGTACCAAGATCATTAGACTCTGATTTTATCATTTGAGTGAGTATCATAGGTTTTTTTTTTTTCATCCTTCTATTATCAACTTGGATAAGGATAACTATGAGTCTTGACACAATGGGATCCTAACACATCTTAGGTGACTTGACATTTTTCCTTATCTATATGGACTCATACCTACACCAAACACACTAGGGAGTTTATCAGCATGGGGTATTTTTAGTTATCATATTATAGGGGTTATATGTTCTAGTGTTAATCTTGACACTATGTATGTTTTATTGGACATTGAATGTCCCCACATACTTTGGACATCACATTGGGAGATCCATGGAGACCCTCATATCTCTCCATACCCAAAGGATCCTACTCATATTATCTCATCCCTCTTGCAAATACAGATTCCATACCCATTGATGATGATACTTTAGAGGAGCTTTATTATATCATAGGTCTTGCATGTTCTGATGGTTTAGATACTTCTCTTCATGTTCCCACTCTACAGATTGAAACTACATCCTCATCTCCTATTGTTCTTGATTATTTTTGCATCGCCATCTTTGGCCCCTATTGATTTAGTGTGGCATGACATCCATCATCATCTAGACATTGCTACTTGGGATTCATATCTTGCAAACATATCATCCTTATTTGTGGAGTCCTATATTGTAGCTTTGGAGGATTACTTTGAGGACATTCATCTCCTCTTTGTTGATGGCCACATCAATGATGTTGGTCCACCATCGTCATCGCCTTTGCAACTTGTTCTATATTAGTCTTCATAGGATCTTGGATCAACATCATTGCTTTTCGACATGTGGACACATGAGCAGTTTTTAGAGGCACACATCATCTAGATTTGGATTCTAGAATCACTAATTCTTTTGGATTGGCTTCTCCAATCACCAGTGGATCTATTTCTTCCTAAGGGGATAAATGTTGTTTGTAGGAAGTTGATCATATTTAGTCTTTAGGTGTTCATCATTGGCATAGGAGATACTTCTTTATCGAGGGATTCATATCCTTATCTTCTCTCTCCTATTAGGGGGACATCTATTGTAATTTCATGATAGAAGTAGTCCTTGGTGGGTCACATTGAGTCTTCCTTCTATCCTTCTTTCACTGGTGCAATCAATTATTTCTCTCTTTTGGAGAGGGATTTTTCCCATGTGGTTTTCTCCTTTCCTCTAGTTATGAGAGATTCATTTATTTTGTACATGTATACCTCATCAAGATTTGTATTCAGGACCCATCATGCATCAATCATTGCATTCTACATCAAGGTTGTTAGCTTCTCCCTAAGTTGATCTTAAGAGGGGTGTTAGAGTAATTAGGATAATCGCTTGATAATTAATTATTAAGTCCCTTATTACTTTATTTCACTTAAGATAAACATAGGAGTGCTTTTTATTGTTAGTTTGAATTAAATATAGGAAAATATGTCTCATTGCATGAGATTAGAATACTTGTCACTATCAAGTTAAATCCTCATATAGGGTTTGTTTTCCATGCTTTTATAAAGCTTGAACATTCATTGCAATAATTCAATTCAAATCCATTCAGGTTAATACATTGCACATATCAATGCTCTTCTAGATTCAATATTTTCTCTCTTGGTTGCATAGAAAATTAGTTGCTTTGATATTTTCTTGTGACGGTGTTTTGGTTGCAAGGATTTCTAGGAGCTATAGGGTTCACTATCAACAACAACATTTATTTCTTGTTATCATACCATCTCTTTACAAATTCCCTATGTTGTACTTGACCATGAAATTTAGAAAAGGTTCATGGTAAGTATCCAATCGATGTTGAGGGAATGAGTTTCCTTGATGAAATACCCTTCTTTTTCTCATTTGTGTACTACATTATGAGATTATCAATAGATGTTAGCCTAGTATGGGGCTTTGGCCTCATATTTGTTGATGTGTTTTTTATGCACTTCTCAACATAGGTAATGCATAGGTGCATCACCTCTCTTGAAAGACAATATTCCATAATAAAATTGTAGAACACTATCCCAAGGTCTCTAATGTCAAGTCTTGACAGTGCTTGGAATACTTCAGTTGATTCATGTGATTTGTTGGAATCACAAGGCAGACTTATAGATGAGTTACAAAGCATGGGAATTTGGGTCTGCAAATGTAGTTGTCCACTCAAAACAGCAAGTCAAAATTCATCAAGTTCATTTGATTTAACATTGTTTTGATTATTTGGATCCTAGACTACCAAGGAGTTAAAAGAAATAGCAAAATAAGAAGGGAAATATAAGTTGTTCTAAATCTAAGCTACTAATGAATAGTAAAAATGGTGGCTGCTACAATAGAGAAGATTCCTAAACTGAGTTTCACTTGGCCAAGAGAACCTACAACTACACAAAACCATTGCAATTTTCTAAGGTTGTTGATTTTTAGATTGTACACACACATCATGAATATGCAATTGAACTAGGTTTCAGCAATGATATAAAGAAGCCTAGGCTAACTTTGCACAACAACTTGTCATCAATAAGTGCTAAAAGTATGGACTAAAATCTCATCAAATACTATAATAGCAACATCATTATAACAACCATTCAATAAACTAACACCTAAAACTAACATGGAAGTAGATCCATGCATGCAAGATGAGAAAAATCAAAGAGAACATCCATAAAATCATGCAATGTTGTCTTCTATTGCTGCAAATGCTTTTTACACTAGCTCTCCAACCATTTACAAATGAGGGGCAAGCCCCTATTTATAGTTTTCCAAAGCCCAAATGAATGGATAGGATTAATTTGCATTGTTTGGCTTAGATTTTCTTTACACTAGGGTTTCACCTACTGCACAATATTCAGCAATTTAAAATATAGCTTTTGTCTTTTACCTATTTTATCTTTTAGTGGCCAGTCACTGTAGCAATTTTGTCTTCTAGTTGATTGCCCTTTTGTTGTAGCTAAAATTGTTCAAAAGCTGCCTTTTTACTTGATGTGTTTGAAACATCCCTCAATCAATCAAATACACCTTGTTTGCATCACCGTTAAATTTATCAAATGATCTGATGAGACAACTCCTGATGGATTGTGATCGTTTGTTTGGAGGGAGGAAACAATTGCTCCCTCCCAGCATGTTCAAGGCCACCCTTTATAGTTTTGTCACTGACTTAATTGACATGGGCTTGCTTCCAATGCCAACTTCGTTGATGGGTGTTACAAGGAAAGGTGAGCATAAAATGAATGGTGACATGAGCAATGTGCTTTTCCTTGTTCAACTCTCTCAATGGGCCTCCTCGACGAACCCATGATAGGTTTCATGAATCTTGGATACATGAAGTGTCGTAAGTGATTTCATACACAAAAAAGGGAAAACGTTAGTAAAATCCTACAAATTCCTTGTTAATCCATCCATGCATCATCAAAAGATCACAATATTCTTATTTGGAGCTCATTTGGAGCACAAACATAAATGCAGGTTTAGGGGTGCAGGTGCCACATGGTGGATAGACAATGGAAGAATGGTGGGTGACAGACAATAGGTGGATGATAGATGGATAGTGGTGGTAGTAGAGGTTGGGTGACAGATGAATTATGGATGGAAAATAGAAGCGAAGGGATGGCAGATGGTGAATGTTGGACAACAAATGACAAATGGTGGTAGAGGGATGGTAGCCCACAAGGAAAGTTCCCATAGATGGAATTGGAGGGATGGGGGTCTGCAAGGAAAGTTCCCATGGATGGAAACGAAGGGACGACAACCTGCAAGGAAAGTTCCCATGAACAACAACGGAGGGATGGTGGCCCGCAAGGAAAATTCCCACAGATGACAATGGAGGGATGGAAAACTACAAGGAAAGTCCCACAATTTCACAAAACTTAGTAAATTTTAGATTTTTCAATTTTAGCGCATGGGAAAAGGGGTAGAAAGAGTGCCAAGACATATTACCTTAATATTTGACTCATTTTGAAAAATGTAGAAATTTGGAATGGGGAAGCCGGAGGTTCGCCGCCCTTTTAAAACAACAATGAGCACATAGCGACCTGCACATGGCGGCTCGTAAGGAAAGTTCCCAAATGGCCACAAAGGGATGTTGACCCGCAAGGAAAAGTTCCCAAATGAACATGGAGGGATGATGGCCTACAAGGAAAGTTCCCAAACGACCACAGAGGAATAACAGTCCACAAGGAAAGTTCCTAAATAGCCACGGAGGGATGGCGGCCCACAAGGAATTTTTTGCAATATCTAAACACATGGAAAATTTGATGCAAACCCTTTTAGGCATGTGAAGAAATTCATTTGATGATCCCTAGATGATGAAAACTTGAAGTTTACACCCATTCCAAAAATGAAGAGATTTGGAAGGGGGAAGCCAAAGGGTCACCGCCCTTTTGAAATTGGAAATGAGCACACAGTGACCCACATACAACAACCCATAAGGAAAGTTCTAAAACAACCATGGAGGGATAGCGACCCACAAGGAAAGTTCCCAAATGGCCACGGGGGGATGGCGACCCGTAAGGAAAGTTCCCAAATGGCCACGAAGGGGCGGCCGCTCGCAAGGAAAGTTCCCAAATGGCCACAGAGGGATAGCAGCCTACAAGGAAATTTCCCACGGACAACAATAGAGGGACAACGGCCCACAAGGAAAGTTCCCATATATGACAACGAAGGGAAGGAAACCCATAAGGAAAGTCCCGCAACTTCACAAAACTTAGTAAATTTAAGATTTTTCAATTTTAGCATGTGGGAAAAGGGGTAGAAAGAGTGCCAAGACATATTTCCTTAATATTTGACTCATTTTAAAAAATGCAAAAATTTGAAAGGGGGAAGCCGGAGGGTTGTCACCCTTTTAAAATGACAATGAGCACATGATGACCTGTACACAGTGGCCTACAAGGAAAATTCCCAAATGGCCACGGAGGGATGGTGGCTTGCAAGGAAAGTTCCCAGATGGCCACAGAGGGATGACGACTTGCAAGGAAAGTTCCCAAATGGCCATAGAGGGACAACAACCCACAAGGAAATTTTTGCAACTTCCTAAAACTTAACAAAACCTTGGTAGTTCATTTAGGCATCATGAAAATATCCCAAATCCATAGGAAAATTGTCCCTAAATTCAAAAAATGATGGGAAATGTGAAGCATGCAAGAAGGCACCAAGTCAGGAGGAGTAAGGAAAAAATTAGAAAAGGAAGGGGGGACTTTGTTTCTCCCTTAGATTTGAATGTCCCAAGTAAAATGAAGGGTAGGGAGCAACAATTATAGGCCAATTTCCATTCATGGAATGCATTGATTTCTTGGTATAGTGGACCCAAGTTAGGTGAGATGTGGAAACCCATGCCCGTTTGGATGCTTAGTTAATGTTCATATGGAGAAACTAAGTGTGGAGCCCGCCATGTGGGCAAAAGTTGGGTGCCATTCACTACTCAGCAATGAAACATGACTGATGAATTGCATGAGGCAACCTGCAGTTGCAGGTCCATGAAGCTTGGAGAACGTCGGGGCAACGGGTGAAGGGAAACCCACAGGGGCATTTCTGCAAAGGAAAAAGACTTAGTGAAAATCAAGTAGGTGAATCTGGTCAATGAAAATTTGATCATTCTAAGGCATGTGACCAACTTAGGCTCTAGGATAGGGGCATGGAATATGATATGGGAACAAAATAGCCCATCAGAAGCAAAAGAGATGGGGTCCCTACCTTTGGTAGGGTGTGTGTGCAAAACATGCACAACAAGAAGTGGATCAAATAGGAACGTTTCCCATAGATTACCAAGAGTCCTTCCTATTGGAAAGAGAAACTATGAATGATTTTTGGTGTTGTCATTGATGGTAACCCTAGTTGGTGACAAATCCATATAACATCATTTGCTCATACCAGCAACCAGCTTGAGGATAGTCAAGAAGAATAGAGCATCCGATAGTTTGGTGATCATCAATCTACTTATAGATTTCCAGTTGTTATTTTGAGTTGTGGACCTCATGGGAGGTTTTTCAGTACATCTAAAGTGTTTTCTGAAAATCTTATTGCCTCGTATTAAGTCTTCCGGGAGTTTGGAGATTCAATTGTTACTTCTCTATTTATCAATATTTTGGGGCCAACTCAGTTTATGTAATGTGTTGCAGATATTCTGAAAATGTTTGAATATTTTGTGTTTGCTCATCTTGTTTTGGGTCTGAGCTAAGTTGTGGTCAACTGTTGTGGATGCACATTTCATAACTCTTATGATTTGAGCTAACAGTTGCTAATATTTTCAAGTCTTATTTGGAGCTGACATATTGCGATTAAATTGCTCGTCGCAAATATATATATGATCTCTTATATCATTTTGATATGTATGGGTGGTGTGTTGATGTGTATTGCGAATACTAGAAGAGTGTTGGAGTGATTTTATGCATAGTTTCACTTGCGCATAAATATTTTGTGAAGCAAGTCAGAGTAGAGTAGAGTAGAAGTTTTGTATCAGTCAAAAGGATAGAAGATTGACACCTAAGCCTAACCGGAACTATAATAAAGCATTTGTAGATGCTATTATTTTAGTTCATTCTTTTGGATCTAATCCAAATCTTTGTAAGGTAGTGAGCCTTCTTATCTTGAGCAATGAGCTCTAGGAAGTGTGCCTGAATGCAAGTGAATTCCCATTTTATAATGTTTCTTTTGGGTATACTTAGAACATATTGTCGATTGGGCATCCACCGTGGTTTTTCCCCTAACAGGGTTTCCATGTAAAAATCCTTGTGTTATGGTGTTGTGGTTTTTTTCTTTCTGTTTCTGCATATTAATTTTGGTTGAATGTTCTAAGTGGATTAAATCTCAGAATAATAAAGATAATTTTTGTACAACACTGATTCACCCCCCTCTCGATGTTGCTTGTTTCCAACAATTGGTATTAGAGCAAGTTCCTCAGTAGAAGTCTAACAGCTTGGGGAGATCTTTGAAAGTGTTTTCAATGCATGTAAGTAGTCTTCAACAACAACTTATGGTGGCCCTAGATGATCTTGACCAGTCAAAGTTTGAGAACTGGGAACTAGAGGAAAATCTTGAAAATGCAGAATAATTCATATAGTCATTGAAAGACAAAATCAATGAATCAAGGGAGAAAAGAAAGGAATTATGTGATTAACTCAAGCAGAAGAATAGAAGCATGGAAGATGAAAAACTTAGTCATGCCTTAAAGGAGAAAATAGAAGAGTGTGAAATTTTTTCCAAAGAAAATGCTACTCTGAAGCATAAGATGGAGTCTATCATGATGAAAATGACCAAGGAAATTGAAGATAGAAAGAAGAATGAAGAAAAGCTTTCTCAATCCTTGAAAGAAAAATTTGAACAATGCAGCCGATTGGAGAATGAATTGGAACAATCTAAGAACAATGAGGAAGTGCTTGAAAAATAGTTTGGTGATCTCAAAGATGAACTTACTACTGCAAATGAGAACAAGGAGAAATTCAAAGCCAGTTTTTCCAAGCTTGATGAACTGATCAAAGGTTAGAGGACTGGTGGTGACAAGTGAGGTCTTGGATATGAAGAAGGAGAAAGTTTTGGATCTGGACAAAAGAAATCCGGACAAGGGATATTCTAGAAAGGAAATCAGATGAATGAAGCTAGAAGAAATCCGATGAGACAACCAAATGCTCAGAGATTCAATGATTATTGTTTTTCTTGCAACAAATTTGGTCATATGGATTCTTAGTGAGAACTAGGATGAATCCAAGTGGACCATTATTCTCAGGTCAGTGCTTTAATTGCTATAAGTATGGTCATAAGTCAAGTGAATTCAGAGTTGTGATGAATAACTTTCATAGAGATGTCAAATACTATGCATGCAATAGATTTGGGCATATTGCTAACCAATGTAGATCAAGGAAAAATCAGTGGAACAGTTGGTCTGATCAAAGAAATGTTGTGTGCTACAACTACAATAAATTTGGGAATATTGCTAAATTCTGTTAGAACATAAGAGGTCTGGTAAGACATAATACACAACAAGATGTCAAAGGAAAATGGAAAGTCACTACAAATGTGATTAGAAGGAAAATGAAAAAGAAATGGGTGAAAAATAATTCCTCTATCGAAGGAAATGTGTCAGCACCAAAATCCTACTTCTGGTAATTCCTTTGGGAATTAGCTAGCAGGAAAATTCTTCAACCCCTTGCAAGAAAATGATACTGGAATGTGGACCAATCTAGTAGGTGGATCAATGCTTTTCAAATGTTGTGTAATCAAATTAGAGCCAGTATTGTAAAGTTTTGGAGATCTACAAGAGAATCATCTGTCTCAGTGCTTGAAATCAAAGTAATCAGATGAACTAGGGTTAAAGCATTTATTGTGACAAAAAGGGTTAGTTGTGTGAATGATAAAAGGATATTTTTATCCTTCATTTGTCACTTTGCATTTTTGAAGGAAAGCAGTTTGAAGAGCCCCAGAGTAAACCTTATTGAATTGTGAAGTCATTCAAAGCGAGGAGAAGAATTTGCGAATGAACTTTGATCCAACTGAAAGGTATTTTTTGAAAAGCCTATGAATTTGTGAATTTGCAAATCATGGCCACTCTGTTGGTTGTGGATGTCAAGGACAGACCTCGTCCTAAGTTTAAATGGCACCCTTACAATTTTGTTGAGACCAAACCCTTAGGAGTGTTTTCATCTGTGTCGTATGGAGTTTTGCACACTGAGGATATTAGGGCATACATTCATCTGAACATTGAAGAGTTAGGAACCTCTCAAATAATGAATCTGTACTCCCATCATATAGTTGGAGAAGATTTTGTTGTAAAACTAGAATTTCAAATCCTAGAAGAGAAAAATTTTGTGTAGTTTGCGAGATTTCTCGTATTTGAGGAAAATGAATGGGTGATATACATTTTGAGCTATGTTCATGACAAATTCATATGGCTGAATATACCCTTCAAAATCACAAAAGAGGCTATATGTGTAATAACTGGTCTGAATTCCACAAGTAGACTTCCAGTCTTGAAATATGTGAAGAATGACAAAGTTACTGAGGCAACTGGTGCACAATGGGATAGAAGGGCAATGAAAATAGAAGACATTGCTGAAGTTGATGTGTAATTCACATCAATGGTCATCAGTTACAAGATATATCATTCTATCCAGGATGATTTTGTATCTGGTATGACCATCTATGTAGCTTATGAAATGGTAAAAAAAAATTCAGAGTATGACTTTTGTGTTGGAATATCTGAGAAAAATTAAGAAAGACAAGAAGCATACTTTCAAATATGGTAATTTTCTCATGTGCTTATTTTTCTATTTCATGAATGAAGTTCTTGGCATTGGAAAAGTTCATTGGAAAAATGATGAGCCTGTAGTTGTTCAAATAAGGAACAAGTTGTTTGGAATGAGTGACCATCAGGTCAGGAACACTACCCTATGGGGTTACTTCAAAAATTTCTAGGATATGATGCATGTTAGGGAAAGAATTCCCACTTCAATTGTGGAACAATACAAAGATACTATCTTCTTCATGGTGGACATGTTGGAACTATTAAATCAGATGTTTTTTGCATATTTTTCATGACCCCTGAGTCTCCATATGAGTATTTCCTTATGCATGTTTCCTTCATTTCATAATAATTTTACTCATATTTTGGCTTATATCTGACCCCAAAATCATCTATCTATGCATTTTCCACATTCTAGTTCATATTGGCATGAGAACACCATTGTTTCCCCGACCCATTATGCATTTTTTGCTTGCATGAGTCTGAGTTTCCTATCGACAAGACTTATTATTTGTCATAGTTACTAGATTTGATTTACAGGTGGTTGTCGGTGCGACCTTGGTTTTGTTTTAGCAATTGAGTATGGGTCCTATTGGCAAAGGCTTGAGGCATCGATATATATCATACTGAATCTATTGTGTCTTGTCGACGGTATCTTTTAGTTTACTTTCGGGGAAGGTTTGGCTTGGTCTTGGTGAATGGAAAGGAAGCATGGTGTGGGACTTTCAGAATAGCAGGATGGTGTCTACGGGAGGTCCCCCCGAAGGTTGGACGTTATGGCGATAAGTGGAGGATGGCTGTCGGTGCGAGATATCTTGTATCACGGTGACTCATTGATGAGTTGGGGGGCTTTCGGTGTAACCCGATGAAATCTCTATGACTTCTCGCCAAGGGATGGAGGCTACAATGACATACATGATGGGCCTATTGGCAGGAGAAACTTTAAGTCACAGCGACATGGCAAAAGGCAAAAAGGGGGCTCTCGAAGTAACATAAGGTTTTCGATATGATGTATCCCCGATATCACAAGGCTATGGCAAAACATAGTGGAGACATATGGGCGCTTCTTGACTTTGGTATAACATGTGGATAGCTATGGCGAATGCGATTAAAATAGGGATGCAAGCGGAATGATAAGCGAATGAATTCCCTTTTGCAGGACGATATGGATGTCTCGTTGACTGCTCACTGGTGAAAATAGAATTTTAGAATGCTGAGGCCGACATGAATACACTTGAAGACTATTGCCTGCCAGCTCGATTGGAGCTCGAATCTTGTGGAGGCCAACATAATATTTTATTTTGATATTTTTCTCATGTTGGTGTATAAATAAGCATATTGTGGTTGTTCATAGGGACCGAATATTAGATTTTCAATACACTACAAATAGATACAGTAGAATAAAACTATCAGATCAGAGGCTATTGTTGCATGATTTTCACAATGGAGGTGTTTATGAGATTCAGTTGATGTTGCTGCATTTTCTCTGGTGTCAATTGTCTGTTGAATTAAAATGAGAAATACTGCTAAGTTGTCTCCATGAATGATTTTTCTAGTTGTTTGAATTAACATAGTAAGTTTATGTTTGATTTATTGATACACATTTGTTGTATTTGTGTGATCAATCAACTGGTTCTTTCAAGCAAATATTAAATCCTCTTATTGATCACAGTAATCAGAGAAACTCATTTTGAATTATTGAAGTAGAACGTAGTAGTTACATGGTTGCATGTTTATACAAGTTGTAAACAAAGCATATGCCAGATAATTTGTGTCTTCTCTAGAAAGAGTTGCTTATCTTGATCTCATTTGACTCCGCATACCCAACAAGGCACTAGTCTTTGCACCTCATCATTATAAACTTATTTTGTTACTTTTAATTGAGTATTTAGGACTTAGAGCAGAATATTGTCACGATTTTCAAATTGAATTTCATTTGTTCACTCCCATGTGCCATTGTGAACAAGTGTTGTAAGTGGATTGATTGCAAGTTAAGTTGCATTATTTAGAGAGGTACACCCACCTTGGTCTTCCAGCACTTAAAGAGTAGAAGGTTTGATTGTTTCAAGCCTTGTTCTATTACCCTAAAACGTTGTGAAAGCTTGGTAACCTTTTGTGGTTCAAACCTACATTTTTGAGAGCTAACAAATTGGTGACTCTGGTGGGGATCAATGAGAATCAAAGCCTTAATCATAGAGTGAGAAGTCTTGCACAGACTCCACTGGGAACTAGAAGTATCAAACATCTTTCTCATTTTTTGACAAAAGTGAGTGGCAACTCTGACAGAAAATTTTGCAGCTGTTCATCATGAATAGAAGAAGATCTCAGCACAGGGGAGGTCATACTGGAGCTCTTGCTGGAAGCAGTAAGTGGACACATAAAGATGATAGAGCTAATAAAGGAAAGAGGTTCAATGAGGACATGTGCATAACAAACAAAGGTAAAGCACCAAGAGTACATGGTGAAACATATAATTTCTATGATACATGGAGAGATGATTCAAGTGCAGAACCTTGTACTCCTAAAGATCAAAGAAATCCTTTTTCTTCTCATGATTCTCATAAACAAGCTGAGTTTGAAGCTAGGAAACAAGTTGAGTTTGAAGCTGAACAAGAGGCTGAACAAATCAGAATTCAGAACTGTGAGCTCTTGATTTCTGATGAAGCAAAAGCACTATTAGAACAAAAAGAGAAGAGAATAAGGGAGCTAGAAGCTAAATTGCAGAAAGCTTAATTTGCTTAGCAGATAGCTGGTGGCTTAAAGTATGTCCCACCTCACAAGCAGGGTGATCATGGCGTAGGGCCCTCCAATCAGCAAAATTATCCTCACCATCAGCTAGGGAATCACTACAGCAGCCAAATCAACTGCCTGATATTCCCAAACAGCACACAAATGTGCATCCACCTCCTGGTCACCATCACATCCCTCAACATAATGCACAATTCAATAATCCTATACATCAGTATCAGTATCCACCTATCCCTCCCCCTCACCAATACACAGCAATGATCATGAATTTTGATTTGGTAGGTTTCAATCCATGCCCTTACCCTATGGATGGTAGCTAGAGAGGTATGATTCCCAAGTTTGCAGGGAGCAATGCAATCACTGCTGAAGAACATCTAAGGAATTTCAATGTGTCCATTCAAGACATAGGTATGCCATATGAAGATTTGCACATGAAGTTGTTTATGATGTCACTTATTGAAGATGACAGGGATTGGTTTAACAGCTTGCCATCATATTCAATTAATTCTCTCCAAACATTTCAAGACAAATTCTTAGAACAATATGGGAATCAAAATGCTCCAGATGCAGCTCTTCATGAATTGGTGAGGATTCAGAAAAATCAAAATGATTCAATTTATGATTTCAACCGCAAATTCAACAAGTTGCATACTAAGGTCCCTCTTGGATCAAGGTTGTCAGACTCTATTGCATTGAGTATTTATTTAAGTGCATTTGATCCCAAAATAGGGTACGAACTGAGAAATAGATTTCCAAGAGACTTGGCTAAAGCATAGAGAATTGCATTGATAATTGAAAATAACAGGAAGGCTACTGGTGTAACTAATAAAAGAGACAACTCGAGGCCTCCTCAACAAAATAATTATCAGTACAGACAAGAGAATACATACAGAAATGAAAACAGAAATGAAAGGTCAAGGTTGCATGATATGCCTTACAATACATACTGGAAAGATGGGAAACCTATGGTAGCTAGGCCCAGAAATAAAGAAACTCTAGATCCATTGAGCAAGAAAGGGACTTACATGGTGAGTAATAATTACTTTTGTGAAGTATGTAATCAGCCACATCCTCCAGACTATTGTGTTGTAGCTCAGAAGATGCAAGAAGAGGGAATGTTAATGGAGGATAATGGAGAAGATCATAAGATCTATTTGACTTTAGATAACTTTTACCATGCTGACGAAGGATATTCATCTTTAGAGGATGAGGGCTATGAGTATGACATTTCCAATCAGAAGTACAATGTCCATATGGCTGAACAATAGATATTTTATGATTCTAATGAGGATTACACATAGCCACATTCTATTGAGGCGCCTGTTCAGTTTAGTGTTAGAAGTCTCACTAAAGATGAAATAGATAGAATAACTATTGCTGCAATTGAGAAATCCAAAACTCAATACTGGTTGAGAAACAAAAAATAAAATGAGCTAGATGGAATCCCTAGGGGAATTTTTATAAAAGATCAAAAGGCAACACAAGAAAGTGTAAAGAAGCCAGAAAGCAAACAACATGATAAAATTGAAAAGAAGTCTGACCAAGAGCAAAAAGTTGCAGAATTACACAAGGAAATACAAAAGTCTGATTAGCCTAGTAAAAAGGAAAAAGAGGAAAGCAAAGGAGAAGCGCTAGAACTGAGGAAGACTGTCAAGACGGAAGGCTCCTCTTTTGAGTTCACCCAGGCATATCCCAGGTAAAAATGTTTGTTCCACTACTTGAATTGATGAAAATTAAGGAGTATAGAGATAGTGCTATTCAATTGATTACAAATGGGAATGAAAAGCATATGAATTATGAAGAATTCAATAGGCAGGAAAAGATAAATAATTCAGAGGTTTGTCTAGGTGATGTTTTAACAACCTCCCAACAAGTGGATCCTTTCTTTACCACATTGCTAATAAATAATAAGTTGCTAAGGAATTGTATGATAGATTTTGGTACTGCTATAAACATTATGCTAGTAGGAGTAATGAAACAACTTAGCATGTGGGTTGATACATGTGAAGGGAAGTGTTATGCAATGGATAACAAAACTGTACCTGTGGTAGGCATTATGAGAGGAGTTGAAGTAAAACTGGCTACGTATCCACAAGTGGCTTACAATGTAGACATTATAGTCATTGATACTCCTCCACAGTTCAGTATGCTTTTGGCAAGATAATGGACTGTAGCTGTAGGTGGAAATATTCAATTTGATTTATCTTATGCTACTATTCCAGTGAATGGACAGGATGTCAAATTCTATAGAGAACCAAGAATGCATTAGCTTGTTGACTGTGTACCTCAATATCAAATTAATTGTTTCTGTGATGTTGATCTTGGAAGTTTTAAAGTTGAACCAGCTCAGCCAGAACTGACTAATAGTGATCCAATTGAAAAACATGTGGCTCAAAATTGCAATGAAGTCTGGAAGATGTATTTTGATGGAGCATGCAGTCAAGAAGGAAATGGTGTTGGGATTGTTTTTGTTTCCCCTGAAGGTACTACTTTTAAATATTCTTTCTTGCTAGCATTTTAATGTACAAACACTGTGGCAGAATATGAAGCTTTACTGACAGGTTTGAACATAGCTGTGAAAGACAAGATTAAGTTGCTAACTGTCTTTGGTGATTTTGAGTTGGTTGTTTTACAAATTAAATCCAAGTATGCAGCAAAGCACAAAAGATTAAAACAATACAGGAATGCTTCCTGGGACACAATTGAATTGTTTGATGCCTTCTCAATTGAGTGGATTGATAGGTCAAAAAATATAATGGCTGATTTCTTAGCAAATGTGGCACTCAAAAGAGATGATATTACATTGGCTGGGGTATCACAGATTGAGTTCAAGACAAGGCCTGTTGTTCCTGATAATGTTTATAGTTGGTAGGTCTTCAATGATGATACTGATCTTTTGAAATTCCTCAATTGTATTGATCAATATAAAGCTCAGGAGATTGATTTCAATGCTTTTATTGAGGAAGTAGATGGCAAACAAATTGTGCTTGGAAAGGAGATCTTACAACTCAAAACAAATAAATTTCCCAAGGGTCTAGTAGCATTGGAAAGGGTATATGATGGAAATGATAAATCTCTAAGTAAACAAACACCAGTTAGAAAGGAAGGTGTTGAAGAGATTAACTTGGGGACTGATATAGCACCAAGAAAGGTATACATTGGAAAGAAGATCAACCCTGCAATTAGAAGAATGCTAATAGAATTGTTGAGGAAGTACAAACATGTTTTTGCTTAGTCATATGAAGATCTAAAAGCATACAGGGAAGATTTATTTCAGCATGAAATACCACTGAAGCCAGACGCCAAGCCTTTTAGGTAGAAGCAAAGACCTATAAATCCAATACTGGAGCCTAAGATGTAGGAAGAATTGACAAAGCTCAGAGATTGAGGAATTATCAAACCAATCAAACATTCAACATGGGTTTCTAATTTGGTTCCTGTAAGAAAGAAGAATGGAGATATCAGATTATGTGTAAACTTTAGAAATTTGAACATGGCATCTCTCAAGGATAATTATCCTCTCCCCAACATGGAAGCAATATTGCATAGGGTGACAGGCTGTGAGCTGTTATCTATGATGGATGGGTTTTCTGGATACAATCAGGTCAAAGTCAAGGAATCTGAGCAATACAAGACAACATTCACTACTCCTTGGGGAACATACATATACATAAGAATGCCATTTGGTCTCACTAATGCTGGAGCGACTTTCCAAAGAGCCATGGATGTTGCATTTGTTGATTTGATTAATGTTATCATGATGGTGTATCAAGATGACTTGACTGCTTACTCAAAGAAGGTTGAATATCATGTGCAACACCTTGAAAAGGTATTTATCAAAGCTCTTGAATATGGTATTAGTTTAAATCCAAAGAAGTGTCATTTTGTAGTCACAAAAGGTAAGCTCTTGGGGCATATTGTTTCAAAGGAGGGAATTAGAATAGATCCTAAAAGAGTTGAAGCTATTGATAAAATTCCTATTCCCAAAACTGTCAAGGCTATACAATCTTTCTTTGGACAAATTAATTTAGTTAGAAGATTTGTTTCTAATTTTGTTGAGATCATCAAGCCCATATCAAAAATGTTAAAGAAAGGACAGAAGATGGATTGGACTGCTGAAGCTTTAGATGCTTTTATATCTATCAAAAGGGCTATCAAAGAGGCTCCTATTCTTAAATCCCCAGATTTTACAAAGCCTTTTTAGATTTTTTCATTTGCCTCAATGCATACTATTTTTGTTGTCATGTTACAAAAGAATAATGATGGTTATGAACAACCTGTATCTTTCTTTAGTAAATCATTGCAAGGGTCTGAATTAAAATATGACATAATGGAGAAACAAGCATTTGCATTGGTAAAGGCTGTAAAAGCATTCAAACCATATCTTGTTGGAGCAAAAATAGTTTCTTTTGTCCCTCATGCTGCTGTCAAATAAATTTTAACACAATCTGAAGTTACAGGGAAAAGATGCAGATGGATCAACAAGATTCAAGAATTTGACATGGAGATACAAATTACTAAGTTGGTAAGAGGCCAAGGCTTGGCTAAGCTGATGGCAGAAACTAATATTGAGGCAAATCAGATCTGTAATGCTGAAGAAGGGGTTGCAGTTGCAAGCATTGAACATACTCCATGGTATACTCATGTTATACATTATCTTAAATATATGAAATGTCCAGATGGATTAAGCAACAACCAAAGGAGAAATTTGAAGTTGCAGGCATCAAAGTATGTTTTTATGGATGGAGATCTGTTTTGGAAAAATAGGGATGGCGTATTGTTGTTATGTTTGGATGAGTCACAGGCTAAGCATGTTTTGAAGGAAATGCATGAAGGAGTTTGTGGAGGTCATTATTCAGCAAAGACAACTACACACAAGATTCTCAAGGTTGGATATTTTTGGCCAAGGGTTTTTAATGATTCTTTCATACATGTGAGAAAATGTGAAGCTTGCAAAAAGTTTTCTAGAAGATTGAAGTATCAGAGTGCTTTGCCAATTCAACCTTTACAGGCTGATGCCCCTTTTCATCAATGGGGAATTGATTTCATTAGAGAGATACAGGAGAAGTCAAGTGGAGGACATAGGTGGATACTAGTTGCCACTGATTATTTTACAAAATGGGTGGAGGCAATCCCAACCAAGCAAGAAACAAGTAAAGTTGTAACAAGTTTCTTGATGGATAACATTATCACTAGAATTGGTACACCATTGAGGATAATCATAGACAATGGGATGTGCTTCAGGTCAGATGAATTCAAAAGTTTTTGTGATAAGTATTGCATTACTATTTCTTATGCAGCCCCTTATCATCCACAAGCCAATGTTCAAGCAGAGTCCAGCAATAAGAGTCTCTTGAAGATTATAAAGAGAATTCTCAGACAGAACAAGAAGACTTGGGATTCAAAGTTAAAACTAGTTGTGTGGGCTAATAGGATCACTGTGAAGAAGACAATTGGAAAATCCCCATTTGAATTAGTGTATGGAGCACAGGCTAGGATGCCCCTGTAGAATTTGTTACCAGTCTACAAGTTTGTCTTGCAAGAAGATTTGGAAGTTCTTGAACCCATGGAAGATAGAATGGAGCAACTTACTGAAATTGATGAAGTAAGGAGGGAGGCCCAAAATCAAAACATGAAGTTACAGGCATAGATGAAATATCTATTTGACAAGAAGGCAAAGAATAGAAAAATTGAAGAAAATGATTTGGTGTTGATGTGGAATGCGAGGTGTCAGGAGAAAGGCAAGCATGGTAAATTTGAAGCTCTTTGGCTAGGACCATTTGTTGTCGTTGGAAAAAAGGGTGAGGACTCATATTATCTACAGAACATGGTTGGTGAAGATCAGGAATTGCCTATTCATGGGAAATTCTTGAAACTTTTTTTCTCTTGAGCTACATAGAGGGTTGAGGGTTGCCAGTGCATGGACAACTCTTGTTTATCCTCTTTAAAATTATTTTCCATGCATAGTAGTTTTAGGTTTTCATCCACCTCCATTTCACTCCCATTTTCCATTCACCTTCACTTTGCATTCACTTTCACTTTGCATTCATTTCCATTACCATTCATTTCATTGCTGCTCATTGGTTTTTTCTATGTCTGGCCTGCTCTCCCAAAGATTTGGATCCTTGCAATGATCTGACTATCATTCATCCCCAGACAGAGCCACTATTGGAACTGTTAAATCAGATGATTTTTGCATATTTTTCATGACCCACGAGTCTCCATACGAGTATTTCCTTGTGCATGTCTCCTTCATTTTATAATTTTTTTGCTCATATTTTGGCTTATATCTGACCCAAACATCATCTATCTATGCATTTTCCACATTTTGGTTCATATTGGCATGAGAACACCATTATTTCCCTAACGCATTGTGCATTTGCTGCTTGCATAAGTTTGAGTTGCCTATCGGCAAGACTTATTATTTGTCATAGCGACTAGATTTTATTTACAGGTGGTTGTCAGTGCGACCTTGGTTTTGTTTTAGCGATCGAGTATGGGTTCTATCAGCAAAGGCTTGATGCATCGATATATATCATACCAAATCTATTGTGTCTTGTCGATGGTATCTTTTAGTTTGCTTTCGGCGAAGGTTTGGCTTGGTCTTGGCGAATGGAAAGGAAGCATGGTGTGGGACTTTCGGAATAGTAGGATGATGTCTACATGAGGTCCCCCCAAAGGTTGGATGTTATGGTGATAAGTGGAGGATGGTTGTCGGTGCAAGATATCTTGTATCACGGTGACTCATCGATGAGTTGGGGAGCTTTTGGTGTAACCCGATGAAATCTCTATGACTTCTCACCGAGGGATGGAGGCTTCAATGACATACGTGATGGGCCTATCAGCGGGAGAAACTTTAAGTCACAGCAATATGGCAAAAGGAAAAAAGGGGGCTCTCGAAGTAACATAAGGTTTTCAATATGATGTCTCCTAATATCACGAGGCTGTGGCGAAACACAATGGAGACATATGGGCACTTCTTAACTTCGATATAACATGCGGGTAGCTACAGTGAATGCAATTAAAACAAGGATGCAAGCGGAACAATAAGCAAATGAATTGCCTTTGGCAGGACGATATGGATGTCTCACCGACTACTCATTGGTGAAAATAGAATTTCAGAATGTTGAGGCGGACATGAATACACTTGAAGACCATTTCCTGCCAGCTTGATTGGAGCCCGAATATTGTGGAGGCCAACATAATATTTTATTTTGATATTTTTCTCATGTTGGTGTATAAATAAGCATGTTGTGGTTGTTAATAGGGACCGAATATTAGATTTTCAATACACTGCAAATAGATACAGTAGAATAAAACTATTAGATCAGAGGCTCTTATTGCATGATTTTCACAATGGAGGTATTTATGAGATTCAGTTGATGTTGTTGCATTTTCTCTGGTGTCAATTATTTGTTGAATTGAAATGAGAAATACTACTAAGTTGTCTCCATGAATGATTTTTCTGGTTGTTTAAATTAACATAGCAAGTTTATGTTTGATTTATCGATACACATTTGCTATATTTGTGTGATCAATCAACTGGTTCTTTCAAGCAAAGATTAAATCCTCTTATTGATCATAGTAATCAGAGAAACTCATTTTGGATTATTGAAGTAGAACTTAGTAGTTACATGGTTGCATGTTTATACAAGTTGTAAATAAAGCATATGCCAAATAATTTGTGTCTTCTCTAGAAAGAGTTGCTTATCTTGATCTCATTTGACTCCGCATACCCAACAAGGAACTAGTCTTTGCACCTCATCATTATAAACTCATTTTGTTACTTTTAATTGAGTATTTAGGACTTAGAGCAGAATATTGTCACTATTTTCAAATTGAATTTCATTTGTTCACTCCCATGTGCCATTGTGAACAAGTGTTGTAAGTGGATTGATTGCAAGTTAAGTCTGCATTATTCAGAGAGGTACACCCACCTTGGTCTTGCAGCACCTGAAGAGTAGAAGGTTTGATCATTTCAAGCCTTGTTCTATTACCCTAAAACTTTGTGAAAGCTTGGTAACCTTTCATGGTTCAAACCTGCATTTTTGAGAGCTAACAGGACATTGACCAATGTCATATGGAAGCTACTAATCCCAGAACAATTTGGATTATTCTTATGAGATACAAAGAAGAAAACATTATGAAGATGTATGCAAAAAACTTGCTAAATTCACTTGTGGATCCAAGAGAAGAGAGGTTTGGAACATATGTAGAGAAAAGTATGCAAGTTCATGAGGAATTAAGAAAACTGGTGATAGTCAGGAGAGTAAGAAAAGAAACATAATTTTTTGCAGAAAGGATGGGCTTACCTATAGAAGCCTTGAGAGAAGCAAGGATGAGAGAAGAGGTAGAAGCAGTATAAGTGAAAGAAAATACAAAATCTGCTATTCCTAGTGCATCCTCTGCTCACACTAGATCTACAAGGAGTTCCCCTACAACAAAGTCAACTCAAGACCAACCTTCTAGTAAAAGGAAGAAGAATAAAATCACAAAAACATATAAGCCTATTTCAGAAGATGAGGAAACAAAATCAGAAGAATTTTTGAAAGAAGTAAGAGCTACCAGAACTCAAGCTATATAGTTAAGCAAAAGCAAATCTTCTAGCAAAGAAGAAAAGGAAAAGAAGGCTAAAGTTGATAAACCCAGTATGCCTGTTGATGAAGTTGTGAATGCAATTATCAATGATGGTAATCTCAAGCCCCTCTATGAATTGTATGAAAATTTTGATGAATATGGTTAGAGAACTCTGGAAGAGTCTACAATAAAACATATGAACATCTTTAATAAAGTTCTTGTTGAGATTATGTCTGGCCTACCCAAGAATCTGTATGATACTTTGGAATCGAGAAGGCTAAGTGCTAGAACAGAAGAAGATAATTTGAGGAAGAGAGTTCTTGTAGATTTGTGTCCAGAAATGTCAATTGAAGAGATGGATTCACTTCTTAAAAAAGATAAAAAGGAATTTAAGAGCAAGACAAGGGTAAATAAACTCATGATTGGTGAAACTGATGTTGTTGTTAGTGAAACTAAGGAAATTCTAGAAGAGTTTCTATCAAAGAATAAGATTAACATTGAGGAATTAATTACTAAAAATGTTCCAAAAAGTGAGGTAGTGAATGAGGAGGTAAATGAAAATGATAAGGAGAATGTGAATTTATCTGATCCTCTAGAAGTTGAGGATATTCCAAATTTCTCATAATGTGGAAGATACAGAGACACCTATGGAAACTGAAGTTCCTAAGGTTGTATTAGCTGAGGAGAAGGTGGTGCAAAATGAAGAGGTGGAAATACCTAAAAGCAATCTGGAAACAGTCTCAAAAGAACCCAAGGCTGAAGGTGAAATTTTTTAGGAAATTGGAATGGAGGCAAGAGACACTACCAAGGCAGTGAAGAGATCTTTGATGGAGCAATAGGAAGATTTTGATCCCGAATTGGATGAAAGTTTAATCAATCTATCTACTTTGACCCCAATTTAGATGATGAAGGTTGCATCAATTGCTCAAGCTAAGGCCAGTGAGAAGATTTTGAAGTCTCACATAGAAGACAGTGAATTGTTGAATCTTGCATCTTGAGTTCTACAGAAACTAATGCCTACTCATGTCATGGATCCTTTACGTTCCTCTTCCGGTGAGCTAAAGAAGCTCATAAATGTTGTAAGTACTCAATTTGAGTCTCTTAAGAAATTTGCTGAGGATAAAGTCCAAAAGGAGTTTACTAGAAAAAGACTTAGTTAGTTCAAGGTAGTGATTGCAAAGGATAAGATTGTGTTAGCTACCTACATGAAGAACATTCAAGGTTTTATATCTAAAGCTGGAAAAGCCTACAAGTCTTGTTTAGCTCTGCCTAAGTTTACTGAAGGAAATGAGAAAAAGGTGAAGGATCTAGAAAATCAATTAGCTACCATTTCTACTACTTTTGATCCTTTAGTTGGTGATGTGGTTTAGCAAGAAGGTCAAGTAACAACCCTACTTGACAAAATAATATGTTTAAAGAATGAAAATGGCAGAACTATTGGGAGAGTATGTGAGCTTAAGGGACAAATTTGTTTGAAGATTGAGATAATGGTAAGTGCTTTGAAGGAAGCAAAAGTTGTTGTAGGAGTTAGTGACCCAGAGAATCTTGAAACTATAGAGGCTCAATCCTATTTAATGTGTGGTCACCTAATAGTTTTGGAAAGTCTCAAAAAGGTTTGTGATGACAATTTAAGAGTGCTAAAGAAAAAATTTGTAGATATTTTCAAACTCTTGTAAGTTACAAGTTCATGTTTGTACAGTTTTGGAATTTTGTTTCGGTTTCCCCATTTTTTCCATTAATGTCAAAGAGGGAGAAGTGTATAGTGAAAAATGTATAGTCATCATAAGGGGAGTTGTTTTCCCAAGATTGAAGTTTCTTTTTGTGACAGTGTAACTCATGTTGATTCGACACTTAGTCATTTTTCACTAAATGTTGCCATCAATTCCAAAGGGGGAGATTGTTGGCAAGAGACACTGTGAATGCTTTTTGGTGTTATCATTGATGGAAACCCTAGTTGGTGATGGATCTACATAACATCATTTGCTCATACCAGCAGCTAGATTGAGGACAGTCATGAAGAACAGAGCATTCAACAATTTGGTGATCATTGATCCACTTACATATTTCTAGTTGTTATTTTGAGTTGTGGATCTCATGGGAGGTTTTTCAGTACATCTAAGTGTTGTCTAGAAATCTTAGTGCCTCGTATTAAGTCTTTTGTGAGTTTGTAGATTTGGTTGTTACTTCTTTATTTATCAGTATTTTGGGGCCGACTTAGTTTATGTAATGTGTTGTGGATATTCTAAAAATGTTTGTTTGAATATTTTTTTGTTTTCTCATCTTGTTTTGGGTCTGAGCTAAGTTGTGGTTGACCATTATGGATGGGCATTGCATAAATCTTATGATTTGAGCCGATACTTGCTAATATTTTCAAGTCTTATTTGGAGCCGACATATTGTGATTAAATTGCTAGTCACAGATATATATATATATATATATATGATCTATTATATCATTTTGTTATATATGGGTGGTGTGTCAATGTGTATTGTGAATACCAGAAGAGTGTTGGAGTGATTTTATGCACAGTTTCACTTGCACATAAAGATTTTGTGAAGCGAGTCAAAGTAGAGTAAAGCAGAAGTTTTGTATCAGTCAAAAGGATAGAATATTAACACCTAAGCCTAACTGGAACTATAATCAAGCATTTGTAGATTCTATTCTTTTAGTTCATTCTTTTGGATCTAATCCAAATATTTGTAAGGCAGCAAGCCTTCTTATCTTGAGTAGTGAGCTCTAGGAAGTGTGCCTAAATGCAAGTACATTCCCATTTTGTAATCTTTCTTTTGGGTATACTCAAAACATATTGTGGATTGGCCATCCACTGTGGTTTTTCCCCTAACAAGGTTTCCACATAAAAATCCTTGTGTTATGGTGTTGTGGTTGTTTTCTTTTTTTTTCTACATATTACTTTTGGTTGAATGTTCTAAGTGGATTAAAGCTTAGAATAATAAAGCTAATTTTTGCACAACAATGATTCATCCCCCCTCTCAGTGTTGCTTGTTTACAACACTTTCCTCTTGTAGAAAACTTGTATGTGATGGATGATAGGCTGTATGGAGGAATTTCAGAGGTGGACCACTTGTCATACATCGATCCCCTTGATGGGATAGTGTCTCTTGCTATTCTCTTCCCAGCTCGAATTGTGCCACAAAGGTATGTTGATGTTGAGGAAGAGTTCATTTTAGAAGATGATGATGGTGAGGATATACTACACGAAACCCCAAGTGATGAAACATTGGAACCTCCAAAATGGGAGGGGGGTTACTTCTCCATTTACAGTGATAGTGACCAAGGGGAAATGATTGAACATCTTGATGAGACACATGAAATGCAAAAATAAGAAGATAAAGGCAGAGGTGTTTCGATGGTTTCCAACACACATGAGATGCTTGGTCAACTACAATATACAATTGGGAGTCTTGCCGCATCAACCATTGTTGATCCTCTTATATGTTCAGGGAATTGCATTAGGAAAAATTCATCCATGTCATCATCTTTTGATATCGTACATCATAAAATTAAGGAAAACATTTGGGCAAGGAGATGGGATGACATGTTTCCCCTTGAAGACAACAATCAAGAAGAGGTCTAGACTACAGAAAATTAGAAAGATGAAGTATATCTCTTCGAATAATGGCTGATAGAGGTTGCAGATCCCACTAGGGGATTGGAAGAGGTGTTTTCTACCCCATATTCCTAGCCCTATGCAAGCTCAAGATTAAAGATGTTGCACCCTCCACTTTTCCCACCCAAGGCTACCGATGCAACGATCGACGATGTAGTGCTCGCTCTCAATTGTCAGATGTTTCCACCTCTACATGACGACATCCAAGTTCTATCATTCCTTGCTCCTATGAATACTTATAATTTCACTTATTATTTTGATTTGGGAATGAGGGGGGATGAATGTGTTTATAGATTAACCATGGGTTTTATGAATCGCCTCAATTGCTGATTTTTCCTAAATATGTGATTAAATTTGAATGTTGCAGTGTTGAAATTCATTTTTATGAATATAAAGATGAATCTGCATGGTTAAGAAATGTAATGGTTGCCCTTCTAGGTGTGCATGCATTGTGAAATCCTGCATGCATGAATGTTGGTTTTCCTTGCTTGAACATAGTGCTTTGTAAATATCTTTATACATAGCTCATTTTGAGTAGTGTAGGTTTCATGTACATACCTTGGGTTCATGTATATAGTCCTACTTTCCTAATTTCATTAGGTTAGTTGGTTAGTTTTCTTTAGGTTAGTCTCCCTTTTGTTTTCTTCCACTTTCTTGTTTTGGTTAGTGTAGGTGTTTTCTTCCCATTTTTTTTTGTTTTGTTGTTGCTTTGCTCAGAATCCCTCTATTTTTAGTTGGACACATCTATGCACACAACAACCATATATATTGCTTGGTGTTGTTCTATGTATTTCTTCATCAAACTCTAATCAATTTTTCTGAGTGGATGGTGAGGGTATTCTATTAGTGTCAAGTAATCTAGATGTTTGGTCTGAAGGGGATAGGTCATTGGTTGGTCGGACTCTGATGTATTCTAAAATATTATATCTCTTACATAATTTAAGATTATGGAGGTCATCATAGGTCCTTTGTGAAGTCTAGTTAAGTGAAAAATATAAAATTATGCTTCAGCACCACTGTGATTCTCAGCCCTGAGCACAAGTTTTACTACTTGTAGGTTGAAATAAAAGAATTGAAAAGAGAAAATCAAAAGAGAAGAAAAAAGAAAAGAAAAGATTGAAAATCAAAAGAAAGAAGAAAATTCAAATTTTTAGGAGGTTATGAACAACTCTACTGGGGATATGGATGCCCAACCAGAAGTAGAGCAATGTTTGCAAGAATCACAGTGACAACCTCATCGGGGGCTATGGATGTCTTACTAGCAATGAGACAATGTCTCAAATGCTTTTGGAGATAGAATAAACTACTTAGCTTAACTTGACAAAGCTTGGGTTCTCACAGTGACTTAAGGATGGGAAAGAACACATCTACACACACTTGGATTTTCAACTTATTGAAGGTTGGGTTGGCTAGTGGTTTTAATCCTTTGGTCAAGCATCTAGTTTTTTTCCCTAGCGTGACGATCAAAACCAAAGATTTTGGGTTCATGATTCTAGTTTGTCATCGAAATTCTCTGGAGCATTTCCCTAGCAAGTCGCCATTTGTTGTGCATGTTTTTCACACACACCCTACCAAAGGTAGGGACCCCCTCTTTTTCACTCTCGACGAGCTATTTTGTTCCCCTCTCCTTTTGCATGCCCCTATCCTAGAGCCTAAGTTGGTCACATGTCTTAGAATGATCAAATTCCCATTGACCAGATTCACCTACCTGATTTTCACTAAGTCTTTTTCCTTCGAGGAAATGCCCCTGTGGGTTTCCCTTCACCTATTGCCCCGACATCCTCCACGCTTTGCAGACCTACAAATGTAGGTCACCTTATGCAAGTCACCACTCATCTTTCACAACTGAGTAGCAATTGACACCCAACTGCTGCCCGCATGGCAGGCTCCACACATAGTTTCTCCATCTGAACATTGACTAAGAATCCAAATGGGCATGGGTTTTTGCATCTCACCTAACCTGGGTTTGATGTACCAAGAAATCAATAAATGCCATTAATGGAAATTGGTCTATAAATGCTATTCCCTACCCTTCATTTTACCTGGGGCATTTGAATCTGAGGGAGAAACAAAGTCCCCCCTTCCTTTTCTACTTTTTGTCTTGCTCCTATTGAATTGGTCCCTTCTCACATGCTTCACGTTTTCCATCATTTTTTGACTTTGGGGACAAGTTTCCTATGGATTTGGGTTGTTTTCATGATGCCTAAATGAACTACCAAGGTTTTGTTAATTTTTAGGAAGTTGTCAAAATTTCCTTGTGGGCCAACATCCCTCCATGACTGTTTGGGAACTTTCCTTGCAGGTCACCATCCCTTCGTTGCCGGTTGGGAACTTTCCTTGTGGGCTGCCATCCCTCCATGGCCATTTGGGAACTTTCCTTGTGGGTCACCGTGTGCTCATTGCTATTTTAAAATGGCAGCGACCCTTTAGCTTCCCCCTTCCAAATTTTTTCATTTTTCAAAATGAATCAAATCTTAAGAAAATATGTCTTGGCACTCTTTCTACCCCTTTTCCCACATGCTAAAATTGAAAAATCTCAAATTTACTAGGTTTTGTGAAGTTGTGGGACTTTCCTTGTGCGCCACCATCCCTCTATTGTCATATGTGGGAAATTTCCTTGTGGGCCACCATCCCCCCATTGTCATTTGTGGGAACTTTCCTTGCAAGTTGTCATCCCTCCATGGCCATTTAGGAACTTTCCTTGTAGGTCAGCGTCCCTCTATGGTCATTTGGGAACTTTCCTTATGGGTCGTCGTCCCTCTGTGATAGTTTGGGAATTTTCCTTGTGGATCACCATCCCTCCATGGCCATTTGGGAACTTTCCTTGTAGGTCACCGTCCCTCCATGGTTGTTTTGGAACTTTCCTTGCAGGTCATCGTATGCGGGTCGACGTGTGCTCATTGCCGATTTCAAAAGGGCGGCGACCCTCTGGCTTCCCCCTTCCAAATCTCTGCATTTCTGGAATGGGTGCAAACTTCAAGTTTTCATCATCTAGAGAACATTAAATTAATGTCTTCACATGCCTAAAGGGATTTGCACTAAAGTTTCCATGTGTTTAGACATTATGAAACTTTTCGTTGGAGGTTGTCATCCCTTTGTGGCCGTTTGGGAACTTTCCTTGTGTGTTGTCATCCCTCTGTGGTCATTTGAGAACTTTCCTTGCGGCCTGTAGTCCCTTCATGGTTGTTTGGGAACTTTTCTTGTGGGTTGTCATCCCTCCATGGCCATTTGTGAACTTTCCTTACGAGATGCCCTGTGCGGGTCACCGTATGCTCATTATCATTTTAAAAGGGTAGCAATCCTCTGACTTCCCCCTTCCAAATTTCCATATTTTTCAAAATGAGTCAAATCTTAAGGAAATATGTCTTGGCACTCTTTCTACCCCTTTCCCCACATGCTAAAATTGAAAAATCTAAAATTGACTAAGTTTTGTGAAGTTGCAGGACTTTCCTTGTGGGCCGCCATCCCTCCATTGTCGTCTGTGGGAACTTTCCTTGTGGGCCACCATCCCTCTGTTTCCATCCATTGGGAACTTTCCTTGCGGGCTATCATCCCTCTATTGTCATTCATGGGAACTCTCATTGCGGGCCACCATCCCTCCATTTCATCCGTGGGAGCTTTCCTTAAGGGCCGCCATCCCTCTGTTACTATCTGTGGGAACTTTCCTTGTGGGGCTGCCATCTCCATCTGCCATCCATCCACCATCCATTGTCCGTCTATCGCCTGGTGTCTGTCGCCACCACTATCTGCATGTCATTTGTCACATGCCATTTGTCCACTATCTATTGTCTTCCCTCTATCTATTGTGTGGTGCCCGCACCCTTGAACCTGCATTTATGTTTGTGGTCCAAATGAGATCCAAATATGAATATTATGATCTTTTGATGATGCATGGATGGATCTAACAAGGAGTTTGTAGGATTTGACTAACATTTGCCTTGATCTACATATGAAAGCATTTATGATACTTCATGTATCCAGGATTCATGGAACCTATTGCGGGTCTACCAGGGAGGCCCATTAAGAGAGTTGAACAAGGAAAAGAACATTTCTCTTCTCACCATTCATTTTATGCTCAACTTTCCTCATAGCACCCATCAACAGAGATAGCATTGGAAGTAGGCCTATGTCAAGGAAGTTAGTGACAAAACTATAAAGGGCGGCCTTGAAGGTGGTGGGAAGGACTGGTTGTTTCCTCCCTCCAAACAAATGATCATGATCCATTAGGAGCTGTCTCATCAGATCATCTGATCCATTTAACAACAATTCAAATAAGGTGTATTTGATTGATTGAGGGATGTTGTGAACACATCAAGTAAAAATGAAACTTTTGAATAGTTTTAGCTACAACAAAAGGGAAATCAGCTAGAAGACAAAATTGCTACAGTGACTAGCCACTAAAAGAAAAAATAGGGAAAAGACAAAAGCTATATTTTAAATTGCTGAATATAGTGGGGTAGATGAAACCCTAGTGTAAAGAAAATCTGAGCCACATAATGCAAATTAATCCTAGCCATTCATTTGGGCTTTGGAAAACTATAAATAGGGGCTTGCCCCTCATTTGTAAATGGTTGGAGAGTTGGTGTAGAAAGCATTTGCAGCAATAGAAGACAACATTGCATGATTTTATTGATGTTCTCTTTGAGTTTGCTCTTCTTGCATGCATGGTTCTACTTCCATGTTAATTTTAGGTGTTAGTTTATTGAATGGTTGTTATAATGATGTTGTTGTTATAGTATTTGATGAGCTTTCAGGCCATACTTTTAGCACCTATTGATGAAAAGTTGTTGTGCAAAGTTAGCCTGGGATTCTTTATGTCATTACTGCAACCTAGTTCAATTGCATGTTCATGATGTGTGTGTGCAATCTGAAAATCAGTAGACCTTAGAATATTGCACTGGTTTTGTGTAGCTGTAGGTTCTCTTGGCCAAGTGAAACTCAGTTTAGGAAGCTTGTCTACTATAGTAGCCACCATTGTTATTGTTCATTCATAGCTTAGATTTAGAACAACTTCTCTTGCCCTTCTTCTTTTGCTATTTCTTTTAACTCCTTGGTAGTTTAGGATCCAAAGCATCAAACAATGTTAAATCACATGAACTTGATGAGTTTTGACTTGTTGTTTTTAGTGGACAACCATTGTTCATTCACTTCCATCACTTTGAAATTGCATTTGTAGACCCAACTTCCCACACTTTGTAACTCATATGTAAGTTCACCTTGTGATTCTAGAAAATCACATGAATCAATTGAGGTATTCCAAGCACTGTCAAGACCTAACATTGGAGACCTTGGGATAGTGTTCTACAATTTGATTGTGGAATATTGTCTTTCAATAGAGGTGATGCACCTATGCATTACCTATGTTGAGAAGTGCATAAAAAACACATCAACATTATTCATGTACTAATAATTCTAGAGTTATGTCTTCTTCTAGAGGTTCAAAGAAAAATAAAGTAATAGCTAATGTGGTGACTATCCCCTAAATAACTAAAAATAGTACACTTAGATCACAACATAATTGGGTTTTCACAAACTAGTTTGATTCTTACTCAAGTGTACTTCAAAGGTTACTAAAAGATAATTTGATCACCCTCCCAAAGATTAGACTACTCTTCAACAACAAGCCATACCCTAGTAAATATGATTCTTCTAATATTGTTCAATTCCATCAAGTTTCTAGGCATGACATCAAACGTTTTGTGTGCTTGAGACATTTGATTTAGGATCACATAGATAGTAGTAACATCCAAGTTGATAATAAGAGGAAAAACAAAAAACTCTTTCATTAAGGCCAATAGTCAGCTACATATTTATATAGACCCTTTTTTTTCCTTACTCTTCTAAACTTAATGTCACTTCTTCTACCCCATTTGATGACATAGTGTATGTGAATATGGTATCCATCACTCCAATCTCTCCTCCAAGTCAGAAGGTTAATATGTCCAATATATCTTTTACAACTAATGACTTTCCTTATCATAGAGAGTACATTCTTGCTCAGGTCAATGGTAATTTGGTCACTAGTATTATGGTTGACCTTACCAGTAGGTTCAATGTTATAACAGAGGAGACGCACTTCATCAATGGACTACATAGGACAAGGTATGACAAGTGTAAGGATACCATTCATATACATGATTGTTTTTTCTCTTTCACCTTTAGGATCTATTTCCCTATCACTCCTTGTGGGACCTAAGATGGTCTCTACAACATTTGTTGTTATACCTGATTTAGACTTCTTCAAGATGAATCTAGGAATTCCTTAGCTAATTTCCATGAATATAGTCACTTATATTATCCACAAGTATCTAAAGTTTCCTAATGAGGGCACTATAAAGACTATCCAGGACATTGGATACAAGACACTAGTGTCATGTGGGGGCTACTCTCTTAACCATTTTTGGCCTACATATAAGATCAAGAGCTTACCATATGATCTAGTTACACCTCCTTCCTCTACAATTCCTTTTCATTCTACTACACAAAATCATGCTTCATCCTTTGAGCCTTCTTCATTGGTGGCTAAGGACAAGCATGCTCCCCCGAGTAGACTTCCTTATTCTTTTAATACTTCATAATCTTGAGTGGTGCCTTCTATTCCTTCAACTATTCCTTACATGAGAAAATGAAAGGACCGTGCATTGTCAAAGCTAAATTCCCATGTCTTGAGACTACAATTCTTTTTTATATCCCTCACCCTACTATGTATGGCAAGGGTAAGTAGTTTTCATTAACACCTGGTCCTTTTCATGTAACTTCAACATCTCAACCCCTAAGGGTTCCTCCTTTTCCTCCTCCTACCAAAAAGGCACAAAGACAAAAGGTGTCTATAGCTGAGGTTAAGGTTTCAACACCTCCAACATCTCATGTCCCTCTTGTGAAGCCAATCCTTCTACTGATGATAACTACAAAGACAACTTCACTGGTTGCCCCAACATCTTCTCAGCCATATTTTTGGTCCCCATCATCGAAATCAACTTGTGCATGAGCATAAGCATCATCAAATTGCAATGGAAAGGGAATGTGATACCACATAGAAGACCAATGAGAAGTTCTTTGTTTCAACCCTTGAGTCTTCTTCTATTTTCACTCTTGTTTTCATCTTAATCCTGGCTCCTTCAAGAGATATGGATGAACCTCCCCCAAAAAAGGTGAAAGTATTAATTACACCTTCTCTGGAACCACCTCTTATCACTTCTCTACCTAATATTCCTCCACTAGTGCATCCTATATATATGCCCCATATGAAGGTCATGTATAGTGTGGCCCTATTTGTTCCTCCTACCTCTCAACACTCTATCCTATTGTTTAAGTGCAAGATGGAGTGAATTCCTATCCCAAACCTTACCACAAAAGGTATACTCCTTCATCTCCTCTTTCTTCTTATATTCTTATGATTGAGGAAATTCATTCTTTGTTGAAATTTTTCATTGCTCCTCTTTGGAAGGTTCACCTTGAGGTTCTTATTCTTCCATAGCCTATAATTGAGTCACCATAATTTTCTTCAAAGAAGTGTATTTTTGACTCTCTAAAGGATATTCTAGCTCTATCAACTACCTTTACAAAGTCATTGACACTTGACTTGCAAGAACTAGTAGATGGGTACATTAAATAAGCCTCATCTATAGCCCTTGTTGTAGGTGAGACGTATGGGACTGCCTTAATTGTTGTCCTTTATGAGCTTGGCCTCCTTCCCCCTATTATCTATATTAGGAGGAAGATGAATTACTAATAATGATTGATTAGAGCAATACCCTTCATGTCTTTAGATTAGATTTTTCTTCTTTATCCGTGTTCCCCCATACTTGCTTGTATATGTTTTTGGTCTCTCCTAGAGGACCTAAGATACCATTGTAGGTACTTGGATATAAGGGAGACAATTTCTCATATACTTCCTTTATTTATGTGATGCAGAGGCGAAAACAACCCTCTGCCAAACAATCACTCATAAACACAAAAAAAATAGTAGACAAAATGTTGCTTCAAATCATTAATCTACAATAACAATTGCAAACAAACTCTAATTTTATTAATTAAATTTCAAATTACAATCATTCGCTTCTCCCATACATTCATGCCCCTTACCATTGTTCTTGGCAACCATCCTCAATTTCTTTTCATTTTATATTCAAATCTACCTTTTAATATGTCATTCACCATTCAAGTGTGCCCCTCCAATCTATATGCAACCTCCTCTGAATCCAATTTTATGCCTCCCTTGTTATTTACTCTTGTTGAAAACGATTGAATCTTCCCTTTCACAAAAAAAATCTCACACAAAAGGAACCCAATATCGTACTAGAAAATGAACTATTTTCTTTTATTAAATAACGATACAAATTTTCATAAGAGAAATAAATAAACTCTTAATCACAAAGGTTTATCCTTTTTCTTTCTATACATTCAGCCTTCATTTCTTTCTCTCTCTGTCTGCATGCTATTCATCCCTTAAAAAAAATACGTATCTAGTTTTTCATATGCCAATCTATATGGCGTTGCTCTTTAATTACTCACTGCTCTTCAAATATTTCCACTATCCCTCTATAGGATTGTATGTTTCCTTTGATATCAAAAATCTTCCTCAAATTATGCCCCTCTTTTCTTATCCATGACTGGCTTGCTCTTATTTTCCTATTGGCCCTTCTTTCACCTACAACCTTCCCTCCTCACAAAAGCTGCAAACAACCCTTTCCCTTAAAAAGAATGATCTCCCCACATTTTTGAGTGTGGTCTCTCCATGTTTCTACTCATTCTAAGAACTAGCCTCCTACTTCTTATACTTGGCGTCCCCCTTTTGGTGTTTTAAATCTGGAATTTTTAAACCAAATTGGATGATGTCTTTCGCCTCCTCATAGTCCAGTGATCCTCTTCAAGGCGTTTGAGTTTCTCTCTCCCTGTCGTTCCCCTCCAAATTATTAGTAAATGTAATTATTTTACAGTCATTAGAGGCTGAAAGTGAATGGGCATGAATGAAGTTCAAAAGTTTTTAAAATTAGAGTCAAAGACTCTTTGTTGCTTCCAATCTATGTCCACACCATATATAATTACAAATTGCCCAAATCTTCTTGCAACCATGTCTCGATGCCAAATCAATTTATCTTTACATCTGACAATTTAATTGATTTGGAAATTTTCAAATCCATTTCATCTATTTTTGCAATCATTGGAGTTGACATTTCTCTACTTCTACATTTGCCACATTTAAACATGTGTCTGCTAGGGTAATTGTAAATACAATTATGATTAGGGAAAATTAGAAATTAATGAAACTAAATATTAATTGGTAGTTCTAAAATTCTAATCAACTATGAAGCACAATGAAAAACATGAACACCAAATAAAATGAAATGATATCACCAAATTCATATGTCCATTGGATGACCTTTATAGCTCTTCTCTATTTCGCTATAAGTGTTACCCTCAAATTTGTAACCTACACTAAAAGCCTATGATTATGCTAGAAAAATATCAAAGAAAGTATTATCTCAACAACACATAGTTATAAACTATAGATATCTAAAAATGATAAATGATAGTTGTATTTATAGAGAGGTGAATGTGAAATGGATGGTCGAGATTGACTGATTTTTATTTTGATCAATGGTCAAAATTAAAAGAGACAAGATGGGATAAGATTGGAATTGAAAGAGGAAGAGGAAATTAATTGATTCACCAAAAATCACTTCAGTTCAAGAGGGAAAATGTATTTTTCAAATAATGGAAACATTATCTCATTGCAAGAGAAAAAGGCAAGTTAACTTTTTGATTAAATAGAAATTTAATTCAAAAATTGAGAGGAAAGATATATTAATTAAATAAAATTTAATTAATTCATGACGGAAGATCCCAAAAGTGAATAATTAAATAATTATCATAATTATTTAATTATAGTGGAAAATGATAAATGATTAAATAAATATAAATTTATTTAATTATAGAGGTCAAAGATAATAATAACGTAATTAAATAAATAACAATTTATCTAATTAATCAAAAGAAGACATAGAAGGACAAAATGAATTAATTAAATAATTTAGATTATTCAATTAATAGAATACTTGCGATGTTAGATAATAATTAAATAATTATTTAATTATTTAATTATCAAAGAAGAAAAAGGGGATTTAATTAATTCATAGGCCTAATGATAATTTTTAGGTGTCTACATTTGCCCCTCTTTGATGCAATGCAATTTGTCATGTTGTCTCAAGTAGAAAAATATGTCCCAATGTAAGGAAGAATGACGAGGAGGTGGTGGTATGACCCCTCAAGAGGATAGGCTAGTTCAAAGAACACGAGTGTGCTCTCGAAATGGATGAGAGGACTAGAAGATGAAGGACAGAAGGATAGGGGAAAATAGATAAGGATGATGAAGATGAAAGATAGAAGAAATATTAGAGAAAAACAAATGAATGTTAGCATAGAAGATGTGGTTGTTAGCATAGAAGACATAGATGTTGAGATAGTGCTAGTTGAGATACTTTGTAGATATATATTTTTCTATGCAAGGATTTTGCATTTATTCATCATTGGGTGGTAAAATATCACAAATGGACAAAAAGCACCATGGTATAACATAGACCAAGGTGTGCAAGGTCATCCATCTATAAAACAAATAGTCATGGACAAGGAGTGTCCTAACTCATACTAAGGGAAAAGTTTCCCTAGTCTTTTTGTCAAGACAAACCACAAACAGTAATCAAATAAAAGAAAAGACATGAGACATCATTGCTCCTCTAAATCATTTATGAGACATTCTCGAGGTGGCTAGTAACATGACCAAAGCCAATCCAAAAGATAAGAAAAAATAGGTTAATAAGGTCAACAGTCATTCAGATTATTGTACACTAAGTGTTTGCCAATGTGTTAAGGGACAAAGTGAGTAATGGGTTGATTGTTTTGACAAGGCCTAGTTTTAGGAGAAGAAACATGTCGTATAAGATGTCAAGTTTGGTTTCAATCATGTAACTACCTGCATAAGGAAAATGACAAAGTGTGATAGTGACAAGGTTTGTTTTAGGAAGGACACATCCTATACAAGACCATTGGTTTTGATCAATTTGATTGCTTTGATTGATTTGAAAAATGATTGATTTGACTTAGAGACTTGTTGGCTTGCTTGTCTTTTTAATTTAGGATTTGTGTTTGAAGTTCAAATGATTATTTTTCATCTGAGTTGACAGTGTCCAATTTATTTTGACTGACCCGATGAATCCTAAAAGACTGACCTAGGGGGCCTCGGGGGCTCATCAATAGATGGGCTTGCCTATGTAGCAAGGCACAAAAACCTCATAGTTCAACATGACCCTTGACCTTGTTTCAATGACAAAGGATCAAATCATGATTTTATTTGACAACTCCTAAAGGACTGACCTAAAGTCTTGGGGGCACATTAGTAGATGGCCCTGCCTATGTCTAGTCGTAGAGGAAACATAGTTCAACAATGACAAAGACTGGCATGACTGACTGTGATGCTATTTTTGGGATTTTTTGAAAGTTATCTGGATATTTTTGTGTTTTCTCACATGTTTTGATTTTTTTTTAGATTTTGAAGTTTAATGATTTTTTTCTTTTTTGAATGTTTTGATTTTTTTTCTTTTACAAATGATTTGACCTCTAATGACAAGTGTAGAATCCAATGAAGCTAGGTGTTTTTGAAATTACCCCAGTCAGGTATAAGACTAACCAATTTATTAGGGGTGGGATGAGACGACCATTATGGTGGGAAGCTTTATTATGGATGATGTGGAAATAGTGGTAGTGAACTTATTATGGATGGTAATTATAAGGATCATGACAAATGCAAGTGGATGATGCTTGCAAGGACATGAGAAAGCACACACAAGAATCCTAGGATTTAAACATGATTTTTCTCCTAGTCAAGCTAAAAACCAATTTACAAGTGATGATGACGATGACGACATTGTTTGACATGGTAAGGAAACATCCTGAAACAACACAAGGATGACCATAATGTGACTAAAGGAAAAGGGTTTTGTAGCAAGTCTAGAAACAAAGCAAAGGAATGTTTTGGATGATGCACTAGATTGCATAGAAAGATTATATGGATTGGGCTTGTTGCATTTAGAATGACTTATTTAAGACTAGATGGGATGATGAAGAATCCTTAGACCATTGAAAAGGGAAAACCAAGATAGGAAATAGGTATGAAAGGATGATGGGTGGCTTTGGTAAAAAATAGTCATCATGAGGATTATTGGCTGGAAGAATTATCATATGATCTCCAATGACTATATCACATAGGAATAATTTTTTTCTCCAAGGTATGGGTTTGGATAATTCTATGAAGTCAATGATATGATATTTCATGGATAGTGTATGACCAACAAATATCTACATGTCAAGATTTTTCCCAAAGCTAAATTTATGTTTGTACCCTAGTCCTTATCAAGATCAAAGTAGGTGGGAAAGTGGATGTGAATGATATGGATTAAATGGATAGATAGAAGTGTCATGAGAAATTTCATAAGGTATGGGAGATGAGAGTACTTGCCCCCAAGTGTAATGGTCCACATAGATAATTTCTCTTACACATGATGCCTATTTTCTAGGTTTTCATCATGGTACTTATCCAAAGTGCCATAAGAATGGTTTTCACTATTGGAAAAAAAAATCTTTTTACTTTTTTTCTTGATTTTTTCATTTTTTTGGTGTCACCAAGATGCTTGTTTGCTAGGTTTTCATCAAGGTAACAAATTTTTTATATTTTTTTTTGTATTTTCTAGATGATCACCTTGAGTGTTCATGACCCTTTGATGGTGTTGATGTAGATGTTGGTGTCATGATATGCCAATAGTGACATTTATGGAGTAATTGTCTTGCCAAGATCATAACACTTGCATACAACTAATCGATGTCATTGTGATCCTTTTTTATATTCAGGTTAACCTTATTGGTATACGCACATCGTGATAGATTTCCATGGGAGTTTTTATGATAAAGAGTTGCTTCCAAGATGTGATAGATTTGTGACATGGGATTTTTGGACTTTAGGTGAGATGTAGGATTATGATAGATGATGTTAGATGTGGAAGGATTATTTGGATGTTTGGATGAAGCAATTTTTATTTTTCAAACGAGGGATGGTGGATGATGGAGTTTAGAATTTTGATTGGGATAGCATTTGGAACCAACACTTTTATATGCCTTTCTTAATGACCATTTTGAAGGAGGTGGGAATTTATTATATGTGGGAGTCCTCTTTTCTTGTAGCTCCACATTTTGATTGACTTTTGGAATTGGAATATTTTCTTTGCTTGATACATTTTTCTTTGGGATCCATTTTAACTTCATTTTTCCACTTGGATTTTCTTACTCAATGGTCTTTGATATTTGACTTTGGGCTTCATACTTGTAAGAATTTTATTTTTATTGGTTCCAAATGGAAGGTTTAAGATATTGGGAATGATGGTGTATGGAGTGGATGGAAGGATTGTTGGCAAAAACCTTATGACAAGGACTACTCATAGCCCCCATTTTGATGTTTCTATTGGATAAAGTGTCCCCTAATGTCATGGAGGTATCACTAACATTGTTTTTTTTGTTGATTGAAGAATAGCCAAGACCCTGATGTCTAGGATTTGCTTGAAACTATATTGGTTCTATAGTTCCTTGCTCGTGTAGGCTTATTCCTTTTCCTTGATACTACATGCTCTAGGAAATTATTCTTGTGATGGGGTATTTTTTGTTTTGAAAACAAGATTCTAACCCATCATTCTGTATGTGGACACTATTACTTGGAATATTCTCCTCTACGAGAAAGCATGTTTTGAAAAATTGGATGATCCTAGTTGATAAGATGTTGTAGCTTCAATAACATATTGGATATATTTTTGATTGATATCTTTGGTATGATTTTATGAAACATTGGATTCTAATGGTTCTTCAAAAGATATCGATGCTTCCAATTTAGTGTAGAAACCTTCCTTATGGTCATTATAATAGATTCCGGTGAATTCAACTATAGCTTGGTCATTTTTGAATATGTTTAGAATAGGAGACTCTTTTTCTAGAGGAAGATCATCTATGTGTCCCATGGGAGAAATTGTCTCATCTACAATGGTGGAGGTGGTTGAAATGTGGATGTCATGAAAAGGGTTAAGATTTTGATCTATGATTTGGCTATCATGGATAACTTGATCTTGATTTGTTTTGAGGTTTTTTTTCATCATGCTCTAGATCATGCTCTTGAAATATATCCAAAGGTTTAAGCAATGGGATTTTATCTTGTCTAATGGTAGTATTTTAATAATAGACAATGATTTAGTTTCAATAGCAAGCTCATTTTTGGAATTGGTAGAAAATAGAGGGCAAGATGGTGATAAATGATTGGATGTTGTAGGACTAGAGATATGATTAGATTTCCTAGATTTGTTTTCATGTTTAAGTCGAGAAAGTTCATTTGTTAGTCATCCTTGGAGATCATTAATGGATGTGCTTTTTATTGGATGGTATGGTGCATTGGTATGTAGTAGATGGCAATGGACTAATGGTTGATGGATTATAATAAGGTGTGGTGGCTTGGAATGGATTGATGTATGATGGACTAGGATACAATGTAGAGGCTTGAAATGGATTAGTAGAAGGTTGGTTTCCCTTGTCAAGGTTAAGGTAAGGGTGATTAATGGATGTTTGTTGTAAATTAATGGCATGGATTGTGCTAAGGTACTCTTGATAGTGAGGGTAGATGGATGGAGGACTAGAGTTTATGAGTTGTTGGTAAGAGGGATAGATGGGTGGTTGAATATGGGTTGTGCTTGGTTGGTGTGGAGGATGAGTGAATTGTCTTCTAAGTATTATATGGCTTGTTGACATTTACCATTGAAGATTAATTTGTATTCAACTTGAATAAGAAGCATATCAAGGTGAATTGAAGACATGGTGGTGAGGTAATGTCACTATGATGCAAATGTGATGTTATGATGAAAGGTGCAGTATGACTAAGGTATGTGATATGATGTCTAAGGTATGAACTAAGCCTAAGGTATGCAACCTAAGCTATGTTTTTTTATATTTTTTAATATATAGGGATGCCTAATAATGATGCCTAGATTAATAGTCAAGGTGATGATAGTCTATGATAAGGTATGAAAAGTGTGGAATGAAGGGATGGAATAGTATGACCTAGTATGAATGCTAAAATCTTTGGAAAACCTAAGATATGGTTGCTAACCAAACTAAGGTATAACAACTAATTTGATTATCAATAACCTTGGGTAAAGTAAAGAATGATAAGATTTGTTGACAAGGTGGTCTCAAACTGGACTAATGAGTTGAGGAACCAACCTAAATGACTAGGATGAACATTTTTTGAAAGATAAGGTCAAGAGAATATAGATTTGAAGCTATGGTCTAGTCTAAGTTTGTTGGACTTCCTAATCAAGAGGTTTATGCAAGATAAAAGGATGACCTAAAGTTTTGACCTATGGGGAATTTCTAATGCAAAAGAATGAGGTGATGGATGAATGGATAATGGTAGACATGAGGTAAGTAGACCTTGGTCTAAATAGATTTAAATGTCAAGCTTATTTTGGATATGTAGGCCTAGTTTATTTTGAGGTTGAAATGTCGTTAGTTTTGGGTGTGGTGTTTGTTTGTTTTCTTTCTTTGAATACACACACATAAAACATAATGTCTTGAGTTTTATCTTGATGTGAAATGGAAAACACCTTGAAAACACTTTACACAACCTAGGATATGAAGAGATACTACCTGCTAGATCCCCACTTGGATTTCTCTAGCCACTTAAATAAGGCAGACAACTAGAGACTTGGTGACATTGGCTCCCCCTTACATGGCATGGCAGAACACCAAGTCTCATTCCCCAAAGAGGAATTTATACCTCTACACATGAATAGTGAAGACATAGGGTGGCTTTAGAATGAACATTCCTATGATAGCAAGTAAAAAAGATTTTGGCCACTAAAACGAAGGTTCTTAGTCAATACTCAGGGACATGGCACCTTGCGAGTGTCCAACAAGCCACTTAAGTCTTTAATCACTCCTACTAGGGGCTATTATATGTTTTATAGTAGTACCCCATTCTAAATGACATTGTATGGCTAAGGCCTACATACCATGAGGACTTGACAATTTAGTCTTATCCATTTATATAATGGCCCGAGTGAAAAATCGGTTGGAGTCATTCCCTCTCATGAGGTAGGCCCCTCTAAAGGTAAACAAAGCAAGACAAGTATGTTGCTTTTAATCTCCTAGATAGCACAAAGCACAAGGAGAGAGCATACACAATTCCTTTTTTCTCACACTCACATAGGGTTCATTTTAATCCAAAGTCAAATGTGTGAGTGGTTGTACAAAATGCCAAAGGAATCCTTTTGATTCTCAAGGTCACCAAGTGGCGCGAGAGAAGAGAATACACATCCAAAGACAAGATGTAAACCACAAGACAATGCAAGCACTAGTTAATTTTAACCCCGCTTATGATGTCAAAGTAAACGCTCGAGTTCTTTTTAGACCAACTAATCTAAATATGATCTAATCTATAAAAAATAAGGCACGATGTTTCAAGATAGATTCTCTGACAATCAAACTTGCAACACACTAATTAGTAGTTTGAGTCACTAGTCTTTGACAAATGAGAGTTTTTGTTTTTGTTTTCAAGACTTGGACATACGAACTTGCAAAAAGCCAAAGATTAGCCATCAAATCAAAAACTAAGCTAAAAAGAAACTAACATTTAAACTAGCTAATAAAAATTAATAAACAAAAACTAATCTAATCTAATTAATCTAAATTAAAAATTTAAATCTAAACTAAATTAAAAAAATATAAAATATAAAATATAAATTTAATCTAAATTAAATTTAAAACTAAATCTAACTAAATTAGAAAAATCTAAAATCTAAAATCTAAACTAAATTCAAAAATTAAATCTAAACTATATTTTAAAAATAAATCTAAATTAAATTAAAAAAATAAATCTAAATTAAATTAGAGAAATCTAGGGCGGGGGCCCTAGCTCGGTTGGCTAAGTAATTCCGTTGCGGCTCTGCTGGTCACGAGTTCTAGTCTCCCCCGTCCCGTGGTACCGGAGGGCGTGTCGCGCCAGCACCGCCGGTCACGTTAAAAAGTTTACCAGGCGCACTACAGTTTATAGGGGGTCGTGCTACCCGATTCCTGCAGTCTAAAAAAAAAATAAAAATTAGAAAAATCTAAATCTATGTCTAAATTAAAAAAATCTAAATTTATGTCTAAATTAGAAAAATTTAAGTCTATGTCTAAAATCTATAACTAAATCTAAACTTAATTTAAATTTTAATCTAAACTTAATATAATTCTACTACATTAATCTAAATTAATAGAATTAATCTATAACAAAAATCAATCATAGCACAATGATAGCGGCTTCTCCTCAAATGCCAAACAAAAAATGTTCTCTTCGTACTGGAAAATATGAAGTCTCAAAATGTTATTTAAGGCACGAATAGCAAAAGTATTCATGTCAGGTTCACCAGATGTGATTAGGGAGAATAAAAAATTATCAAAAATAAATATTTAATCAATAATTATAAAATCCTAATCAACTATGAAGCATAATGAAAAGCATGAACACTAAATAAAATGAAATGATATCACCAAATTCATGTGTCCATTGGATGACCTCTATAGCTCTTCTTCATTTCGCTATAATATAAGTTTTGCCCTCAGATTTGTAACCTGCAATGAAATCCTATGACTATGCTAGCAAAATATCGAAGAAAGTATTATCTCAATAGTACGTAGTTATAAACTCTAGATATCTGAAAAATGATAAATGATAGCAGTATTTATAAAGAGGTGAATGCGAAATGGACAGTTGAGGTTGACTGATTTTTATTTCAATCAATGGCCAAAATTAAATGAGGCAAGACGAGATAAGATCATAAGTGAAAGAGCAAGAAGAAATTAATTGATTTCACAAAAAATCACTTCAGTTCGAGAGGTAAATTGCATTTTTGAAATAATGTAAGCATTATCTCATTGCAAGAGGAAAAGGTGAGTTAACTTTTTGATTAAATAGAAATTTAATTTAAAAAGTGAGAGGAAAGATAAATTAATTAAATAAAACTTAATATGCAAAAAGTGAATAATTAAATAATTGTCATAATTATTTAACTATAGTGGAAAATGATAAATGATTAAATAAATATAAATTTATTTAATTATAGAGGTCAAAGATATTAATGACGTAATTAAATAAATAACAATTTATTTAATTAATCAAAAGAAGACATAAAAGAAAAAAATGAATTAATTAAATAATTTAGATTATTTAATTAATAGAAGACTTTGCAACATTAGATAATAATCAAGTAATTATGTTAATTATTTAATAATCAAAGATGAAAAAGGGGATTTAATTAATTCACATGCCTAATGATAATTTTTAGGTGTCTGCAACAATTGATGGTTGTTCATGCTTTCATGAGACAACATTCTTCGAGATTCTTCTAGCTACATCATTGTTTCATTAATGTGTCATAAAGAGGTTGTCAAATTTAAGAGGTTTAGGCACATGAACAAAAGAGAGAAACCAAACAAAACCAAAATTACGAAAACAAAAGCAACAATATTTTTTTGGTGCAGATTGTTTGTCTACCTACATGCTCCTGCACCATTATGTCATCATTCTTCTATTTATCTTGCTTTGATTTATGATATTTGGGGATGATTCAAACTATTGGGGATACTTAGGCCTTCTTCCATGTTGAGCCAAATTTTTATTTTATTTTGATGTGCTTCTTCTTCATGATCTAAAATATTTGGGGACATGATGATGGTTCATATATAGTTATATACAAAAGCTATTGATATGAATCATATTGACCCTAAATACTAGGGTCCCCCTATCTCTCTTATGTGTTTCCTTTTGATGTTGTGGGATCCATGTGCTATCCATCACTAGGTGGCATTTCATGAATACATCTTGTTATGTTTTCATGACAAAAACCCTCTCTTTCTCTTCTCTTTAGAATCACTTGTGCTCCTTTATGTAGCACAAACTATTCTAGAGGGATATCATATTCATATTATATATCTTTTATCTTACAATTATTTTTGAAATATGTTTGCATCCAGTTGTCTTATCTATCATCTAACATGGGGGAAACCCACTAGACTTTTTCTTTATGAATATTTATGTCTCTTTTTCGTGGCTATCCTACAATGCATTTTGTAGCAGTCACAGGTTGATTGGATTGTCATATGATCCTTAACATAACACAACTTTCTACCCATACATATTAATACTATTTTGTGTCTATATAATTTTTTATGTATAATTCTCACTTTTCACCTAACATTTTTCTCTACGAATAACTTATTTATGATGACACAACCTAACCTTTCTATGCAAGATTGACTTAGGTCTCTTCCCTAGGGGGAAACTCCATGTGGATAGAAGACTCTACTTCATCTTTGCATCCTGGGTAAAATACTCTCCTCTTTTTACTTTATCTCGTATTTCTACTTGAACATATATGCTTGCTAAAGTGTGAGAAATATTTAATGTCATAAATTGCATCCTATGAAATTCCACATTACATGCACCTTCCTCTTTAGATAAATTAAGATAATCATGCTCCTTTTCTATAAGGTTTAAAACCCTAAACAATCTCACTAAAATAAATAGTTACTCCTATTCACATAAATATAAAAAAAATACATACAAATGATATATTACATCTTACATGTAAAAGTGTCTAATCTAGAGTATTAAGTAGAAGAAATATGGTACATCATCGCATGAAGAACTATCTAGTCAATTATTATAGAGTACAAGATATAATTTATTTAAGAATATGACTTGGGCTCTCATGACCATCTGGTCATAAAAATACAAGTAAAGATATAAAAGAAACATAATCACTAGAGTCTTTAACCACCACTAACCACAATGATCATCTACAAACCAAGAGACAAGAACATGGCTCAGACACTTTTCCACCCAACCACGAAACTTACGCTTCCCCAAAATTCTTCCTAACATGAAGAATACTCAATCTTGCATGAGAAACCTAGCAACCTGGAAACAACTAGAAAAATAGAATTTGGTGCAACCTGATATATCTACATGTATTTTGCATATGAACATGTTATTCCCTGTTATTAGGATATGGCAGAGAGAATAAAATAAAATCCATATATTTCAATGGTACACATAGCTTTGGCCAAAGCAATTAAATCGTAAATGGAAGGAAGATCTAGAAAAAGAAAATCTAATCCCCTCTATTAGTCCATATTCAACACTTGTCCTAGAAGGTAAAGCCAAATCACATATAAAACAAAATAACATGCATAATGATCATAAAAATAAATAGCTCTTTTTATTTTCATGCAAAATTATTATATGAAGTTTTTTTATTATTTCAATCCTTTCATGTATAGTGATAGCAAAATTTATAATTGAAATGTAATTTGACTATTGGCATGCATCTAAATTGTTGACATGCAATTTAACCTCTATCTAATGATATTTTTTAATTTCATGCAATATTTAATTTGCATGCAATACTAACTAAAATGTGATGTCATGTAGGTTAAATCCATAAGAAACATGTTCATAACATATGCAATAAAAGAATTAGATCCATAACAATTAAATGACAAATTCATATATCTAATTTTTCAGTTTCATTATGGAATCATCACAGTTGAAATAAAATGTTTGCTAGTATACTAATGTTCAAATATGTTGAAATTACAGAATAACATGATGGATTTATAATAGCAACAAGAATTCATGTATGGTTACATTCACGATCTATTCATGTGTTTGGGTATAATAAACTAACAATATATATATATATAAGTTGAAAAGAATGCTATTATTTATGCTTCTTATGTAATATTCACTATGCAAGTTTATAAAATAGCCATATATATTTTTACAACATGGTCGATTTTGTGCTACATGTGAGTGTAGCACTAGGGTCGATATGTTTGCTAAGCAAGATAGGTTTTATACAACATGAAAATACTTATAAAAAGGGTGATTTAAAAGATCCTACTCAAATCTATGCACCATTATAGACTTTTGGTTTATGGATGGGTAAGGTTTATTGAAGCAAAGGAATTGATCAACCATTAATCTCATATTACAATACTATTTGAGAAGGCATGTACCAAATTCATTATGCCATAATAAAAACACATATCAGTAATCATTGAATTAATATTTGGATTCAATGCCAACCCTCACTCTTCTGATCATCCAACTCTCAATCATTACCCCTTAGTCTACCAATAATGATCCCAAAATAGTCCCTTCACAATTTGATCCCCTGAACATCCAAGAAATTTTGATCTTCCCTTTAATAACTACATTCCACATAAATTTTCTTAGTAGACTTTAGTACCAGGAAGTATTGCACATTTGTGATTTTGTGTCTAAAAAGTTTATCTTCTATGGACAATGAAAGGAGAGAAGAGAAGAGTCTTAGAGATGGGGCGCAAAGGTTTTCCCTTGTATGGTAACATAAGGTGCTCGGTAACATAAGGTGCAATCATCCATACAAAGTATTCAACTCCAATTGGAGTATGTCTTATTTTTAGAATGAATGTTCTCCTCATACTAGGATTGCATATTGTTCATGCAAATCCTTTAAATTTTTAACTTATTTAATTTAATTTTTGTTTTCTTTTTAATAATAAGTTATTTATATATTTATATAAATAAATAATAATATCCTTATATTATTATTATTATATAAATATAAATTAAGAGATTTATCATTATCGAACATTTAAAAATAAAATATTTTATTTTCCTAATTAATTTAATTTTTATAAACAAAACAATCATAAGAAAGTCATTATTTAAATCATAATGCACAATAGTCAATGCCATATTCATGATAACACTATGCATAACATAATCATTCACAATGCGGGTTGAATGCAATTATGTGAGTGTGTGCATAGGATTTCCATCATGTTGATTATTATCAAGTAGCTAGGTCATCTCTAGCTCAACCATGTTCTCACCTTAAACTTGTTCTTGCACTCATTTGCACTCAATATCTCCTCAATAGGTTAGCTCATAAAACTATAATCCATAATCAAAATATTTACATTATAATAATTCATCAACATTTCAATCACAATAACTTGCATTTTAAAGATAACACTTAATTTATCATCCATAAAAACATATTAATATATGCTTCAAACACACATTGTACAATGGTATCATCCAATTCCATTTATTATCAAATAAGTTTATATAAAAAAAATTGAGATGTGACATTTTCAACCCAAACAATCTCTTAGCATCTGGCATGTCTAGCTCCTTGAGGATTAAGTCTGATTTTTGCTTAGATAGGTGAGTGTCATGAAGATTTATACACACCGCACTCACGTCGCATGAAAATTTGTAATTGAGTTGGTCATTGGGAAATTACACTTGCCATGTTTTAGTAGTGCAATGCCTCTGCCAACTTGTACTCTCATAAAGAATCATTTAGAGTGTTTTTTTAGACCAAACAGACTTTCTTTCTTCAGGATATTGATTCATTCAATCTCTTGATATTTTGGAGAAACACTTCTTGAGCATACATAACTCTTCTTTTTCTCATTCACAACATTTTCCATCTCTCTTCTTTATACATATCTTTCAAAGAACTCTTTCACAACTTTCAAAGTAAACTCCATTGATATAAATAGGAGGATATCTTGAAAGCTCTATCACTTTAAGAGGACATTGTCATCTTGGAGACTCTCATTGCTTCTTCATTGTACTAGCAAGATACTTTGCTTATGTGCTTAGGAGTGGTAACTCTTCAAGATTTTTACATTGAGCGCGCTATTTTTATTTTGTTAGCATATTATTCTTTCTATCATTTTATGTCTATTTCCATCACATTGCCTAAGGTTTTCCATGGAGGTGGGAATACCAATACGTGGGTTTAACTAAGGAAAACTCTATATATCCACCCAACCCTTCTCTTTGGTCTTATATGTGTAGGTATAGGTGGAAGAGATGCTTGGAGAAATCTTTGATTTCATAAGACATCTTTGGTGATACACTAAACTTTTCTCTGTCATTTCCATTTAAGTTTCCTTAGCATTTCCATTTCTTCCATTTTATATTCGTTGTGTAGTTATGTTGCATATCTTTTTACATCTCAAACCCTGTGTAGGATATTTTGTGTTTTCTTATGATAGTTTATATTTTCTATCCATACGAGACACTAGTGTGATGTATTTTTGACCTACAACAATGCACTAGTCCTGGATAGAGAGCTTTCCAAGTTTTCCAAAAAACTTTTATACCCTTTACTTTCAATTTCTAAATTCTAAAGGGTTCAAGTAATTTATATACCTCATTAAACACACATCTAATTAATTAATAGCTAAAATTGCATTTTTTAGTTACCTAAAGGCTTACCTAAGTGGAGGGTTGAAACTTGAATCCTAAAAGGGTTTGATTATCCTTCATATCAGTTTACTTTTCATACTCTACACTTGTAACTATCTTCATCCATAACACCCTGAATATAGTCTCATCGCATATCTACATACTACATATTTTAGTTAACATGTAAAACATGCAAAAAAATATTTGTAAATCTGAAATCCATTTAACCACCCAAACATTCACATAAAACATGTCTAAATAATGGAATAAAGACAGATTTACACACCCAAAGGTGAAATCAAGTGTAAAACTACAACCCAATAGGAAAAACCAAGTTGTCAAGGAGCTTATAACATGTGAAACATATCAGATCCACAACTCACAAAGAGGTTAGTGGATTATCTTCAATTGATTTCATGTAACCAAGGGCTAGAACCATGAATCCAAAATAAACACTCCATTTTGTAATCTAAATCAAGGGCATTTCTTCATGTGACCAAGATGTCTCTATCCATCCAACATGAACACCTCACTACACATGACCACAATGTAAAGGAAAAAACCACAAAACAAGAGGATATACACATATTTTCAAGCAAGAGATACAAGTTTCCAAAACAAAACCTCCATAAAGATCCATAATCATGAGATTTCCATGCCCAACATAGGTCATATTGGCAATATACATAGTTTCCAATCTCACAAATCTGCAAAACAAAGTCAACTCATAAAACACGCATTGCTACCCCACAAGCTTTCAAACAACCACCAATTCCTTCTAAAGAATTCCCACAAGCTTTCCAACCTAAGAAATAAAAAAGAAGGAATCCATAGAACCTAGTTCACCTTAAGCTTTGATACCAAATAATGAGAAATAAACAGGTTCAATACCAATTATTAAGAAATTTAATCTCTATCTAAATATAAATTCAATGGATGAGATTCAATGCTTAGACTACAATAACATGAAAATCTAAAACTTCTATACAAATATGAAAATTAAGTTGCGGGTGAAATCACAATACTGTGTCTCACTTTTTGGCCAAGATGGACATTTTTATCAATATTTTTAATTGAATCTTCACCTTCTGAGACCTATAGCAGTTAAACTGTTAAGAATTTGAAGATGATGCGAACTAGTTATTTGTGAAAATTTGTGTGTAGATTCTAAATATATATATTTTTTAAATTATAAAATAAATCATGAATCCCTTTAATAACTAGTTTTAAATAGTAAAAAAAAAATTCAGAAAGTAACATTTATGTCATCAAAAATAACTTCTTTTCTAGAACGGATAAAATTTTAACTTTCAAAATATAGATTCTTAACATCAATATCGAGGGCAAGAATAATTTTTCATAAGTTTTGTTACATATTTTTTTTAATTAATTTTTGAAGTCACTATAACTATAATTTGGACATAGGTGTATGCCATCAAACATAGCTTGTTGTGTATATATAAAAATCCAATTTTTTTTGGTGAAACAAGGACATAAATACCTAGGGAAAAGGTATTTTTTTAATTTTTTACAATGGTTTACTATTTTTATGTTGAACACCTAGAATACTAAGAGGGGAGTGAATGAACATTCTCTTAAACCATTCAAACATTAAACATCCAATCACTAATCCATAACACATTCACAACATCACATAACACATGAACACTAGGATTTTTATGTAGAAAAACAAAAATGGGAAAAACCACTGTGAGGGTTAGCTCACAATATATTATAACTGGTTATAGTATATTTACAGAAATGCTCACTACAGGTGGACTCACTATCCACAGAGAAAAAGATAGAAGAGAGATGGTGGCTCACATCCTATTTTTGAACTGTTACAATTGCATCAAATACATGCATGAATTATAGTTCCATTAAAGCACAATAAACAAACTTTATCTGATTCTGATTCAACACTCTATCTCACTCTTCATTCACACAGTCCTGATCTTCAACTTAACATTCACAACTTCACTTCGCACTACTCTTCTAAAATTTGCATCGTACACATCACATATTCATTTTCATATTCACAAGACATAAAAAAAAATCCAACTTATATATTTACATCAAGTATAACATCGATTAGTTCAACCTAATTAGATGTAATACCTAAAATGTAACTTGTCAACTCAAAACATTTCATCCACACAATGTGTCATAATTCAAAACTCAAAAATTCTTAAGATAGGTCATAATAGACCTATAATAGATCCCACATACGATAGCAATACATGTTTAATCTTCACATAGCATCAAACATATTATGTCAGCTTTGCATAAGACTTAAAATCAAAAAAATTCAACTATGTATCCATATCTTGAAACGTGGACCTCAAATCTTAATACCATATAGAATTTATGCTCGATTTCCATCTAGAAATTTATCCTCAAAAGTAGAAAGCCAAATACTCATTTGTGAAGACGTGCAAAATCTCCCACACAAACAAACTGTATAGAAAATAATTGTGAATTTCCAAGTCGAACACTATTACGCATATCTCTCAAACTATTTGCTCAATCAAGATGAAATCTTGGAATTAGATGTAAATAACATCCATCAAAACAATGTTAGAGGAAAAAAGTGATATCTTCATTTGTGCAGTGGTGCAGACCCAAAAATTGGCACATAGTGACATTGTATTGCTAGATTTGACACTTAGTCAAATTTCCACACAACTGATCTTTCTGGACCAAATCATCTTGCACAAATATCTTCCTTAACAACTTCAAAACCTATTAGAATTGTTTCCAATTTTTTTCTCCTAGTCTAGAATGCAAAAAAAAAATGAAATGTGAACAAGGGAAGACAACAACACCTCAAGATTGGCCTAGTTAAACTTGAACAAAATGAAATACAAAACAAAGTATGTTACCTTGTCCAAGTTGATCAAATGTTTGGCCCTATTTATTTGATCATTTGTGTGCTCCTTTGGATGAAAAATAGCATGAAATTGGATGCAAAACAATGTGCACAAGATAAGGGATGTAATGGTGCAAGTGGGTATGTGAGTGGATGCACAAAATGGATGTAAAATGACCTCAAAAGTTGCAGCAATGGAGTATGGTTGTGAGAGCTTGAATGCTTAGTTGCTAGATTGCTTGAATGTCGAGTGATGAAAATGAGGTAAAAATCCTCTAATTTTAGGGGAAATGCCTCTAAGGAATGGAGGGCTAGTATTTAGCCACCATGGACAAGATGAAGGGCTAGGGTGAGTTGAGGACTCACAAGCTCTCACATCTTGCCAAGTGTCAATGAGGTGTAAAGGGGGAAGGTGATGTGGAGGTACTTTAGAGTACCTTGGGATTGGGACAAGATCTCCTCATAAAGGAGGTCCTTTTCCCCATGTGGGAGATGTGACACATGAGGAATTAAAAATTCCTCAAATATCCTCATGGGGAAGAGGAGAGGAATTTAACATTCCAAAAATGCATGGGAAAGATAATGTGAATTTTTAATTCAAATGGGGGAGTGAGCTGCCTTATCTAAATGGAGAAAGCATTAATGATAGTTGACTTGGGAGTATGCCATAAATGGCATAAGGATTAGGTTGACCTAATCATGTACTTAAGGTTGTGCAAACAAGTGATTAAGGAGGCTAATGAAGGGTTAAGGGAAAGTTGCAAATTATGGAGGATGTGACATTAATCCCGATTAAAGGTGTGCACATCTTAATCATAGATTAATTAAACTAATATAGATTAAAGGGGGATTATGGAGGATGGGACAAACAGAGAGAAAAATATGAGTTTAAAAATTGATTTAAATTCAAAAGGCCAAATGACTAAATTAAATAAATTAGGAATTTATTTAATTTAGAGAGGAAGGGGACAAAAGGTAAATTAATTAATTATTAAATTAAATACCTTAGGACATTCGAAGAAGGGGAAATATTAATTAAATAAATAATTTAATTAATGTTGATGGGGGATGCGAGATAGATGAATAAAGGGGATGAATTTGACCATATGGGAGTGGTCAAATTCAGATGTCTACATTTTTCCCCTTTGAAATATTGTTAGAATAACAGTGTTTCGAAGAAAAATAAATGCAAATGACTCAATAGAGGAAATGACTATAATGATGATGCCCTAGTGTGGGAAAATATGTGTAACCTATCCTAATGGTGGAAAATGAAGAAAGATGCCTTGGTCTCACAAGGGAGTGGGTATGATGGAGGAACAAAGGAAAATAATAGGGTATGTCCCATTGACAAGGCGGATGGGGAAGAAAAAGGGACCCCAAGTGACTTCTCAATATGAGGAAATGAAGGGTACCAAGCGGTAGAGCTTAAAAAACCATGAAGAATGGATTTTGAATGAAGGAAAATAGACACATGGTGTGAAAATGACGGCCCGTGGGAGAAAGAGGATTAATCAATTAAAAAGAGGGTTAAATAATGGGTAAAAATACACAAAACTTTAAAAGGTTACAAAGAGAGGGAAATTGTTACATATAGTAATTTTAGAAATTACTATTCATCATTTGCACACCTGGTAGTTGAGTGAGAGAGAAGAGAAAGAAGGTGACAAGGAAAGCTAACATGGTAGGAAAGGACGAGGAGTTCGTAGATGACAAGATCATCCACCGTGGCGAGGAGGTGCACCGATTCTACCATGAGTGTGTGGTACCCCACCAGGTTAGCTCCAAAACCCTTCTTTGTGATTTTTAGTAAGATTTTGAAAAAAAATTAAGCATTTTAAAATGTGGGTTTTGGGATTTGGGTAGGTTAGAAAAATGGGTAGTTGGTGGGATGCAATTTCGCCCAAGCTTTTAGGCAAAATCGCCTATTAGAATGGTGGCCAAAGGGAGGTGAATTTTCCCAAAAAAGAGGGGAAAGCCCATAAAATGGTGAATTCATCATGAAGAGGGTTGGATTCACCCAAGAATCAGGTGAATCTACCCAGAGAGGGTGGACACAGGAGACGAAATGGGGCAAGTTCACCCAACTATCTGGCGAATTCACCCGACTGTAGAGCAAATTTTCCCGAATGGGTGGCGGTTGGGCATACCCACCTGACGGGGGCATCAGGTGGACTCACCCAACAATTAGGTGAACTTTCCTGACGGGGGGACATTGGGAAAAGTCACCCAATAGGGGGGACATCAGGCAAAGTCACCCGATGGGGGGATGTTAGCAAAACTTGCCTGAAAATTGAGCGAATTCCCCCAACAAAGGGATCTTAGGAAAAGTCACCCAATAGTCAGGTGAACTAGCCTAAAAAGGAAAGGAGGGAGGATTCGGGTGAAGTCACCCGAAAAAGGCAGAGAAGATAAAAGAGGCTAATTCACCTGAAAAGGGGCAAATTTGCCCGACAAGTGAAAATCAAGAAAGTGTAAAGAAAAACCTAGGGTGGGGAAGAAATTGGAATAAAAGGAGAATGAGAGTGCATAGGTTTCAAGAGAGATGATTGACATGCAGCTTGGTGTGAATGCAGAGCTTCGATACACTATGGACACGAGAGGTGTTCAACAATGTTGGAGGCAACGATTGAGAGGATGGATGCACAGGACCATGCAACCCTAGCACATGCAAGACTACTACACATGCTAGGCTACCCTACCATTAGAGCACATCAGACGTTGCTAACAATGCTGATGGAGTGGTGGAATTCAAAGACATCCACCTTCCATCTCCCAATAGGGGAGATGATAGTTATGCTAGAGGATGTATGGAGGATATTACAAATTCTAATCACAGGGAACTTGGTCAGTTGTACACAGAGTGAGGGGAGGGATAGAGACAGGAGCTTACAAGCCATATTCGAGCAAGTGGAGATACCTATCTAGGGGGAAAATCTAGACTTGGATGGATGTTTGGGACTAGGAGTGTCAACGCTGCCACTATACCTTTGTGGGTTGATCAATGGAAATATGATGTTAGATAGGAGTGGGAAATTTCATAGCCTCAAGGTTATTGAGGTTGTCATACATATCATGGAGTGGAGGGAGGGGGAGTTTGTATTGGGTACATGCATACCGGCACAATTGTATAGGGACATGCACATGGTATGCTATTAACGAGCACTCAACGTGACACATGTGATGCTACTACAAGTATGGGCCTAGGAGCACATCAGCGTGGCTAGGTTAGGAGTTTTGATAGCCAACACATAGGATGACTCATTACTAGTGGTATATTGGCATGGGATGGAGTACAATTGGCAGTTTCATTACTAGGATGTCAATTCCCTAGAGGCATGGAGGAGGAGACTAGATGAATTGCAAGAGGATGGGATAGTATGGAGACCATCGATGGAGCGACGGTTCTTGGGTTGGAGACAAGATGAGAAGAGACATAGAGGATAATTTTTCATAGTATCCTACATGGTCAGGAGGGATCCACATATTATGGAGTTGCACAAGGTAGAAATAGTGCTAAGATATTTCGGGGTACAACAGAATATCCCTCCGAGACCACATAGATTTAGGCGGATCACCTGAGAGTAGTTATGGGGTGATCTGATCATGACAAAGCTCACTAGACAGCTATGGGAGTATCTATAGTAGGTACCCTATCCAGGTAGGGGAGGAGAGGCATATGTTGAGATGACAGTGAGATACTCCATGTGGTGGGCACATCACCGACCACCACAGATTATGATGGTGCACCTGATTAGAGGGGCATTGGCCTATGGTTCAAAGGATGAGAGGAGATTGGGAGGATAGAGGAGCGTGAGGAGGAGAGGAGGCCGACAGAGGTGAGGTGGAGACAAGGAGGCTAAGGTAGAGGAGGAGAGGGATGATCAATAGAGGAGAGGATAGGGGGAGGCAATGGAGGTAGATGCCCCAGAGGTAGATCCATTGGCCATAGTACCATATGTACCACCACCAACGAAGGATCCAGCCGTACTATTTTTTGCAAGTATGGGCTTGTCTGGTGGTGTTGTCATTGATGTCAACACCATTCAGTATGTTGCATATTGTATATGTATGGTTGAGATGCTATTGAGATGTGGAGCTATCTTTGTGGTGTTTCAAATATGTTAGTTTGATGAGTTTCCAATTGCTTTTGAGAAAATTAATAAAGAAGAGAAGTCAAAGTGTTGAGTGTGTTTAGTGTGTGCTCCGGTATGTGCTCCACATTTCTCCCAAGTTGATCCTATTCGTATGTGGATCTGAAGGCATGTTGATGGTGATCTAATGATGATACAGTTTGAGTTTCAATTTTTGGTGAGATGGTACATGAAAGTTGTGTCCTCCAATTTGTGTGTTCCTCTCACAGAGTAAGTGTTCTGTGGACTAGGAGAAATATTCTTGCTCTGAATTTCTCCACTGTTTTGTTTTAGATCATGTGGATTTGGTAGATTTCTTGTGAAGGTCTTTCCTATGCTTTGGTGAAGAGTTTTGGAGTTTGGTGATTCAGAGATAGAAGTGACAAAAGTGTGCCACAAATCATAAGAGAAGAAGTGTGTGTGAATGAGTTGTGATAGAAGTTTTTCAATGTGTTTCAGGTAGTGAATTGAAGGTTTCTATAATCCTACAAATGTGCTTTAATTGTTGTGGTGGATCTTTTATTCTCCTTTTTATCTATAGGCAGTGAGCCTCCCTATTGGACAGTGAGTCCTTTGTAGGCAGTGAGCCTTTGTATTTGGACAGTGAGTCCTCTTTTGGGTAGTGAGCCTTTGTATTCAGTTTATAATCTTTATATTGTGAGTTAACCCTCATCGTGGTTTTTCCCTTATTGGGTTTTCCACATAAAAATCTGGTGTTCATTGTGTTGGTTTACTTTCTATTGTCTATGTTTCATGCTCATATTTAATAACAAAATAGTGTGCTTGAAGATTTGATAAGTGATAAAGTTTTAAGTTTGAATTTGTGTGACAATTGATTCACCCCCCTCTTAGTTGTCCTACACCTATTTAATAATTGGTATTAGAGCCCTGGTTCGTTGTTGTATAGCTTAACCACTTAAGGAAGATCCGATGGTGCACAAGTTGTCAATCCCTATGTTTGATGGAACTAACTACAAATATTGGAAGGGATAGATGAGAGGATATGTTATCTCTCGTGGTTTCAAGACCTAGAAGGCTGTTGAGAATAAGTATAGACTTCTATCCGGTGGTGTTAATACTGCAAATGAGATCTCTACTTATGAAGAAAAGAGAGGGAGAAATATGCGATTTGTAGTGGTTTATCTAAAAATGAGTGAATCAAGGTTAATTCCTTGGATACTACATATGAAGTCCTGAAGAAGCTAGAAGACATGCATGAAGGGAATGAGAAAGTGAAATTGACAAAGAGACTGGTGGAAAAGCGTAGATTTGTGAACCTAAAAATGGAAGATGGTGAAGAATTTACAAGTTTCTTTCATAGGGTTGAACAAACTACAAATGAGGTTAGAAATCAAGGATGGAAGTTAGCAAATGAAGACATAATAGAGAAGATCATGATCACCCTATCGAACTGCTACATCGATAAGATCTAGGTGATTGAATAAATGTATGACCGCAAGTACATTGTGGAACACTTGTTCGACACCCTATAATCATTTGAATTGAGAAAGTTATGCAAAGATGACAAGATAGAAGAAAATATAGAAATGACATTTAAAGCATTGAATATTGACAAGGAACCAGATAGCGATGATGTTGATGAGTTGGAAGCTAAATTCACTAGGAAGTTGAAGAAAGGTACTAGAAAGTATAAAGGTATGTTTCCCTTTAAATGCTTTAGTTGTGGTAATATTGGTTATTATGCTTCAAGATTTTTGAATAGGGCTGCACATAAAAAGAACAAGGATTATAAGGATAAGGATAGGAAGGATAAGAAGTATAAGAAGTTGTACTATATTAAGGAAGAAGCAGGTATTTTTGATGATGATAGTGAATGATTATTCTTAGCTTTAGAAAGTAAATCTGTATCAACTAACCCTAGAAAGTGTGTAAGAAAAATGGCTTCAGAAGTTAAGAAGAATAAGATGGAAGGTACTCTATTAACTGCATTTCATGCAAGACAGGATGAAGACTACTGGGTAATTGATAGTGGATGTTCAAATTGTATGACCAGAGATAATAGTAAGTTCACTAAACTTGAAAAATATGATGGTGGTTTAGTCATGTTCGGTGATGATTCAGGAGCTAAGATTTGTGGTAAAGGTTCAATTAGTTTTGATGGAGTGCATAGTACTAATGATGTATATTATGTGAAGGGTTTGAGGCATAATATTTTGAGTGTTGGTCAAATGTGTAGTAATGGATTTAAACTTTTATTTCAAAACAATACCTGTGAAATCAGGAAAGGATCCAAAAATGGAGATATGATTGCTGTCGGAAGAACTCATGGAAACATCTATTAGTTGAAAGGAGTTGATGGTCATTTTATTGTATCACAGATAAGTGAAAGTTGGTTATGGTACAGGAGAATGGGACATGTTAACTTTGATCATTGGTCAAGATTAGTAAAAAGGAAATAGTTCAAGGATTACTTAGAATCACAAGACCTGCTAATGCTATCTGTAGAAGTTGTCAACTAGGGAATCAGACAAGATGTAGCTTTAGATGAAAAGAATATTCTACTACTAGTATGCTGGAGTTGGTACATACTGATCTATATAGTTTGACTAAGACTAGAATCCTGAATGGTGATAGATATTTCATGTTGCTTATTGATGATTACACTCAAATGACATGGGTTGCTTTTCTCAGAGAAAAGAATCAAGCCTTGGATAGGTTTAAGGTATTCAAAGCAAGAGTAGAGAATGAAGTAAATCTAAAAATCAAATGTTTAAGATTAGATAGAGGTGGGAATTCACTTCTAGTGAATTTAATGCATTTTGTGAGATGCATGGCATAAAAAGCTAGTATTCTGCTATGAGAACCCCACAACAGAATGGAGTAGTTGAAAGGAAAAACATGACAATACAGGATGCTACTAGAACTATGATGAAAGAATCTAATGTACCGAATGTATATTGGAGAGAAGCGATACATACTAATGTTTATGTTCTTAATAGAGTTCAAATTAGACACAATAGCACAAAGACACCTATTGATTTATGGACTGGTAAGATTACTACTATGAAATATTTCAAGGTATTTGGAAGCAGATGCTATATTAAAAACAATGATGAGAATCTTGGAAAGTTTGATGCTAGATGTGATGAAGGAATATTTCTTGGATACTCTACCACTAGCAAGGCATACAGATGCTTTAACAAAAGATTAAGGAATGTTATTGAAAGTGCTAATGTGAAAGTTGATGAAGACATACACAAACCTATTGAGATAAGTGAAGTTGAACTTGATGATCCTATCTACGGACATATACCTAAAGAAAATAAGAAGGAAGAAGAAGAAGAAAAAGAAGAATAACAAGTAGAAGAAGAAGAAGAAAATGAATTGGAACCTATTGCTAGAAATCCTAAATATGTACAAAAGAATCATCTGAAAGATTAGATAATTGGAGACAAGAGTGAATGTGTAAAGACAAGAAGCAGAGTTGCAGTTGAGGTAAATTTCCTTTTACTCTCTAAAATAGAACCTAAATTTGTAAAAGAAGCATGTGAAGATGAAAGTTGGATGAGAGCTATGAAAGAGGAATTGCAGTAGATAGAGAAGAATCAGACATGGGAACTAGTCCCTAGACTTGTGAACAAGAATGTGATTGGCTCAAAATGGGTGTTCCAAAAAAATACTAAATGAAAATGGAGAAGTAGTAAGGAATAAAGAAATATTGGTATGCAAAGGATATTCACAAGTTGAAGGAATAGATTTTGAGGAAACATTTTCTCTTGTGGCCAGAATGGAAGCTATCAGAATGTTTTTGGCATTTTCTAAACACAAGGAATTCAAAGTATATCAGATGGATGTTAAGTCAACCTTTCTGAATGGTGAGTTGGAGGAAGAAGTATACATGGAGCAACCTGAAGGGTTTTAGTTGTCTGACAAGATGGAAATGGTTTGTAAATTAAAGAAGATATTGTATGGATTGAATCAAGCACCCAAAGCTTGGTATGCAAGATTCGACTGATATCTCACAAAGTAAGGATTTAGCAAAGGTTATGCTAACAACAACCTCTACTTCAAAGTGCAAGGTAATAAGATGTTGAATGTAGTAGTTTATGTTGATGACATCATTTTTGGATGAAATGAAGGCATGTGTAAAAAATTTTCTAAAGAAATGTAGAAAGAATTTGAGATGTCTATGATTGGTGAATTGAATTTCTTTCTTGGTCTACAAGTGAATCAAACCGAAAAAGGAAATTGATTTCACAATCTAAGTATGTAAAAGAGTTGTTGCAAAAGTTTGGGATGGAGGATTCTAAACTAGTTTGTACTCCTATGGTAACTGAATGTAAACTGAGTAAGGATGATGAATTTGCTAAGATTGATCAAAGCAAATATAGATCCATGATTAGGGGACTATTGTATCTCACTACTACCAGACTAGATATTATGTATGCAGTTTGTTTAGTTGCTAGATTCCAAGCAGATCCTAGAGAAGCACATCTTATGGCTATAAAAATAATATTTAGATATCTTAAAGGCACACCAAATTATGGACTATGGTACCCTAAGAGTAATAATTTCACTCTGAGTGCTTATACAGAAGGTGATTGGGTTGGATGTGTAGATGAATGGAAGAGTACCAATGGTGGTGCTTTCTTTCTTAGCAGAAGAATAGTTTCATGGTTGAGTAAAAAGGAGTTAGTTTCTTTATCCACTATAGAGGCTAAATATATTGCTACAACATCCTACTATACACAAGTTTTGTGGATGAAGAAAACTCTAAAAGACATTAGTGTGATATGTGATGAACTATTGCTATTTTATATGATAATACAAGTGCAATAAACATTTCGAAGAACCGGTTGTGCATTCAAGAATGAAGCACATATCTATCAAGTGTCATTTTCTAAGAGAGAAAGTGTTGGAGAATGAGATCATATTGGAGTATGTAACTACAAAGGAACATATTGTAGACATATTTACTATGACTCTTCCGAAGGATACTTTTGAGCATCTTAGGGAGAGTTTGAGGGTCATTTTCGCTCCTAACTAGGTGCACATGAAGGTGCATCAGTCCAGTGAATTCATAGATTCTTCATTTACCTAGATTGGTTGATGGATCTACTCTACAAGGGGAGTATAAAATATTTTCATTGTTGCAGTATGAGTGTACTCCTAAGGGGGAATAATTAGAGTAGTTATTCTTTGCCATTGATGTCAAAGGGGGAGAAAAAGTTATGTGTTGCCATCAATGACAAAGAGGGAGATTGTTGTAAGTATGAGCTTGTCTGGTGGTGTTGTCATTGATGTGAACATTCAATATGTTGCAGATTGTACATGTTTGGCTGAGATGTTGTTGATATGTCGAGCTATCTTTATGGTGTTGCAAATATGTTGGTTTGATGAGTTTCCAAGTGCTTTTCAAAAAATTAATAAAGAAGAGAAGTCAGAGTGTTGAGTGTGTTCAGTGTGTGCTCTAGTATGTGCTCCACATTTCTCCTGAGTTGATCTTATTCCTATGTAGATCTGAAGGCATGTTGATGGTGATCTAATGATGATATAGTATGAGTTTTAGTTTCTGGTGAGATGGTACGTGAATGTTGTGTCCTTTGGTTTGTGTTTTCCTTTGGTAGAGTAAGTGTTCTATGGACTAGGAGAAATCTTTTTGCTCTTCATTTCTCCACTTTTTTGTTTTAGATCATGCAAATTTGGTAGATGTCTTGTGAAGGACTTTCCTATGCTCTGGTGAAGAGGTTTGGAGTTTGGTGATTCAGAGATCATGTTTTAGCATTTTTGTGTGTGTCTGAATAGCACAGATTGATTGGTGAAAGGAGATCAATATTTGAAGCCTATTTTTTTGCCTGTGGATGTATCTAGAAGATTCTGAGATGTATTCTCATGCAAAATGAAGTTTTTTGCATTATCCACATGTCATCTTCTTGCTGGGAAGCATGTGCATCATTGATAAAAAAAAATTTCATTAGGTTTGGCCAACCTATTGTTTACACTTCATTCAAAGAATAAAATTTAATTGAGGAAGTGTGTAGAAGATTCAAGAATATTATTTTTATGTCTTTATTGGTCCACTTTTATTCCTTTCCACCATAGGAATTTAGAGTTTCTGACCTAATTTGAATTTATGAAATGGTGTATTGTGGCTGACCTTGGTAAATGTTTCTAAGGTTGAGAATGGTATAAAAGCAAGTCGAGTTTTGAAGAATTGTATGATAGTGTGATGCAAAGTGATGAAAGTGTGCCACAAATCATAAGAGAAGAAGTGTGTGTGAGTGAGTTGTGATAGAATTTTTTTAGTGTGTTGAAGGCAGTGAATTGAAGGTTTCTATAATCCTACAAATGTTCTTTTATTGATGTGGTGGATCTTTTGTTCTATTTTGTATCTATAGGTAGTGAGCCTCCCTGTTGGACAATGAGTCCTTTGTAGGAAGTGAGCCTTTGCATTTGGACAATGAGTCCTCTTTTGGGTAGTGAGCCTTTGTATTCAGTTTATAATATTTATATTGTGAGTTAGCCCTCACCGTGGGTTTTCCCTTATTGGGTTTTCCACATAAAAATATGGTGTTCATTGTGTTGATTTGCTTTCTATTGTCTATGTTTCATGCTCATATTTAATAACAAAATAGTGTGGTTGAAGCTTTGATAAGTGATAAAGTTTTAAGTTTGAATTTGTGTGACAATTGATTCACCCCCCTCTCACTTGTCTTGCACCTGTTTAACACTATTGATAGGGGCTCTAGTGAGGTTGTGAATCATAGAGCAGAGACTCAAGGATTCAGAGGCAGATAGGGAGAAACTACAGGTTGACATAGACAGGGTGCAGATAGAGGGAGAGAGGGACTATAGGACCCTAGCATACGAGGTAAGATAGCATGTGTATGAGATAGAGATAGAGAGGGGCAGATTGTAGCCTGAGGTGAAAAGATTGGAGGTAGAGGGTCAAAGGAACTATGGGGAGTTAGAAGACCATGTATCTATATAGGTACATGATGCCGAGAGGGAGAGAGAGGACTTGGCAAGACAACTAGTAGAGTTGCAGTAGGAGAGGATTGAGCTGAGGAGGGAGTGATATGATATTTGAGACAGAGCAGAGGTGGTTGTGCAGACAGTGGGGGACATAGGGTTGGTGCTAGAGAGAGAAGAGATGATGATGGCATAGATGTAGACCTTGTAGGGTGAGAGGGATGCAACAGAGGCATAGGTACGTGCTTTACAAGATGAGATGGATATGATAGTGAAGAAAATGGGAGTGTTGCAATGAGAGAGAGATGTAGTAGAGGCATAGGTATAGGCTCTGCAGAGTGAGAGAGACACAATGGTAGATCAAATGACACGGATGCTAGAAAAGATTGACCAATTGATGTTGGCACAGGATTCCTAGGAGCAGGAGAGGAGAAATATGACTGGGTCATGGGATAGGTACAGGATGGAGCAAGATGCGGCTAGGATATAGGTGCTAGAGAGGGACGAGTACATGAGGGAGTCTAGCTATTACATGGGGGCCTATTTCAAAGAGGTCCCAAATGCTTCCCGACGTGTACCAACCTATGTCATAGTGGTGCCACAAATTCTTGCACCATCATGATCATTTGGGACTTATACACAGGGATATAACAACTATCAAGAGATACCCCCACACAAAGGGCCAGTGTTCGACTCATTGCAGAGGTTAGATGAGGGTAGGTCAGGGTAGATAGGACAGAGGACAGATGATAGGATACAAATTTTTGACATGTGCAGGGTGGATGTGCAATACAAAGCGACATAGATCACATTTGATTCAAAGCCTTGTACTTATATTTTATTTGATGATTATTGATGTATACTATGGACATGTAATTGATGATATGATGGACTTTATTATGGATCATGTGATCAACATTATGTTTTGATATTTATATGATGATATGATGGACTATTACATGGAAAGGAGCAAGATGCATGCTATGTAATCACTTGGTAACAATCATCTTCATCAAAGTAAAAATCACTCAATATCAATTTTAATGCATGACACTCATAAGTAAGATGCCCAAGAGTTTTATGACATGTGCAATAATTCATGTTTTTCTTAGGTACACTGCTTTTACTATGAGGTAACAATTTAATCCAACCTTTTTTAAGGAGGTGCTCCATCTTTTATTAATTTTTTGTATGAGTATGCAAGAATGGTAATTTTTTGAGTTTGTAAGGTTTTTGTTTCTTGCTTGATTCACCAACTTGTTTAGGTGGATGTTGAGAAGGAGGACCTAAGATGACCCTATCATTCTTGTGAGGAATTAGTTCTTCTTTAGGAAGGAGGACACTTATGTTGGGAGGAGGATCTTGATATCTTATCCCTTTTGCTTGTTTAATAGGAATTTTCTCTAAAAGTTTATAAATTTCATGCTCATTAGTTATGTCACATCCTTGGTTGGTTAAAATCTTAAAGCCTTGGCCATAAGTCTCTTCAAGGTTGATGGGAGTGTTGGTCACTTTGTTAACATAAGATGTATGGGTATGCACTTGATTAGAGGAGCTAGGTTCACTCATTTTTGAATGTTTAGGCTTAGTTTGTGACTTGATTTCAGGATGTAAAAGACCAAACATCTCAAGTTGTGTTGGTTGTTTCATGGAAGGATAAAGGGATGCGTTATTCTCAAGATTGTTAAGGTAATCGTTTATGAATTCATTCATGCTAGCATCATCTTCTCCAGTGATTTCAACTTCGTGAGGACAGTCATTAGGAGTTGGGTGAAAATGAGTAGGATCAATTACATTAGGATCATTTCCAAAAACACAACTTGAAATATCAACCAAGGAGAACAAGGACTTCCAAACATTGCTTAAATAATTTTCCATTTTCAATTTTTTAGACTTAAACAAGGTAATTTGTTGATTACACTATGCAAAAATCTAAAAATGAAATGTTGTAAATGTAATTTTGAAACAACACAATGCACTAAATGTTCCAAATTAGGCTAGATATAATGAAATGAATGAAACAAAAAGTCAACAAACTATAACAGAGATCTATTAACAACAAATAGAAACACAAAACTAAAGATTTTGAATTCTAGAAATGTAGATTATAGCCTAATTAGAGAATCATTTTCCCTATGGTGAATGGTTCCTAGATTAGGTTTTTGAAACAAATTTTTACTGATTTTTAGGTCTTGTTTAGTGGTTTTATGATTCAGTTTACTTAAGTTTCAGGTTCAGATTTCTATAAATGCAATGTGAAATTTGAGTGAAAATTATGACAAAATGATGACCTAACACACATAGTTTGATATGCAATTTTCTTTTCAATTTTCAAATGCAATTTTATGTGATGCAAGATGATATGCAAAATGATTGATTTATTTTTTATTTTTCTAGATTTAAAGAATACAAAACTAATGCTACCCTAGAACCCTAGATGAGATGCAAATTTGAAAAAAAACTAGACACCCTAAATGAGATCTAATTCAATGCAAATGAATGCAAGATCTAATCTAAGATGAAAAGAGACTCCTAAAATTAGAAAACTATAATGCTCAAAAATTTGGGTTCACCAAAATGAAATAAAGGGAAAGAGAGAGGGGGGAAGAACCAAAATGTAATCAACATGGTTAACCTCTCTTTTCACTAGTCATTTCATTTAATTATGCATTGATGAATATAAAAAAAAAACCTAACTGATATAATAGTAAAAAGGTGGGTTTTAAGATGGTAAAGTGTTGTTTACCTATTGCAAAAAGTGCTTTTCTAGGCCTCATTGAGGACTCATTTGCCCAGTGGTGAATGGGTCCTAGATAGGGTTTTGGCAAAATGCTTTTTGGGGTATGTTCTTTAAAGTATGCACTTCTAGATCCTAGTCAGAGACTATCACAAACCTAGAATAAATTTTGTAGCTCAGTTTTTCGTGATCTTGCAAGAAAGATGACAACTTAAATGAAATTTTAACAATTTTGACAATTTTTTCTTTCCATTTGATCTTCAATCTAAAACCTGCAATCACACATCAATAGAGAAGAAAAATGTTGTTTTGTTAGAGAATAGGGGTTTTCCTTTGTCAAACCCCATTTTTGTAATTAAACCTTGGAATAAAATAATGCATAAAAGGAGAGATGAATGAACAAAGCAATGTCACTACTCACCAATCCTGAATTGAACCTTGGATAAATCTGAAACTTAGCATAAAATGACATCAATGAGTTTAGATATTGATCATGAACCTTGATATGAAACAATGCTTGAATTGGATCTTCAATCCTACATCATCACATTAGCTCAACAACATGCATGGATTTGACATTATGATTGATATCTTGATTGCTGCAATAAACTTCTTCAAATCTACCTTTTGGATGCCTTAGGAATGCTCTTGTGAACTCTTGATCTCATAAACTTGCTATTAGGATTTTCTCATAAAGTTGCTAGGTGAAACTACATGAAACAACCTTGTATTTATACATAACATAAGATTAATTCTCAAAATTCAAATAACACAAGCCGACATTAGATCTTGAATTTCAAATCATTAAAAAAACCAAAAACATATTCCAAGGGGGGGTCCTAGGGTTAAGTGAGAACCCATTTTCCAAGTGGTGAATGGGTCCTAGCATACTTAACTAGGACACACTTTGGGGGATGTTAAATGTTATGTAAAAATGGGGACCCTAAGACCTAGTGAGGACCCATTTGCTTTGTGGTGAATGGGTCCTAGGTCACTAGCCTAGGACACATACCTTGTAAAATTAAGTGTTGTGTAATATTAATTAAGAGTGTCAGGTTTTATCCCTCAGAATCTACAATTAATTAAGCTTGGATTTGAATTAAAGGGGCCAATTAAGCTCAATTAATTAATAAGGCCCTAGATTAGTGTGAAAGTTTAGAGATACACTTTACAACACCCTAAATAAGACACAATTAAGTCTGTTTAGTTTAGAAATTCCCTAAACTTAATGTGAATGTGTAAAACAAATTACAAGACTAAATCAAGGCAACCTTAGGTTCATTTTAATTAATCCCAAACTAAGGAAACAAGGATACTTTTTTTGTTACTACACAACCATACAATCTAGAATCATACCATCTAATCATACAAGAAACATTAATCAATATGTTCAATATCTATAGCATGTACATCATCCTCATATAATTTCTCTCAAGTCATATTTTATTCATCATGACACATCTTCTTATCATTTTTTATCTTTTCAAGAGACCTCTTGTGCTCCATTTCACCAAACAACTCTCGTGAGGGGGCATCACTTCCATCATCATCTTTGAGTGACTAGAATTTTTTTTCCACTGAAGTTCTACCTCCTCTTAATTTTTATTCGTTGATGTATTGCTAATTAGTCATAACATTGTATCAAAGAGGGAGAAAATGTAAACACCTAATATTTTTATATCTATAGTACACCCTTGTCTAAATTAACTAAATAATTGCAACATCTAGTCAAATCCCTTTCACTTAATGTCCCCTACTTAATTAACAATCATATTATTTAATAAGTCCCTTTTCCATCTCACATATTTAATTACAATTATTTGCCACCTCACATGGCTAAAATAATTAAACAATATTATTATTTAATTATTTCTATATTGTCTCATCTAACTTTCAAGAATAAAGGGGGTCCTAAGTACACTTTCCCCCCACATCCCCTATGGTTGCAATGACTTACTATTTTTGTTATGTGCATCTTAGCACTTCACATTCCAACAATGTCTATCATGACCCTCTATTATCTCCTCAATCCTAAGGAAGTCCTCTCATTCATCCTCCATCACTAGTCTCTCCATCACATCTCCGGTCTCCATTACCACTCCCAAAAATCTATAAATTGAAACATCATTTCATCCATTCATCTTTGCTAACTATATGTTGTCAAAGCAAGCACCTTTTGTGCAACAAGAGTTCATTCACATTTCAATCACTTGGAGTAAATCAAATTTACAATGGAGTTCAATGGTAATATTGTTTTGATTGTTTATGTTATTGTTATGGTAATAGGGGAGCTACCTGATTCAATCTTAAAAAAAGGTCATTTATATTATAAAGTAGTATAAATATCTTAAATACATCTATCTAAAAAAATCTACAATACCCATCAAATTTAATATAAGCATGTAACATTTTTAAATAGATTGATTAAGACATGTATACTAATTAATTATATATCATAAAATAATTTATATAAAAGATAACATTTTATTTATCATCTTAAGAACCAGCGCTACGTTCATATTGGGAGAAAAAACAAATAACATTTATCTTAAGGAACCAATGCTACGTTCATATTGGGAGGAAAAACAAATAAAACAGAACAAAATTCGAGCTAAAAACTCAATATAAATCGGATTAGCTACAAACCGAATAATCCCGTGATAATTTAAAAACTAGTTACGTGAGAGCATGGGGCCCTGCCCGACCTTGCCCTGCTCTGCCCTGCCCTAGTTCTTGGTTTTGGAGATAAAGTGCTTAGAAGGGAGTTGTGTAAATTAGGGATCTTTTTGCACTTGGATGGACAAACTCTAACTTTTTTGTGGTTTTCATGACACAAACGTTTCTCAATGCTCATAAAGTGGGCATTCATCTGCCTTGTACTTAGGCAAAACTTCATAATTAGTATTGATAACATGTTTATGTGGTGAAGGGAAGAGGAGAAGGGGTGTGTGAACAATGGGAGGAATAATTTGGCGATACTTAAAAAAAAAAAAAAAGAGCTTTAGTTAATGGGAATCTAGTAAAATTTGGTGGGGAGGGGAATATGTGGAGGAGGATGATGATGATGAAGTGTCAGCATGTGATCCGCATGTCAGAAAAAAACAACATCCGCTTTAGTAGAGAGAGCGCGATAAGCAAGTTAAGTGCAGCCTCTGTTCACACGGGGAAGGGATGTTAGAAAATGATAAAATAAAGCGATCGACGCGGTGCGAGGTCAACTCACTGTCTGAATGCGGTTATTCGCCCAACCCTGGTAGTCGCCGCGCAGTTCTTTTGCAGGTTTTGACGAGGAACACGCGTCCTTGAAAGGCAAATACAACAAGAAAATAATCTGCTTGTTTAACATTTAAAGTTTGCACGTCATCTGCCCCGCTTTGACTAATAGAACGTTCCAATTTACTTTGTGCAAGCCATTGCTGCGCTTCTTATAGGCCTCCGTCCGCCTGCCCCTTTCTTTTCTCCTCTCTTCTTTCCTCTTTGTTTCGATGGGTAGTCGGTAGCAGATAGCAGATAGGTTTTCTCAACCCCCCTCTGCTCTAAGTGCCGACATCGGTGCTGATTTAAATGTCCTGTTGCTCCAAGGAGTTTCGATTCAACGCAAACGGAGATATATTGTTCTTCTGCTTTGCTTAGCTTCGTTCCCTTAGCTTTGAGCCAGTGCTTTACCCCGTTCGACCTCCTCGGCCCGCTAATCGACCTCTTTGGTTCTTCGCCTGTGAAAGATTTTATCCCCCGGCCCGCTTGGTCGTGTATTTACATGTTGCGTGGCTCGCAATTTCCGTTTTGGGGGCGCGGATCGGTTTTCTGCTAGGGTTTTGTGAAAGATAGATATACAGTGAGTATATCCGAATTCCGAGTAATGGTATAGAGAATATTTATTTATTATTGGTGGTGATTTTGGTTTTGGGGATTTGTATAGCGAGTTTTGGCATGGAAGGCAAGCACCCTCGTGAAAGCGAGATGTGGAAGATGGCAGGGGACATTCAGTCTGCAATGTTTGCAGAAGACGTAAAGCCATTAACGGCTTCTGATTCTGGTTGGAACGTTAACTCCGCTGCAGGAGCGGTCTCCAATAGAGAGTTAATGTTTCCGAGTACTAGTACGGAGATGCTACATCAGAGCCATGGCGGCTTAATCTACGGGCACCCCGCCTCGTCCGGATGGAATAGCATGGAATTAGCGGACAATACAGGGCTCGGAATATCCAGGACTGCGGAGCTTTCTCATCTGATGGACATCGGTGAGGGGTTCGATTCCTCTTACATAAGCTTCACGCAGTGTTTGCAGTCGGGGCTACAGATGGATGCCTCGGAATACCATTCTATGTCGCGGTCTTTGGGCATAGGGCGTGCTTCTCAGTTCGCCGACTATAACACCAATTGTAATCATTTGTCGTCGGATGATATTCCGCAGAGCTCCTCCGCGCCATTCGTTTTCTCCTCGCCCCTTGCGGAAGCGGGAGAGCATATGGGTGATGCTCCTAATGTGCCTACCACGCCAAACTCTTCCTTGTCCTCCTCTTCAGCAGAAGGAAACGAGGAAGCAACTGCGGTATCTACCAAGGAGCCAGCAGCTACGCCTCAGACTGACCAGGCTCCCGCTGCTACAGCAGCAGATCAGGAAGAAGCGCAGGATAAGCTCTCCGCCGACTCGAAAAAAGTGTAAGTTTTTTCAGCCCCTACACTTGTGGAATTAGGATATAACAATTGTGTTGTATTTAACGTTTATAACTGATTCGTTGGGTTATGAATTAGACTCAATACGGTGGATTAAAATCGTTGGATTTTCACATTATTGCAAGTATTTTTAACATGAATTGTTTTGAACGAGAACAGTGAAGTTTCAGTGAATTGGGATAGACTGTTTGTGCGTGTAACACTAACGCTTATTATATATAACTGGTTTGTTGGGTTCTGAAATCAGAAGCAAGCCAAGAAAGAAGGGACAGAAGCGAAACCGTGAGCCCAGATTTGCATTTATGACCAAGAGCGATGTAGATCATTTGGAGGATGGATATAGATGGCGCAAGTATGGTCAGAAAGCCGTAAAGAACAGCCCTTACCCCAGGTTCGATCCTCGTTAAATTAATGACTCTGGATTTAAAATAGCCTTCCAGATTCGATCCTCTCCTAAAACTAATATCTTTATTTAAAATAACCTCGTGGCATCAATTTCGCCACAGAATGGGCAAATTCAAAGCATTGATAACTCAAACAATGGCTTTTTTTTAGGGGTTTAGACTTTAGAGCGTGCATGGAATCCTCGGATCTTTAGCTTTACAGTATTTTGTTTGATTCTTTGTTTGTTTTATAATAATCTAATGCATGCATGCGCGTGTTTGCGTGTAGTCATGTATCTCTTGGAAGGATGCCTGAAAGCGCCCCATTCATAGATAGTTTTAATTAACCGTGAGTCATGACACATGCGTTTCATTGATTGATTGATGGTGGTGTAATTATGCTCCTGCAGGAGTTACTACAGATGCACAAACGGTAAATGCTCTGTGAAGAAAAGAGTGGAAAGGTCTTTTGAGGATCCCAGCATCGTGATTACAACTTATGAGGGCCAGCATACTCATCAAAGCCCCGCCTTGTTGCGCAGTTCGGGAGGAGGCGGTGGAGGAGGAGGCGTAGGAGGAGGAGGAGGAGTTCCAGCATTAGCACCAGATCATGCTCTTCATGCCCATTTAGCAGATCAGCGTGGGAGTATGACTACATCTGCCTTCACTCAATCGCCCTTCGACTTTCCCTTGCAAATGATGGTGCAGGCCCCTCCACGCACTAGTGCTTCTCTTTTCGACCACATACAACAGCACCAGCACCAGCACCAGCACCAGCAAGGAGGAGTGCCCTCCCCCCATCCTGCACTGCAACGTTCTCAGCCTCAACCTGCACCAAACCTTACAGACCATGGCCTTCTCCAGGACATTTTTCCCTCGGGAATGCGCAAACTTTCTTAGATATATGCGTCCGTCCTTGTACTCACATAAGGTATGTCGATGTAATTCCTAGTTGAATTTGTTTAAATCGGCAAATATATGCTACTGCTGAATATTGAGAAATGTTGTAGATACTCTTTGGGACCGAGGCTATCTTATTCTTCTTCATTTCCTACGCCAATTCTGCCCATCGACATGTAAATTATTGCTAATTATCTGCGTTGCAAAACTTACTTCTGAATGTATGATGATCTTCTCTGCCCATTATCAGAAAAAAGATAAAAAAAATTAACTAAATCTCGTCTCGACTTGTCATGTAAAGCACGTTCGTTCCAATTCCTCCATGTGCCCTATTTCGATGAACAAATCTCGGTTTTGCGAGTCTTAACACACCGACACGGAAAATATCCATAAACAACGGGTATGTAATGGACGCCAGCTTGGCCGTTACACATCTCGGAATCGCTCCGTTATTTGTTTGATCATGTGCTTTGATTCTATAGTGGGGCCTAACGTACGCGGCTTAAGAGTACGATTAATGAACCATTTTTTTCGCTTTCCAAAAATCTAACATGACATCATCGCCAACATATGTACGTCGATTTCTCTTTGAATATCACGAAACAACTATAGCAGGAGCAACCAGATCTTATATTCTGAATATATCTTTATTGCAATCTAACGAATACTTGTTTCATCTCTGTAAAGCAAACCCTCACAATGGCTTCTACTTCAAGCTTACTCAGTCCTCCCAGATGCCATTTATCGGACCGTTTCTCCATCTCCCTCTGTATAATATACAACCATAAACGGGGCAATAGTAGATATGTTAAAGTCGTCAATTCTGTATATATTTAAAAATTATAGATTAACGCGTTAAGACTTTAGATAACGTACGAGCTGTCGATTTCGTTACAATAATATTAGGCTCGCTGGTTCAATGAATGTGAAAGCAAAAATGGAAACGATAGACTGGTAGGGATTTCCATAAAGTCCCGGAAAAGATCTAATTTTTCATCTAAATTAGACTGAAATCTGAAACAGTTGTATGAAAGGCTCTTGGAATGAAAATTCCGCCGGTTTTAGCTGTCATCTGATATCGTGAATTGGAGAACGAATCATACTTTTCCGATACCGCGTCAGAAGGCTGAAAAAACTTGTGACAGCCTGCCATGCCTTGAGTGAGTTCTTGATTCTCCAGATTGTTTGTTTGGTTTAGTGGGAAGAAACCATACAAAAGCCCAACAGTTTAAATCCCTTTTTCTGGAAGAGTGCTTCGGAATGAAAGCTCATCTTAATCCCTCAAGCTTCTGAAAATCTCCCTAGCAAAGCCTTACCATTGTTAGATATTATAGCAGAATCAAATCCCTAATTTTATTTTTCAGACTAAAATGTGCTCTTAATCATAGCATAAGGCCTCGCCCAGGCGGGTTAGAAATCAAGAGAGCATTGAGAACACCACCATGTTAAAAGTTGAAGTCTTGGAAGCAAGAAAAAGATGTTCCAGATCATAAAGTAAACAATCCACAAAATACAGGCTTCTTTTGAGTGAGTATGTGGAAAGAGGATGAAGAGATTGGCAACACATGGACGTGCGCTCAAAAGTATGTATATTAATTGACAAAACTTTTCTCGAATTCAGTACCTCCTAAACCATATATATTATTTATCGTCGGATATACAGTTTTTCTCCGACTGTGAGACAGTGTATTTGAGGGGTTTGGGACTCTGGGAGGCGAGGGTTCTCGAGATACAAACATTTGAAATCTTGAGGTCCCTTGAAACTGCCAAGTATTTGAAAAACTTCTATTACTCAGCACATAACCACCACTTCCATTGTTTTAGGGCGATGGCCTTTGTCTTCCTTTGAGGCAAGTTTTTTCCTCAGTAAAAAGCTTGTCATATTAGCATTTCACTGTTTAAATCTGATCTTCAGGATTATATGAAGCCTGAGCCATATGTGTTTTCTTCAAAAGCATTTATGCCTTAGTAATTGAAGCGAGAAGCATCAGATCTTGGTCTTATAAACTTAGCTTTTCGTTTAGGTGTTTGTCAGCCTAATGTCATATAAGTTATTTTTATTTAGGCCCATCACATGCAATATCTGTTGGTCATCCTAGAATTACAATGTGACAAAAGAAGCTAAAACTGGCTTTGAGTAGTTAGAAATTTCAGGCTTAATAGTTTTATTGGGTCATTTTCTTCTCACTTTCAATGAACTGAACTTATTACCAACGCTTAGACTGAATCATGTATTTTCTTTCAAAATCGTTTGTTTAACATGTTATTAACATACCTTTTACAGTTTAGGATATTTTATTTATAAATTTATATTGTGATGATTAAAATATTAATAATACATATTCATATTTTAGTATTAGTAAAATAAATAATTTAAAACATAAAAGCCAATTTAAACTTTTGGAGTTATCATTTTATCATTGAATTATATATAAAAGATAATTTTTAATATTCTTTTAGTGAAACATAAATATGAATTTTGAAGATTGGAAAGTTTTTAAGTGGACATCTTAAGATAATTGAAACATGAGGAATATGTTTTCTCACTATAGAGTGGAGAATTTTGTGTATTGAGAACTAAATTCAATTTTAATCATTTTACAGTTACATATGCTATCCTACATTTATTAAGGTGAAAATTTACGTTTAGATTAATATAAAGATGGATTAAAGTATCTTTGATTATGGAAATTGATATCAGTGAAATAATTTATGTTGATATATTTTATTTTATTCACTATCTCATAAGGATGACTCTAAATATAAATGTGCCCCATGAAGAAACAACCAATTCAATTATGCTACTAATAATTTGGTCATTTGTGATAATAGAGACAAATCTCAAATATCTTTGAAAGATGCCCAATTTCAACCTAAGAGATCATCCAATTGATAATTTCTATTGAAAATTTATTTTCAATCTATCAATATACTTATACGTGTATTTAAATGTTATATGTTAATTGGAATTATTAACATTCAAACTGTTGGTGCAACTTATAATTTAAATTTTCTATAAAAGACATAAGAGCCACATAATTTCATGAGAAAAAGAAAACTATAAATGTTATAAAAGATATAAGATATAAGAGCCACATAATTTAATGAGAAAAAGAAAACTATAAATGCTATAAAAGATATAAGAGCCACACAATTTCATGAGAAAAAGAAAACTATAAATTCTATATACTAAAATTTGATGAAAAAATCACCATTATATTATCAAAAGACTAAAGGGATATTTCTTGATCTATGTAAATAGGATCCCAAAAGGTTTTGGGTTTAGGCCATTCTTAAAAAACTTGAGTAATTTATAAATATCAAGATAAACGATTAGAAATCTTATTTCATCAATCTCTATCAATCTCCTCGATCCTCTAAAAATATCCAAGAAGCTCAACCCAATACAATAATATTTTCTTTGATGAGGACATACTAATAAGAAGTAATGAACTTACAAAAATAAAGATGAAGGAATCAAAAGATACCAATTTCAAATCCCCAAAAAAATTGGAAGCTTAATTTCCATCCCTCCTATCAAACATATGTTTAACCAATCTATTAGGAAAGGACTTTGTAAGAAGTATAGTGAGCTTCATTGTTCTTATGTTCAAGTTTAGAAAGAGAGAAATGACTTATCCAAGTAGTGCTCATATTTTGATTATTCTATTTGTAAAAATATTGTATGATCTAATCCTTGAAATAAATTATTATAGGCATGATTAAAGACCACAATAATAAAGGGGTCAAAGTTTAAGCTATTTCAAGGATTTAATATACCAGGTTGTTGCATTCATTTTAGTGTTATTATAATTATTGTTAAATATTATATTTATTATTTTTTTCTTTAATTTTTTTTGGCATCATCTTAAGAGTCTACCCATGGAAAAGATTGTAAGAAATTGGTATTCATATTGAACTCCATAATGTTCTACAATTAAACTCTATGAAATTGTTATATTTGGATGGAAGTTCATGATGAATTGTCCATGAAGTTATTGATTTCAATATTGAGGTTAACTAAGGGTGACCCATCTCTCTATCACACACAATTTCTAGTATCTATATTAACTACAATAATAGAATGTGTAAAAGATGAGGGATGCATTCGTATTAACATGGTTAGGCTCATTTTCATCCTAATTTTATGTGTTGTTGATAATTTTCTTCTTAAATAAACTCTTGTTAGTATCCAAAAGTAAATCAATGTTCTTTAACAATTTTTTGAATAATGAACTACCATTCATAGTTGAAAAAACTAAGGTAAATGATGAGTATGCTTCAAATGATACTATACCCTCCAAAATTATATGAATAATAGTATCCAAAAGTAAATCAATTTTCTTTAATAATTTTTTGAATTATGAACTACCATTCATAGTTGACAAAGCTAAGGTAATGATGAGTATGTTTAAAAAGAAACTACACCCTCCAAAATTGTATGAATAATATCTTAATAGAGGTCTAATCTTACTTTAATTCTTATGAATTAAATGCAATTATAATTTAATTGACACAACAATATAGAAAAGATCATCATTGGTGGTTAGAAATATCTTTATTCTCATGAAAATACATATAAAAATTATGAGATTTGATATTGGGATAAAGAAAATTAGCATTTTAGTCATTTCAATTATTCTATGTGTGGTTGTGAATTCTACACTTGTATTATGTCTCATGAAATTTTTTTGAACACAATTTAGATTTTAATCTAAAATTTTCAATATAATGTTGTACTTTATACTACTTTCAAGATTTAAGATTTAATTAAATCTAAAATTTTATTTCTATATAATTTAATGTTATATTATAAAAAATTATTTAGTTTTCATGCATATTTTCCCTTATTTGTAGATCATAAGTTGAAAATTAATGTAAAATGATGGATAAAATATTAAGACCACTCTTTAGTAAATAAATTGAATCATTCCATTAATACAAATGATATACATTGAATCAATCACTAACTATTTCTTTGGATTCATCTTATAGCACGCCATCAATGTAAATAGTACTTGACTATCCTTGAACTTCAAATAATTTAGCTTTAACCATTATAAATATTTTCTCTTCTTGGTTGGGGTTGGTAGAATTTTTTTATTACTTCTAATATGAGCAACATCGATTGCCTATTAAATATAAGTTAGATGGAAAACATTGAATTTTGAAATAAACAATATTATATTGAAAAGGACTTGACCTAATCAATAATATTCATATTATTTTGAGTATTTGTACAGAGTGTAACTCTCTAAGTTTGCAAAAGACTTAAAAAAAATCATAATACCAGACTTTAACTTTGTGAGGAGCTTGTTTAAACATTTCAGAGTGAGTAAATTTGTTAAAAAGTAGAAAATGAAACTTTATAAAGATTGCATAAACCCTAGTTTGGGTGAGAACAAATATTTTCACATTATCAATTTAAAAGTAAAATAAATGTTGCTAAAATAAAGAAAAATGTTTATGATCTTTATATTAAAACTGTTCATTAAACTAAAAAACATTATTATTTATAATTTTTTAAGATTAATAATACCAATAAAATTGACAACAAACAACATTTACATAAATTATAAGATTAATAATATCAATTAAATTGACAACAAACAACATTTACATTCAACACATCTTTAATAATATAAAAAATAACTTCATGAGAAAAGATAGCTCAACTACATGCACTCTATAAACTCTTATATTCTAAAAATGTAACTACTTTAAATGTTCAAAAATATTATTCAAAATATTCAATAAATCACATACCATATTTGTGATTATTCAAAAATATTATTCAAAATATTCAATAAATCACATACCATATTTGTGATTAGATGCTACCTTATAGGTCCCTTTCATTTCTTCTCTTAGATATTCCATACAACCAAGAAGGCTAGAAGGATCATGAAGAAAGACAAATATTGCTACACTCGATGACAATTTCAAGGATCATGTACTTTACAAATAGACACCTTTGAAAAATTATAGACTGATTAATCTTAACATGTCAAAAGTAAGCAATTTTTTACCAAAGAAAAAGAATATGCTATAATTCTTAAATAATATAAAGAGAATTAGGAGTGAAATTATCTAAGGAACACTTGCTACAAATCTTAATGTCTACATTTTTTCAAATATTATTTTATACATAAAATTAATTGTGTATCATTACTATCATTTCCTTGATACTTTGAATGAACTGTAGTATAGTTTATGATTTATGGGCTAGTACTCTAATCATAGAATGGAGAATATGTGAAAGACTCACTGAGTTACAGCCCAAGCTAAATGGCTAGAATTTTCATTGCCTAGCTCCAACTAACCTGTGAGTATTGCACCTTGGTATGTTCACCCAGATTAGTGTCAGAACCTTTGAGTATTATATGTAGAGCAATGGGGTTGTTCTTGTGGAGAGCATCTCTGCTAAATGTAGAATTTTCATGTGGGTGCCTGGCAACAGACTGGAATTTTGTTGGCCCAGAGACAATGGCAGTTGCAGGTTATTTGTGGCAGGAAACAGCAATATACAGAGGCAAAGAGTCAATCAACTGACTGTTATTCTTCCAGTCTGTACATAATTATATGTATATTTATAAAGTATGGATGTTATTCCATTTTGAAGTACATAAGAAAATATATTTTTATGTATATTTATAAAGTATGGATGTTATTCCATTTTGAAGTACATATGAAAATATATTTTTATTGAATAAATTCCATTACATTCCATTTTGGAGTGGAAAGTGTGGTCATGGCATTCAACAAATATTTATAGCTTTGAATCTAATCTGTTATTGGTAAGACTTTGGAAGCCTCTCCATATCATGTGGGAAAATAAGTCTACAATTGCCTAAACGTCCGAATTTAATGGCGACAACAGCGTGAAGTTTTCTTTGACTTTTAAGATTTATTCCATTGTAATGGAAGACAATTTGCATCCTAACTCATCGCCTTACACAATCTAAAAGTGAAGTATTGAGTCATTAGTGCATCATATTTCAATAAATGTTTAAATTGGTATATGGAATTGTAAAATTGTGGGGAAAAAAATGTTGGATTAGTAAATATTGAATGTTTTAGTTGTTAAAGTTATTTTAAATTTATAATAATCAAGTTTTAAAATTTTATTTTTAGTAATCAATTTAATTAATTTTATCGTTTTATTTATTAATGAATTTATATGTTTATATTAAAAAAATGTTGGTATTAGTAGAATAAATTAATATTCATTAGTAAGAAGGAAATTATATTTGGTAATGAAATAACTTACACAATAGAATAAATAATTGGAATCATGCTGCAAATATTTGATAATAATATCACTTCAAGGGGCAATCCCCTAATCTACTTCAAGGGGAATACCTCCAATAGTCTTCAATAAGAATGTGATACTCAACAAGATAATAATAACTATCAACTAGCTTCTATATATATACCTAATTATGTCATGGATGCCGCCTAGACTGACTTAGATACTTAACTATAACCCCTTCAATGACCTAGCTAGCTATATATGATTATAACAATGATTATATAACTTCTTTAAGAGTTAAGGAAGTCAAACACTGATTACTTATAACCCAATACACATCAAATTTGATCTCCTTGAGGGATAGAGGCTGAATAATAATGGAGTAATGAATCAACAACTTGTTGTGCAAACTCACTACTCAAATTTGATCTCCTTGAAGGATCGAAGTCATACACATCACATCAAGGCTTGATTATAATTTGGCTTGCTTCAACTTGAAGACCTACAAGAATTAGTACTTACAAACAAAATGCATGCATAAACATGAACAAAGTCACATCAAACTTGATGTGATGCTTTGATGATGAAATGTTGCTATACTTCTACAAATTTTGTTCTTGAATTGATAATAATTATACTTCAATATTGCTTGATAATTCTTCTTCTTGCTTCTTATATTTTAAATGATGAAATGACTAGGTATTTATATGCAATTAATCTAATTTCTGAAAAATTAAATACCTTTATTTGACATTTAGGATTTGAAATTAAACTAATAAATTTCCAACCTTGACATATTTAAATTTGGGGCCATTTTAAGAGGACAAGGGTGCCCTTCTCCATACCCACTTTTTTGGGATCTGAAGTGCTAGGAAAAAAACTATTAAATGCATACTTTGTTTTTTCATATTTGATTTTCTGATAAATGATTTAAAATGGACAATGGAATGCATAATTTAGGAAATTAAGAGCACAATTAGGTCCAATCACATAGGAGGGAGGAAAAGCTAGTGTGAAATTGTCATAGGTGACAATTTACAACTCTACAAATTCCCTCAAAAATAATAAGTACAGAGGTGAGGGTTGTATATATAGGCAAAGAATATTTGTCCATAATATACCTAAGATAAGATGTCAAGACTTGCACTTATTATTTGAGATGATCCTTTGTATGCTATCTCTCTATGTTCTTTATATCAACTTAACTGCGGACACCTAAAAGTTATGAATATCTTTGTGTGTTGAAGGGTCAAGATTTACCTTAGTGATGTTAAAATCACTCTCATTAGCTTCATCCACATTTTTCTTTGCGATGGGTTGAGATACTTCAACACACATATTCATAGATGAAGAATCAACTGTCAAACTTGATGTAACTTTGGTCTTCTCTATCTTGGAAAATCTTTAAATTAAATTAACAATTTTATCAAATTCTAAGATAACTATTTGAGTGACACTTCTTTTCTTTATGAAGCTTTGTTGTAGCCATAAAGGAGCATGAGATTTTGAGGACCTTTGAATTTTTGTAGGAAATAAATCAAATGATGTATGTGGATCATAAACAAATGTGAAAGAAGAATCTTGAGGAAGTACATTGATAGTTGATAAAGATGGAGGCTTTGTTATGGGAGGAAAGTGAGGTACATAATGATGAGGAGATATGATAAGAATAGAAGGAGAAATAACTGATATTTTCTCCTCACCATTAGGATACCCTTGAGTATCCATGTACTCTATTTATTTGGTTTCTTCTTGTATGGGGTTCAACAAGCTTTCTTTTATCTTTGATCTCATCTTCTTTAATTTTGGATCATCCCCACATATACTTTTGAAATTCTTCTTTTTAGAAGGGTCTTCATCATCACCATCCCATTGCATATTTTTCTAAGAACTAACACTTGATCATAATAGAAGCTTGAGAAAGGGAAGAGGAAGAATGTTTTTATTTATCATTTTTCCTCCTTGGTGGATCATCCTTTCTTGAAGATCTTGTGGCTATGGCTTCAATGACTTTCTTCCTTGCCCAATACTTTAATCTCCTGAGAATATAAGTAGTTCTTTCACCAATGTCCCTAAATTTTTCATTTGCCCAGATTATAGGTGGCAAAGGTTGCATTTGAATCTTTTTAAAATATAGGGGATCAATCAAATCTATTCTATCATGCTCAATTCCTTCTACATCCCATCTAAGGCTAAACTCTTTAATGTGGCCCAAAGTGAGCCTCATGTAGTATCTCTTTTTCACTTCATAATCATCTTCACAATCCTCCCAAAAGTCTTCAATTTTACGAAAGTGATAAAAACTTGGATCAAAATCCAAATTATGTTTGACATAATTCTTACTATAAAAGGAAGTCTTCATGGTGTGAAATTACATATTTAACTTTACTAATGATCACTCAATATTTTGAGCATCAATAGAAGATTTACACCTATAGTGATCAAGGCTAATAAGAAATCAAATTCCCATATTCCTCTTTTTTTGCATCTTTTGTTGACCACTTCAATTTTCTTGTAGAGCATAATCAGGATGAGCTTATTGTCCACATACTTGGGCATCTTGTATGGATATCCATCATACCCTATTATTTAGATGTAAGTTTATTTCAAGAATTGGATGAAATAGCTACCATAATTGTTGATGAGGATAGCTACTTTTGAAGATATCCTGAGTCCTGTGTTCCCTTGAAGTACCCTTACTTTCAACATAGTGAGTACAAAATTCACTCTCCTAAAGATCTTATATCTTTGATCCAACTAGAGTTATGGATAAAAATTATAAATCTGAGTTGTGTTATCATATGTACCTTTGGTGTCAAGTCCTGGCCATGTCTTTATACTAGCAATTGCATAAAAGAGATAGGATGTCATGTAGAAATGTTGATTCTCCTCAAAATAGGTTAATTGATTAGGTAAATTATCACTAATAATACCTTCCCAATCAATAAAAATGGTTTCCTGCACATATGATAATTATGAAAAGATACATCCATTTTTTGAACTTACTTGAACCCTCATTTCCCATCAACCTATGAAGCAAAACAATCATATTGGAGATTTCTTCAATGGTGAGTGACTTGTGTCTAGAACCTTTGGCAACCGAGATTTACCTCCTTTCAGTACTTGTAACCAATTCCTCACCATGGTGTTGAGAAACTCACTTTTGTTCTTAGTGAAGTATGCTTGTGCAATCCACTTATCTATACTAGTAAACTAGTCTCTCACATGCAAATTGAGAACAATTCCAATTGAGATGACATCCAACTTAGCCACTAGCTTAACATCAATGGTTTTGACCTCTCTAGTTTGAGGATTATAGCCTTTCATACACTATAAAAATAAGTTTAGGCATTGAACTGATATCAAAAATCCAACAATGTGAGTCAATCCACTCTCAAATATATTTTGGGACAATGGCAATCTTTTCCCCTCTTCTATAGTCTTCTAGAAGTTATGTAGGTTGATATGTCACAACTTTGTGTCTATGATATCGGGAAGTGTACTCTCTAGTACTTACATGAATTCATATCTTGATATTTGTACTTCATAATTGTAGATAGAAGTGGCAGTGTTGGATAAATATGTCATAGAACTTTATATATCCCTTCACCTGCTCAATGTATGCTTCCAAATTTTGCATAAATAATTCTTATTCAATTTTAATGAGGAATCATACATTTTTTGAAACCTTTATTTTAAAACAAGCTGAAAAAATTTGGAAAATGTTGTGAGATCTAGATTTATACCATTGAAATCAATTCATCATAAGTTAGAAAGAGCTTAGTCACCATTTTCTTCCAATCTCCTCTCTCTAAAATGAATGCTTTCAAAGTTTATTAAAATTAGCTCTCTAATTCGTGCTATAATACTGCTATGAGACCATAGGTGGACGTATATACTATGCATCAAAACTCTAACCTAGGCGTTGGCTTCTTTGTAGACTGTGGACATTCCTCTACATTGGTTGCATGTGTATCTCTTATAAACTTTCTAAAGAATTATTAGCAAGTCTATTCTCTGTACATTCTGCAATCACGTCTACACAAGCACCTGCAACTGCAACCTCTAATTTTATATTCTTCATGCTTTGGTGGACGTCTATGTCTGAGCTAAAGCTCCCATTTAGCACTAGAATTAAAGTTTCTTAAAGACTCTTCAACAGGTGCATGGTGCACATATCCAACAATCATTACATTCCATGAGATGACATCTCTTAGACAGCATACAGTAAATTCATTGGCAAATTCATTGAGAAATTCATTACCAGCAATTCATCGATGGAAAATTCACCACCAACAACTCACTGGGAAAATTCACCGCCACCAGCAATTCACCGCGTAAAAAATTAATTGCATGAATTTTTAGCGGTTACTTTTCCATGACGGTGAATTACTAGTGGCGGTGAATTTTCCTGTGGTGAATTGTTGACGGTGAATTTTCCATCCGTAAATTGCTGGCGGTGAATTTTCCTAAAACCCTCTTAGACAGTTATTGCACCTCATTATTAGTTGTGGCAAGCCATTCTGCATGTAGTTACACTTGCAACTATAACATCTGCAAAAAAGTGACTTTTATTATTCTTTACTGGAAGTTGATACCTTGTTCCAAATCCCTCACATGTTTGTGAACTAAAACCAATCTCCAAGCAGCTATCACTTCAATGTTATAACATTTCTTTGAGGTGGTTTTCCAAATAGTTCGCAGCTCTTTTTCTTGGCTACACTTTAGTGAGATGTCTTCAAAACTTTCAATAGTTCATACGCATGCATTCACTTTCCTTTGGAGAAAGAACAACATGGAAAGGAGAGTGGCATGGATTATGGTGAAACAAATCCACGTGACAACATACAACTAACCTTTAATGCTTTATTCAATATGCAATACCTAATTCAAGTGGAGATTATAATTGAAATTTGTGGTTGTCAATTTTCACAATCTTATATTTTTGGCTTGATGTGAGTTGTAAATTTTCACAAACTCCACTTTTTTGAGTTGTGGGTTGTGAATTTTGACAACCCCATACATTATTATTTTTTCTTTAAGTTGTGAACTTTCACAATTTAATTTATTTTTTAATTTTCTCTTACTTGTTTTTATTTTTCTATTCACGTGATCAATTGCTAGTCAAGTAACATTTTCATGGATCGAGAGATATCAATTTTACTTACAAAATACAAAAAACCATTGATAAACCTTCTAGAAATTTGAATATTTTGTGAGCTCACCAATGGAGAAATTTTTGATAACTTTAGATTGGATGCATTTTTTGATTTAAAACTTGCCACATTATCAAGAATGCTCTTACGATGAAACCCACTAAACAATATATTTCCATCTCTCCTAAAATTGCCATTTTAATTGTTTTTCTAACTTGATGTGAAAAAATTGAAGTTTTAATAGCTCACAATCCGCATAACATTTTAAATCGAAACAAGCAATATTAGGTAAAATATTACTAAGAACATTCCCATAAAATTAATTTATACCAGCTCTTACAAATTTTCAAATTTAATTATTTTTATAAATCCCCTCAATTTTCACAGTTGCTCTTGGACTTGAATTGGATCAACAAACACTTTTTTTGAACTTGGCATGAAATATTGGATCTTGGTACTACTAAAATTGATTGATTTAAAAATAACACAATGTAGGCAATTCACAATGAAGGATTTGAAATTACAATTTCAATCAAATACATTACCTTTACACTGAAAACACTTGAGGAATTTGCATTTAGAAATTACTCATTTAGTCATTTTGGTACAAATACTTGTACAATTGGATGCAATTGAAAATGAAGACAATGATCCAAATATATGATACTATTCAATAATTTTGGAACTATCTTGATGAGATTATAATTTTTGAAATCTATTTTGACATAAAATTACATAATTAAAAGTAAAACCCCTTTTTTTCTATTTACCCTTTTGAATTTCCTAGATAAAAATTAATATAAATCTATTTTTCATTTCTTTAGTTTATAATTCCCTTCATTTTCCCTAAAATTCAATCAACCATTTAAATTCATTCCTCAATAGAATATATCATTTAAATTCACGATTTGCATTCATATAAGCATATTTTCATTTAAATTTATAGAAATCAAAATTCAAATAGGATAATTAAATCAAGCCTAACCTATATTTCTCAAAGGAATTTTGTAATTTAATTAAATAACACTTTAAATTATTATATTTTCATTCTATTTTTCCCCTTTCTAAAACACAAAAAATATTTTAATAACCAACATGGAAGTCATTTCAATTCTTAATATCTCATTTGGGAAAAACATAGAATTTAAACCATTAATTAAATTAGACATTTACTTGGCATTCACAACATATAAAGATTCTAGAATAAATCATAACTCAAATCCGAGTTCACGTAGGGTAAAACATGACACATTCCATAATCGATTTGATTATGATTAGGGAATATATAGGGATGCCTAGTGTGACATATCTAAAATAACCACCATTGGGTGAATAAATCAAACCTATGTATCCATCTAGAGAAATAAACTTGTACTTTTAACAAATCAGTGTACGTCAAGGGTACCTACTCAATGTATATATAGTTGAAGCACAACATAATCAACCAATGGGATTTAATAGCATAAATAATAAAATAATATCCATATATCTATCATATAAATCATTCCTTGAACATCAATAACCACATTCATATTTAATCACAACATATATAATTCACATCATTGAACTGAAGCATAATGATAAACCAAGCATATAAATATATACAAAATTTCAATAACCGACATGTTGAGGAACCTCATCTCAAAGATGTGATGGTTCATACAAACCATTCAAAGAAAGAATAGAAACCAAAAAAAATCACAAGGAAATGGTGAAGTTGAAACATTGATCTCACATGAGAAAGCTACAAATGGGAGGGACACTACATTTGCAATTTAAGGGAGGTCATTCAAAGATGTAAAAATTCTAGAATTTAATTAAATCCTAAAAGATTTTTTTGGAAAAAATAAAGGTAATTTATTAGGTCATATTATCTTTGAGAACAAAATCTTATTGATCCAAAAATAATTTGAATCTATAATGAAATTATCCTTACTAAATAGAAAAAAAGGGTTGAGATCAATTTCTAGTAAAATCAACTTTATTAGAAATTTTATAAGTGGCTATGTAGTGATTATTTTCCCATTAATAAAGATGCTAATATTGAGCATACTATTGAGGAAAAGTGAGCCTTTTCTTAGATTAAGGAAGTGATTACTAGTACTTCTACATTAACTAACCTTGATTAAACGAAGCCTTTATATAATTATTAATTTTCTTTTGACCACTCATATGTTTTTTAAGGCCTCACTAATGTTTGGTCAACTTGGTGTTAGACACACAATTCAGAGGAGAGGTTCCTTTCTCAATAGTCCACTAAACCCTTGCAAAGGCTCCATTTAATTATCAACTAGGGGTTTGTAAGCTTGTGGTGATGCTAACATTGTATGTGCATTCACGAACTCTACACAACCTATATCATCAATTATAGGTGGTTTACAATGTGCAAGAAAACAGTAAATGCTAGACAAGAAAATAAAGTGTAAACTACAAAATAGGGAAAATAACTTAATCTTTATTAATGTTGCAGGTACCTTTGGCTTAACAGTCTATAAATGTTAACAGATAAGCCTTAAATTTGCAAGTTTACTAGCATTACTAATTTTTACTTCTAACTACTAGAATCACCCTAGAGGATGACTCAATGATACATTATAGAACATAAATCATGAGACAAGATATCATTCATGTGCATGGTATGAGGAATCTAGTTGAAATGAATTCAATAATGTAAACATTTAAATTAACAATAGAAATTAAGGTGGGTGAATAGTACCTCGAGTGGCCCTTGCTCAAGTTTTGGTACCCATAGGAGAAACCAAATATATGTGCTACGTGATTCAACTAATCATAACAATAAACTTGAACATCTTTATTGCATATAATTGAACTCTATAATCTGACAAGAATCTTCATAGATTTCTCATTCATGAGTGTATAAAAATAATAAAAATAAAGTGTTGTCTATGAAATAAAACTATAACTATCAAGCTATATCTTCCAACTAGATCTGCTCCCTAACCATTGATCCAACTATACAGGTTCAAGAGGAGGTTTATTTGCATAAGGAATGAAAAAAAAAATTAAATGTAGATGTCCACTCTCCTTCAAAATAGAGAGAGAAAAAGTCTTTGCAACTAAAATTATAACTGAAAAAGATAGAAGAAGACAAGTAGGATTGATAGTCTGCCCTAACAGTTTGATATACACGTGCTCTATGAAAATAGTCACGTTGGCTTTCTGATCACTACAAACTTCTTCTTCCTTCCATCATTTTATTGGATGATCTGGTGACTCATGATTGTCCATTTCAATTATTTCCTTCATTATTCCTTTGTAACTATCATGTCCTCAACATTATTGACTCTCCCATACAATCTTCCTAGAATCCTTTGGCTATAGGATGAGCTCTCTAGTTGCTACTAGTTGTAATTCTTCTAGCTGCAAGAAGTTAGTTTCTAAAGTATACACACCATTATCAACCATTAATTAAATATAGATTCATACTAAATTTCATACATATTCATATATTTATCCATTCAAACATAATCATATCATAATTATATTTCCACATGGAAAAGTCTAGTTTAGGATGCATAAAAGACAAAAAAATATATAAGGTTCATGATTGTCTGCGAGATAAGCAGCTTGAAATGTTAAAAGACATAAATAAAGAGAAAACTATCTATTTCCTAGGCCCATCATTCCCCCCAACTAGAGTATTTTCTTGTCCTCAAGCAATGTTTAAGATCGTATGTTGTATTGGAGAGTCATTTCCTTGAAATCTATCACCACATCAACTCCCTTTGCCTATCTTAGATAGTAGCCTTTTTGACATGAAATCTTTGCCAACCTCATATTCTCTACTATTTTTATTTCATCATGGTTCCTCCTTGTCTAGTGTGGCATTAAATAGAGGAGAAGAGGGGGATGAAAGGTGAGTGGAAACCATTTAAGTCCATTATCCTTGGCAATGTTTATATACTTTTGAGATCTTCTAATAATGGCTATAAAATTATACAGGGAGTGCGATTCTTTTTTCTTTAATTTAGCCTGGGTTAGTTCTTCCCATCTCTTCTTCACAAACTGGAAGGCTTGACTAATGGGTCATGTAGCTAGTTGCTTCATTTTGATGTAGGAACGTTCCCTAACACTCATTATTTTTCTTCCTACACCTTTATAATATAGGAGTTGACTGTATTGGGATCTTGTGATTCTTTCCTCAACTTTAGAGAAATAGATTTCTCCTTTTCGTATATTCCTGAAAGATCTCACCCCTTTGTTGTTCATTCCTAATATAAGAGGCCAATGGTTTAATCTATAAGTCCTCCACAAGCATTATGGATTCCATTCAATCTGATCTATTATGCAAGTAAAAATCACATAATTGGTCTTGCATGTCTAGTGTAGAGTCAGAGAAATTTTCTAAAAACAAAAAAATTCTATTCATTGACATTGGAAAATCACTAATCAACTAGCTAAATTGAAAACACAAATACTTTTCATGCAAAAATAACATGCATAAACTCTTGTAGGAGGTCTACACTTTAGAATATGTGCACCCTTATCTACTACTTCTTCAATCTTCACTTTCAACCTTTTTATTTTTTCTCTTTCTGTTCAAGTGCCCTGGTGTGTTTGGATATTAACTTAGCTTTTTATTTTTCCCAATCCTCCTTCTTAAAGAACTCTTAGGTTCTTTTCCACAATTACACATCCAAGGTCACCATAGTTGGCCTAGAGGGAATTGAAAGTGGAGGAATTAGACCTTGGGGTACTATTTCCTTCTTTTCTACTTATATGATAGCAAGTTGTGCCAGTTCATCCAACCTATAACCATGCTCAAATTTATAAATATTTTCCTCCAACTCTTCAATTATTTTGTCCCTCTTACTATCTTCTTGTTGGTGCATTTTCAACAAACCTTCTAATTGGTTTATCCTTTCCCTAGCCTCCTACAATTTTTTTCCAATAATCATTTTTCTCAATAGAAATTTCTTCATCTCTTTTGAAAAATTGGTCATCCCTCTCACTTGTATACTCATTACCCTTTGAATCAAGGCTCTTTGGGGTTCTTTTTCTCATTTTCCTTGGAAAAAAAAAGCATCCTCTAATTCATATTTAGAGGTACTTGTATAGTGCCATGACTATGCAATGGGTGTATTTTTATTACCAGAGAAATTCCTCTTCAATTTTGAGTCTATCTCAACCATAACAACATCTTCCACTTCCTGCTTTATAACTGACCCTCTCATGGCACCTTTTTTCTTCAAGCAGTGTGTTTGCCTCCTAGGCCATGTGGATTTATTTTGTCCCCTTGTAGGTGTAGAAGAATATTCACCTTTCCTTTTCTTAGTTCTTGGTGTTTTTCTAGAGGTAGGGGTTCTTGTGTATCTCCTGCTACGTGTTGCTCAAAGACTACAAGTTGAGCATCCTTTGGCTCTCCTATGTTGTGGGTAGGTGATTCAACAAGGGAGCTAGAGGGAATTTCCCTCTCTGATACAGTAGGTTCCTCTATTATTTTTGGGATAGTAGGCTATTCAAGGATGGTGTTGATATGGTTACAATTTAGGAAACATTCCCATGAAACATGTGGAAATTGAGTTCCCACACTCTTTTTTTATCAACAATTTGCTAACAGAAATGTGATAATGTTGTGTTATTACACTCAACATTTATTTACAGATTAATACAATAGTGTTTTTTACAGGTTCAAATTGTGTTATTGCAGAGGATTCCTTTAGGTTTCAGTATTTTAGAATTCGCCTTCAAGTTTCAAGCATCATTGTCATGTGGGATTGATCGAAGTGATTATTGTGTTTGCAATTTATGAAACCTTTAAATATTAATGTCTCCTTAATGAATTTTGTATGCATCCAAGTTTAAGTCCACTGGTTAAACATTGTGCTAATCAATAATTGAATAGTCTAGTTGTGGGAATCATATTTTCCTTCTATGATTGTTTCTTTTAAAAGCCTTTGTTTAAAATATTCAAGTGTTTAAGCTTCCAAATCTAGTTGTGCGAATGAAAATAGTGATTAATCGCTCTGTGAGTTAAGTATGCATATTGAATTCTTTGGTGCATCACCATAGTTAAAGTTTCATAGTTTGGAATTTAGACTTAGTCTTTCTCCCTTTTCCAACAAATCACTCAGTTATTAACCAGAAAATTAAATAGGAACCAACCTAGAATATGGAGGTCTAATTCCTTATAGGATACCCACAGCCTGGAATTAGTTCCAATGTTTCAATAGATTGCTGAATTTAAATCATTCAAGCGTTCAGGTGCAATCTGATTGACAACAATTACTTTTCCTTTTATACTCAGAACTCACTCTTTGCAACAAATTGTATAGAAATTTTGGAACATTCACATGCCTATCATGGTGAAGATGACTCAATAATTTAAAATAGAATATATACAAGGATTATTTGCCATTATAGGTTAAGTATTTGACTATGTAAGAAGTTTCTAAAGCTAATATACAAGGTAAGAATAATATTTTGTACCTTGAGAAGATGAGTCTAGGTTTTCTCTTGGTTCTCTGAATTCATTCCTAGCAGCAATAGCATTTTCCCTTATTGGAAACTCTTCTCCTTCCCATGACAATCCTGATAGCTCACCAATGATAGCCTCTAAAGCACCCACCCTCAAACCTCTTACAATTGCTTCATCACTTTGTGTGTAAGCAAATTATTGTGTCATGACCTCATTTAACTCTAGGTAGATGAACGAAGTTGAGTCCATGAAACATGGAAGTTTTTTCACTAGCCAAAATCTCAAAATCAGGTTCAACAAAACAAGATCCCGTATTAAGCAAACGGGATCTCATTTTTCTTTAGGGCCTTGAGCCAAAAAGGGGATTATGTTTCATTAAAAAATTAACTTTTAATTTTTTTATGAAACAAGATCCCATTTTAGAATGTAATCCCTTTTTTAAAAAATGGGATCCCATCTTTTGAAAAACAAGATCCTATTTTGAAAACGAAATCCTATTTCTTAAAATCATAAAAAAATATTTTTTTTTTATGAAACGAGATCCTGTTTTTAAAAAAATGGTTGGGTTTTTGCTTTGTTTTTCAGTTTGAGAAAAGGCTTGGGGACCTGAACCTAAGCTTTGGACCTGGTTTTACCTACAACTTGAATGTCATGTCAATGCCACAAGGAAATAGTGACTTTGGACATATGTGAAGACCTTTTTGCAGAATATTTTGACAAAATTAAAACCCATTATCGATGAGATAGTGTAGATTCCAAATATGTAATTTTTTTAACAATTAGATTAATTTTTCTATTTTTCAATTAATTTATGATGAAAGTGGTCCATAAACTTGAAATATCAGGTTTTTTTAGTATTTTAATATTTTTTTATTAAAACACTTTTTTGAAAAATGAATTGTACGAAAACGTACTTCAAAATATTCTTTTCAATTTAAAAAAAATTAAAACAATGATAAGTTTAGGGCATCTTATGCATGATGTATACGACAATTTTTCAAAACAACAAATATGATCAATAAAAAATTTAAAACAAAAAAAAATATTCAATAAAAAATACAAAAAAAATATCGAAACCATGCTTCAATGAGTTACAAATCTTTTCCCAAAAGGATTTATAAAAATATGATTATTTAGGTCAAAATATGGATGACGTACATGTGCATGGTATGGTAAAAAAAAGTGACTTTTAAACAGTGGTTTTTAGAAACGCCTATTGAAAATAAATTTGTACATCTGGGTTTTCAAAATAAATTACATATTTGGAAACTAGACTCTGAGTACTACATTTTATGATTAGTGATTTTTTTTTAAAGATTTCATCTCTAAGTGCTTCAAATTTTAAGGTCAAATGTAACAAATTTTGAAAAATTAGGGAAAACACTTCCACTTTTTGACCAAAAAGTGGACTCAACTTCTTGCACACACCCCTCTATGAGTTTCAAGAAATACTCCAACCAACCATCTTGTCAAAAAATGGTTAATACCATCATTTCTTCCAACAATTGGGTATGTGTTGCTGGTTCCCTATGAATAATGTCACCTCCCATGATACTTCTACTATTCTACAATTCCCTTAATTCTTCTATGTTCTGGTTCAATTTTTGTATATTAATCCAACTACACCACTTCCACTATGTTGTATCCTCTCAATTCAGCTACTTCTAACCCTTTTCTTCTCTTTTGATCTTGTATCATGTAAAAATGGAGGAAAATAAAATGGAAAAAGGGTTGCAGAGAGTTCTGGTTTTTTGAAAATCAAGAAAATGAAGAGTACCCCTCCCCCTAATTAAAGGTATTAAGTGTCTCACTTAATTGCACAGCTTTTGGTGGAGGGTTAAATGAAATGTAGTGGAATATAAAATTAGATATGAAGCATGCATGAAAAAAAATATGCAGAAAGTCAATGATCATCTATGCTAATTATGGTAAACTAATGTGTGTACCTATAAAAGTCTAGTGAAGTGAAATTTAACTCATGCAAAATGGTTGATTACTACCCACAATAGGATGTGATGCGACCTTCCTTATTTGCAAGTTGAAATGAATGCCATGAATGCATGGAATGTGGTGAGTGATGGTTTGGAAAGGTCACAAAATCTATAGAACATTGAGTGAGGTGAAATGATACATGGTAATCGAGAAAGGTGATGGAAATGCTACATATGAATAGGTGTAATAAGTTGCATGTATGGTGGAATGGAATGTGAAATGATAGATATGTGATAGATGTGGTGGTTATATGAAATTTTGTTAGACAATTGCTATGGGTGCTTGCAAGAATAGGCCCCTTCAAAAAAAAATCACCTTTAGGTGTTATGCTATAGGTCCCCGTTGCTTCATTAACAGTATAGAAAATTATTTTTTTTATTTTTCATGTGTCTAGTGTGTGTTAGAAAATTATACTTGTGTAAAATCAGTAGGTGAGTTGTGTAGCTCATCTACTGAGTTATGTGTAGAACTTGTAGTTTTTGTAGTTGAATTTTTAAGTGAAGGCTCAAATTGTTGGATTAATGAAAGAAGGAAGTCATCCTTCTACAATGGTTTCTTGTACATCTTTAGTCTATGTCCATTGACCAGTAATGAGAACTTGAATTTATCAATTGTGTGTAGTTGTGTTGCTCTATTGGGAAACACTTATTTTATTTCATATGGACCAAGTCATCTTATTTGTAACTTTCCCTTGTAGTCCTTATATCTTGAGTCGTAAACCAGAGCCCAATCACCTACACTGAATTCCTTGGTTTTGATGAACTGATCATGCCAATGGATTCTTTGATTCTGAAAAACTTCAATGTGGTGTATGGCTTCCATCCTAATTTCATAAAGTGCATTGAGGTTGGGTAATCTCTCCTAATATGTTGTTGACAAGTCCATGCCCAATGTAAGAACTATTCTTAATTTTTATACTCAAATTCAATAATAAGTACTACTTTCTTTCCATACACCAATTCATATGGTGTAAATCTTGTTGTGATTTTCCAAGTTGTCTTATAGTCCCAAACTTCCTCAAGCAACCTGGTTGCCCAATCATTCCTACGAATCTGCATTGTATTTGTTAGAATTTTTTCAATATCCATGTTTGTTACTTCCACCTATCCATTAGCTTGAGGGTGGTAAGGTGTAGACTTTTCGTGTCTTATCTCATATTATTGAACTAAATTTGTGATAAGTTTTGATGTAAATGGGGTCCTTAGTCTTTGATAATCTCTCTTGGAACTCCCTATCTTGTAAATATGTCCTCATAGAGAAACTTTGTCACATTACCATCCCTAACAAATTGTAAAGCCTTAACCTCCACCCACTTTATAAGGTAATCTATGTATACTAGTATGTATTTTTTTTATTTGATGTTGGTGATATGGAGCCAATAAAGTCAATTCCTCATTTGTCAAATGGTACTATTGCTAACTGTGGCTACAATAAAATTTCATTTGTTTTTGTTGGCCTTCCCATTCTCTAACACCTATCACAACCCCTAGTGTACTTCACTACATTCTTATGAAGAGTTGTCCACTAGTATCCAGTGTTGAGAATCTTAAGAGTTGTCCTCTTTGTTACAAAGTGTCCCCCATAAGGTTCATCATGGCATGCTCTGAGGATGTCATATAATTCATCTTCTTTGATGCATCTCCTCATGATGTTATTTGGTCCCATGTGAGATACGTATCTAGCTATCCAAGAGTAGGAAAAACTCTTGTGAACCAATTGCCTATTTTCTCTTGGTGAGAAGTGAGGTGGTGTCTAACTTGCTATAAGATAATTAGAAATTTCTGCAAACCAAGGTGTATGTAGAGATAGAGAAATTAAATGCTCATCTAGGAATGAATCATCAAAAACATATTCTTCTAATTTGGTTGGTAGTCATGATAGAAAATCTACCACTACATTTTCTTTTCTTGGCTTGTCCATAATGGTAATGTCAAATTATTGAAGCAACAATAACCACCTTACAAGCCTTCCACCAACCACCTATTTTTTCATTAGATACTTGATTTATGTATGGCCAGTGTGTATGAACAATGCATATCTTGTAATATAATTCCTATATTTGTTTACTGCATATACCACTGCCAACATCCCCTTCTCTATCCCTGTATAATTGAGTTCTACCCCTTGTAGATTTTTGCTGATGTAATATATGGCATACTCTATGCTGATGTAATATATGGCATACTCTATGTTTCCTTCCTTCTACCTAAGTACAACTCCTATAGAAAAATTAGAAGCATTTATATGGATATGGAAAGTTTGCATTCATTCCCTTTGTGCCACCAATACCATCTCTCATTAATGGTTCATGTTCCTCTTCAATTGGCATGTATTCTTCTATTGTGTTCAATTTCCTCTTTTAATTAAGTTGTGTCATTTATTTTATTTTCTTTATATTCTTAGCTTCTTGCTCATCCTGTGTTAGAGGAATCCTTGATCATTTCCTTGGCATGATGAAGAATTGTATCTGTAGCATGAAAAAGAGATAAATTTTAGTTCCACCATAGTACTATAGAGTAAAGAAATATCTTACACAAATATGAAATTAGTCATGAAATTACGATACGCACAATATATGACAGTCCAAAAGAGGCATGAGGAGTGGCAACAAGGAATATGAAACTAAGGAAATTTTTATTGATTCTCAAGTTTGTGCATGAAGAGGGAAAAAAAGGCCATGAGGTGGGGCAGGAAGGAATATGAAACTAAGACAATTTTTATTGATTCTCAAGTTTTTTCATGAAGAGGAAAAAAAAGAGCATGAGGAGGGACAACTTGTAATGAATTAACATCCATAATGAGCCAATGACTATCCTACATTCATTAGGATTTCCCTAATGGACTTATGATACTCCCAATGAAGCTATGAATGTCATAGATTCATGGTGCAGGAGCACCAATCATTTCAGTGTTTTCTCTTTAAGTTGTCTTAACGGAGAGTTGAGTCTAGTTGTTAGAATCTAAGTTGTTGAATGTTTTCAGTCTAAATAAGGTCCAAAGAGACCATTTGTGGATGTAATTGGAAACTTTGGGGTCTTTGTGTCCATATTTCAAATGTTGCAAATCATGTTGAAAATGTTGTCATGATTGACAAAAGTTGTCAAGATCGGTAAAATATTAATTTTCTTTTGTAGGGTCATGTTTTTGGGTTTAGCAAGGTCTAAATAGACCAACTCCAATGTTTTAGGTGATTAGAAGGTAAAAAATGGAAATATTGCAAAATATGTAAAAAAGTTGTCAACAAAATATGTAAAAAGTGCAATTTTGCACTCCAACGGTCACAAGGAGTTTGAAAAGTAGTTAGAAGTTGGTTGGTCGATTGGATTTTGGTGGGAATCCTTTAAAAAGGTGTGGAACCTCATTGTAAAGGTTGGTTGCTCGATTTGAATCAAGAAGCAATAAAGTTCTCCCTATTTTTTTTTTAAATTGTATTTCTCTTCATTTATAGGCCTGTACGGTCATGTACAGTCACTAGATTCCTCCATCTCTTCCTAAAATATTTGGAAACATGATTTGACTGCATTTTGTGACTATTCTAAGAGGATAAAAGTGAGTTTGAAGCATTTTAAACTTATTTTCTTGAAAACTGTCGGGTATACCTTGTTTAAGGGTTTGTAAGCAACTTAACATGTTTTAAGGCCCTTTCACTGATTGTAGTTACTAAGACTGGTGAAATGGGTCCCATGAATGATTTTTAGATGGTAGGATGTTTGTTATGTGTTGTGGAGAAGGAATAAGGAAGATTGAGTTGTTGTCCCTGATGGATTTGTGGGGATAAGGGTATGAAAATTGAGGTTCTTGACTAGGGTTTGATAAAATCCTTGAGGGAAGTCATTTCACATGAACCATAGAGCATGTGTAGGGTTATTCCAAAGTGTTTGAGTTGGTTTTAAGGTCTTGGCAGGCGTGGAATATAGTTTTTCAATAAGCCCTAGGGTAAATAGGGAAACGTGAGGGTTTTTGTGTTCAGGTTGTTGCAGGGCCTATCTTTCCCTAAGAACTATGTATTTTGTGTTTCCTTAGGTATGTGAGTGCTACCCAATTGGTAGTTTGGTGAAAGGGAAAGTTTAAAGAACACCTCCTTTGTAAATTTGGCCTAATTGGCCTTAAGAACATCGTATTTTGCTTGATTGATGAAAGTTGCTCCAAAGGAGTTGTATGTGAGATTAAAGTATGTTGGAGAGGGGTGTCTAGAATAGTGGTTGGTAGCAAGAGTTGTTAAGAGAATTTGAGAGAAAAGTTGAGAAAAGTGGGTCTACTGACCTACAAGATTGACTAGGTGGAAAATTGAGAATAAGCCAATAGTGAGTTTTGAGGGAAAGTAAGTGATTTGAAACCCTTTTTGTTGTGAAGGTGAGTGGTTTGTCAACCTTGCTTACATTAGTTGGTATCAGAGCAGCAGGGAGTAGGTTTTTGATTGAAGGTTGCTGATTGAAGGAAGGGTGATTGGAAGTTGAAGAGGCCAAACTATCAAGATGCCTCCTAAAGGAAGCATAGTTGCAAGAAAGGTTGATCAACAGGCTAGAGAATTAGAAGCCTTAAAGAGGGAGATGGCTGCATTGAAGTCCAAAATTAGAGTGGATATGGATGAGAGTGATTCCGAAGAGGAAGAGACCTCTAGTGAAGAGGAAGAGATGGATCCAAAAGATGTAAGGATGATGAAGCTTGTGAAGGCTATGAAAGGTGATGGATATGACAAAGTGGACTTGCCTATGTATGGAGGAAAAGTAGATGGTGAAGAGCTCTTGGATTGGATAGGGGCCATGGAGAATTACTTTGAAAGTGAGGAGATAGATGAAGAACACAAAGTGAAGAAGGAAAAAACCAAGTTAAAAGGACATGCTTTGTTGTGGGGGAATTTTGTGCAAGAAGAAAGGAAGAAAAAGGGGAAGGCTAAGATCACTTCTTGGGATAGAATGAAGGAAAAAATCAAAGGTAAGTTTCTTCCTAATGTTCAATTGCTTAAAAGACTTCAAAACCTTAGGAAAAAGGACTTAGATGTGTAAGCATACATTGAAGAATTCTATAGGTTAAGCATAAGAACAAAGCATGAGGAAGATGAGGAAGAAAGAGTGGCAAGATATCTAAATGGCCTAAGGTATAATATACAAGATGAAATTAGTTTGATGACACCTAAAACAATAGAAGAGTGTTTCCAAATGGCTATAAGGTCTGAGGAGAAAGTGAAGAGGAGATAAGAGAAGGTGACAAGAGGAAGAGGTAGTACTTCTAGGGGCAGAGGTACCTTTTCTAGACCAAAACAGACCAAGGAAGGTCAAGAAGATGTTGGTAAATGAAAAGAACAAGTGGCTGAGTCTAGAGGTGGATGGAGAGGTGGAAGAACAAACTATAGGGGTAGAGATCCTAATGAGTTTTCAGGAAGGTGTTACAAATGTGGTGATTTTGGTCATCCATTCTTCAAGTGTCCTAATAGGCTTGGAGCTTCTACAAGTGGAAGTGAGAGAAGAGGTGAAAAGAGAGTTCAACTTGTGCAAGAGGATGAAGAGGAAAGTGTCAATTCATCAAACCTTGTTGCTAAACTTGAAGTTGGAGAAGCTTTGATGCTGCAAAGACAAATTTTGAAGGCCTCCAAGGAGAAAGAACCATTGCAAAGGAGAAGTCTCTTCAAGACCACCTACAAGAGCAAAGGAAAGGTATGCAAGTTAGTCATTGATTCTGGCTCCATTGATAACATAGTATCAAAGGAAATGGTAGATAAGTTGAGTTTGGTCAAAGTTCCTCATCAAACACCCTAGAAGGTGTCATGGTTAAGTGATGATCAGTCACTCTTAGTCAATGAGCAGGCTTTAGTTGAATTTTAGATTGGGGGTTACAAAGATAGGGTGCTCTATGATGTTTTACCAATGCAATGTTGCCATTTGCTTCTTGGGAGGCCATGGAAATTTGATAAACGTGTTGTGTATGATGGATGGGCTAATACCTATCATATTGTACATGAAGGGAACTCATTCACTTTGTTACCATTGCAAGAAGAAGATAAGGAGTAGACAAGGGAAACAAAGGTCATCATGATGGGTAGAAAAGAGAATGTACAGATTGGAGAAGTCAAGAATGATCCATTGGTAGCCATGACAAAGGTTGCAAAGAATATGAAAGAGGTATTAAAGGTTGAAGCACAGTTGGAAGAGAAAAAAATGAGGAAAAGAAGGAGACTAACCTAGGGAAGGTTCATGGTGAGTTGTTGATAATAAAGAAAGAAGGGTTTAGGAAATTTGATGAAATTCTAGTTGGGATAGTAGTATGTCCTATAACAGTTGCTAAAGTAGAGGGACAATCAAGTCTTGACAGAGAAAAGGCTCCTAGGACTAATAAAACAAAGATGTATAGGTATGAAAATGCAAATGTTTTGAAAAAAACAACTTTGATGCCTAAATTCAAGGCAAAGGGAAGAGTGGAACAAGTAGAAGGACAAGGAAATAGTCATGGAGGTAAGTATGTTGTGTGGGCAATACAAAGGGAAATTAGTACAAGTTCTACGTGGGTCAAAGATAGAAGAGAGATCAGAACATGTCTAATGAAGCAAGGGAAACCCCATAAAGTTGTCCATGAACTCAAGGATGGTAAGTATACAACAAGATTTCAGAATATACTAGTCAAGGTATCTGTTGTAGGTCCAAGAAATGGAGCATTCAAAGGAGGAACAAAGGAGAATCAGTTTCCAAGAGGACTGGAAACCTTTTTTGGTGGTGTGTATGGTGCAGGAGCACTAATCATTTTAGTGTTTTCTCTTTAAGTTGTCTTAAGGGAGAGTTGAGTCTAGTTGTTAGAATCTAAGTTACTGAATGTTTTGAGTCTACATAAGGTCCAAAGAGACCATTTTTGGATGTAATTGGCAACTTTGGGGTCTTTGTGTCCATATTTCAAATGTTGCAAATCATGTTGAAAATGTTGTCATAATTGAAAAAAGTTGTCAAGATAGGTAAAATCTTAATTTTCTTGTGTAGGGTCATGTTTTTGGGTTCAACAAGGTCTAAATAGACCAACTCCAATGTTTTAGGTGATTAGAAGGTAAAAAATGTAAATATTGCAAAATATGTAAAAATGTTGTCAACAAAATATGTAAAAAGTGCAATTTTGAACTCCAATGGTCACAAGGAGTTTGAAAAGTAGTTATAAGTTGGTTGGTTGGTTTGATTTTGATGGAAATCCCTTAAAAAGGTGTGGAACCTCATTGTAAAGGTTGGTTGTTTGATTTAAAACAAGAATTAATAAAGTTCTTATTTTTTTTGAAAAAAAATTATATTTCTCTTCATTTATAGGCTTGTACGGTCATGTACAGTCACTAGATTCCTCCATCTCTTTATGAAATCTTTGGCAACATGAGTTGACTACATTTTGTGACTAGTCTGAGAGGATCAAAGTGAGTTTGAAGCATTTTAAAGTTGTTTTCTTGAAAACTGTCGGGTATACCTTGTTTAAGGGTTTGTAAGCAACTTAACATGTTTTAAGGCCCTTTCACCGACTGTAGTTACTGTGACTGGTGAAATGGGTCCCATGAATTATGTTTAGATGGTAGGATGTTTGTTATGTGTTGTGGAGAAGGAATAAGGAAGATTGAGTTGTTGTCCCTGATGGATTTGTGGGGAAAAGGGTATGAAAATTGAGGTTCTTGACTAGGGTTTGATAAAATCCTTGAGGTAAATCATTTTACATGAACTATAGAGCATGTGCAAGGTTATTACAAAGTGTTCTAGGAAGGCATGGAATATAATTTTTCAATAAGCCCTAGGGTAAATAGTGAAAAGTGAGGGTTTTTGTGTTCAAGGTGTTGCAAGGCCTATCTTGCCCTAAGAAGTGTCGATTTTGTGTTTCCTCAGGCAGGTGAGTGCTTCCGAATTGGTATTTGGGTGAAAGAGAAAGTTTAAAGAACACCTCCTTGTAAATTTGCACTAATTGGCATTGAGAACAACGTATTTTGCTTGATTGATGAAAGTTGCTCCAAAGGAGTTGTATGTGAGATTGAAGTATGTTGGAGAGGACCTTAATGGGTGTCTAGAATAGTGGTTGGTAGCAATAGTTGTTAAGAGAATTTGAGAGAAAAGTTGAGAAAAGTGGGTCTGCTGACCTACAAGATTGACTAGGTGGAAAATTGAGAATAAGCCAATAGTGAGTTTTGAGGGAAACTAAGTGATTTGAAACACTTTTTATTGTGAAAGTGAGTGGTTTTTCAACCTTTCTTACATCAATTCACTAGGACTTCCATAATAAAGTTATGATAGTCCTATTGAAGCTATGATCGTCATAGATTCATTAGGACTTCCATAATGAAGTTATGGCAGTCCCAATGAATCTATTACTATCCTAAGACAATTTTGAAAGACCTAATGAAGTTAAAGCCTATCTTAACAAGTTTATGGAAATCATAATGAAAATTTTAATACAATGTGATAGTTTATGTGATGTGTGCCATGGTGTATAGGGAATTTTATAGTTGGAAATAGTGTAGCCCCTACAAAGTGTACACATGGTAAATGGTGTAGATGAGATTATGACATGCATGTGAATTATGTATTTGGAACTAGTGTGGCTCCCAAAATATGTATGTATCACCACCTTATAAATTTTATATGGATGGAATCATGAGATATAAGGCAATCGATGAGTTAGTAATCATGTGGCCCAACATGTCCACATATGACACTATATAAACTTGGTATATAATATAATGCATCACAAAATTGGAGCTAGTGTGACACAAAATATGCATGCATGACACTAAACAAAGTTGATGTAGATAGAATAATGAAACATAAGGAACCTGAGTTGGAACCAATATGACCCACATGACACATGCAAGCATGACACCATGTAAAATTTATGTAATGCTGAGATATCATAATAAGGACTATATGCTCCTTGCAAATTGAATGTGGAATGACATCACATTATCAATTTGACAAGAGATAAGCAATTTTATGTGGTGATTTTGGCACGCTAACCAACAATATATTTTTTCTCAATGAGTTATATATAGAGTTAAAATACAATAAAATATAATATACATTAATTTTCTAATATCTAAATGTTTCATTTGAATGTGAAAATGCCCTCTCAATAAGCAAGGATGAAAATTTATATTCTAAGGAAGGGTATGTTGAGTACTGTAAAAACAAGAATGTTTAATATGATGCATTTTATTGTATTAACAAAATCTAATCTAATCCCTTAGCAAAATTTAATGCATTTGATTTAGGCTATGTATGCTGAGCACTCATAATTTTGAATACTTAGAAAAGTCTAATCCCAAAATCAACATGATAAAAACATCAAAGCATTATATTAAGCATGTATGATAAGAAGTGATAAAGAAACATAAGAGAATGAAGGAAAATGTAAAGCACATGTATAAGACTCGACATACCATAAAATCTTATATTCAATTTGAGAAACTACCTAATTATGTGTAGTTTGTTTTTCTTCTTACATCAAACTCCTCAAGAATTTGAGATTTTCAGAAAGTTGCTTCTTTTTCAACATTCAATTCTATATAACTCTAATAGAATTACTAAAAACTATAGAATTAACCAATCTATGATATGAAATTATAACAATAAAATCATAATTAGCATTGCAACACTACAAACATGAAAATTTGAGCTCATATAATCAAATTTTATGTAAAAACTCTATTATTTCCTCTTTCCTAAGTTGGAAAACTAGAAAAAGGTGGTGCAAAGGTGGTAGAATGTGTAAAAACTATGTGTTCTTTCCCCAACAACATGAAAACACATCTTTTTTATTAATAACCCGTAGAAGTGGGAGAATAACAAAGCATGTGGGCTTGGATCATGGGTGTCCTACCTTTTTTACCATTTTTAGAGCAAGCCAAAACACACTTGTGTTATAATGTGAGTGCATTTTGGCTTGCTCTAAACAACAAGGTTTCAACTTTTTTAAAGTGCACTCATGTTTTGAAAATTTTGATTTTGTAAAGGTTTTTTTACTGTCATCATGTGTTTGTAGGGGGTTGGGTTGAGGTACATCTATGAGACCTTTCTTTGAGAAATTATGACATCTTGTAAGTGCTATGTATGTCTCATTTTGTTTGTGATATGAAGTTTCACCATAATCCCCTATATGCTCAAGCCTATACATTAACCCTCAACCCTATACCTTAAACCCTAAATCCTATACACTATACCCTATACCCTCAACACTTAACACTATACCCTATACCATAAACCCTATACCTTAAACCCTAAACCCTACAACCTCAAGCCTCATACCTATACCCTATACCATTAATCCATCAACCCTATACCCTATACCCTATACCCTCAATCCTATACCTTATACCCTTAATCCCTCAACCCTTCACCCTATGCCTTATACCCTCAATCCCTCAACCCTATACCTTATACCATCAACCCAATACTTAAGCCATCAATCCCTTAAGTCTCAACCCTCAACCCTCTACCCTATACCTTATACCCTATACCCTCAATTCTATACTTTAGCCCTAATCACTCAACCCTCACCCTATACCTTAAAACCTAAACCCTACAACCTCAACCCTCATCCATATACCCTATACCCTCAACACTTAACACTATACCCTATGCCATCAACACTTAACACTATACCCTATACCCTATGCCTTATACCCTCAACACTCAACATTATACCCTATACCCTCAATCCCTCATCCCAATAATTAAGCCTTCAATCCCTCAACCCTTGACCCTCTACCTATACCCTATACCCTTAACCCTATAAATAAGCCATAATCCCTCAACCCTATACCCTATACCCTCAACCCAATACTTAAGCCCTCAATCCCTCAACCCTCAACCCTATACCATATACCCTATACCCTCAACCTTATGCCTTATACCCTCAATACCTCAACCCTTCACCATATGCTTTATGCCCTTAATCCTTCAACCCTCAACCTTATACCCTCAACCTAATACTTAAGCCCTAAATACCTCAAGCCTCAACCCTATACCCTATACCCTATACCCTCAACCCTATACTTTAGCCCTAATCCCTCAACTCTCACCCTATACCTTAAACCCTAAACCCTACAACCTCAACCCTCATCCCTATATCCTATACCCTCAACACTTAACACTATAACCTATACCCTATGCCTTCACCCTATGATTTATACCCTCAACACTCAACATTATACCATATACCATCAATCCCTCAATCCTATACCCTATACCCTCAACCAAATACTTAAGCCCTAAATCCCTCAACCATCATCCCTATACCCTATACTCTATACACCCAACCCTATACTTAAGCCCTAATCCCTCAACCCTCACCCTATAACTTAACCCTAAACCCTACAACCTCAACACTCAACACTATACCCTTTACCCTCAACCCAATAATTAAGTCCTAATCAATCAACCCTCAACCCTATACCTTACACCCTAAAACCTACAACCTCAAACCTCATCCCTATACCATATACACTGAATACTTTTAACACTATACCTTATACCCTCAACACTTAACACTATACCATATACCCTATGAATTATACCCTCAACACTCAACACTATACCCTATACTCACAACCAAATACTTAAGCCATAATCCATAAACCATCATCCCTATGCCTTAAACCCTAAACCCTACAACATTAACCCTCATCCCTATACCCTATACCCTCACCCTAAACCCTAAATATTGTCCCTCAACCCTATACTTAAATCCTAAACCATACACTCTCAACCCTTCACCCTATGCCTTATACCCTCAATCCAAACCCTAAACCCTAAACCCAATATCTTAAACTCTACTCCCTATACCCTATACACTTAACCTTAGGAAATCAACCCTGAGCATTATCCCTCAACTTTAAACCCTCAACCCTCAACCCTATACCCTATAACCTCAACCCTATACTTAAGCCCTAATCCCTCAACTCTCAAATCTAAACCTTAAACCCTAAACCCTACAACCTCAACCCTCAACCCTATACCCTCAAACCTATACTTAATCCCTAATCCATCAATCCTCAAACCTACACCTTAAACCCAAAACCCTCATCCCTATACCCTATACCCTCAACAATTAACACTATGTTGTATACCTTCAACACTTAACACTATACCCTATACCTTATTCCTTCACCCTATGCCTTATACCCTCAACACTCAACACTATACCCTATAACCTCAACCCAACACTTAAGCCCTAATCCCTCAAATCTAAACCCTATAACTTAAACCCTAAACCCTACAACCTCAACCCTCATCCCTATAATCTATACCCTCAACCCTTCACCCTATTCCTTATGCTATCAATCCCTCAACCCTCAAACCTCAACCATATACCCTTAACCCTATGCCTTATACCCTCAATCCCTTATCCCTATAACCTATACCCTCAACCCAATAATTAAGTCCTCAATCCCTCAACCCTCAACCCTCTACCCCATACCCTATACCCTCAACCCTATACTTAAACCCTAATCCATCAACCCTCAACCCTATATCTTAAACCATAAACCCTACAACCTCAACCCTCGTCCCTATACCCAATACTTGCAACCCTTCACCCTATAGCTTATACCCTCAATCCCTCAACCCTATACCTATTGATGGTGTTTTTTGAACAACAAAAACTTAGACAAAATATAATATTGTATTACTCTTGAAAGTTAAATCTCTATCAACAAGCTTCATGAGATAACCCAAAGGTCTCTAATGTCAGGTCTTAAAAATGCAACAAAAAAACTCAAAGATAATGTTAAAATGTTGGTAATCACAAGGGGCCTTACAAACGAACAATGTTGGAAGTATACTTTCATTAATTGTAACAATATGGTGATGCTTTCAATCCTAAAACTAACTTAGATTCAAAGAAAGATCAAAAGAGATAAGGGATTTGAGAAATATTCTTAACTAATTCCTAAGGTCAATCACAATAATGGAAAATTCTTCAAATAGACAAATCCCCAATAATCCAGTCTCTGCTTAGTGAAGGACAAGCCCACAACTACACAAAAATGGTGCAATCTACTAAGGAAATCAGAAGATTTTTAGACTATGAACCCTCATCCACATACCCAAATATTGGAACAATGTAAATAATCATTCATATTTGAACTTAGCACAAAATAGGGCCTAGACTAACTTTACACAAAAACTTACAATAAACAAAAAGTTGAAAGAAAAGTTTTCCAATTCAACAACTCAACTGCATTAGCATCTCCAGAATTTACATAATGGTCTTCCTGCTCTCTCCTCTCCTACAGCTACTGAATTTTCCTAACTTAGCCAATTTTGGATTTCTAACTCTAGCTTCTAACTCCTTACAAATGAGAAGGCACAACCTTTTATAGATATTACATTTCAAAATTGAAGGCTAGGATTAAATTAATCCAATGGATGAGATCATTCATCTAGAAGCCTCTAGGGATTACATAGAGTTTGGCACACTTGATACATCATCAACCAATAAAATAAATTTAGTTACAACCTCAAGCAATGAGAAAATAACAGTTTACCACCTTGACATTGATGAAAATCTTTATTGGTGGATGAAAACAACTTCACATGTCCTCTCATGTTTGAAACATATCCTCCAGCTATAGATAGGTTATGACACAAATTCTTATGGGGGTGGATATTAAATATTTGATTTGCAAGTAAAAGCATAGCTTGAAATATTTTTGGCAGCACACTCTGGGCACGTATCCATATGCAACTAGGTTTATTTGAATAGTTGGGCATTGATTCATATGTAAATCAACATTAAAATATTTTCCAAATTTTCCTCCTAACACGAATCCATATGCAAGCCCCCTTTTGATTTATTTAATCCTAAAAAACAAATATAATCATTAGTAGCTCACATGTGAAATCCCAATCCATAAAACATTAAAATTAAGCATAAATAAACCCTTGGAAAATTTAACTCCATCATAAAATTTCAAAAATTTAAGCCTATTAAGAAATTTTAGAGTTTAGGAAATTCGTTACAGGAAGTTCGGGAAATCCGTCAGGAGGAAGATTTTCCAAGTGACAGGAACTTCAGAGAATCCGTGACATAAAGGATTTTTTGAGTGACATGAACTTTGGGGAATCTACAACAAGAAGGATTTTTCGAGTGACTGGAAGGATTTTTCGAGCGACAAGAAGGATTTTCTAAGCGACAAGAACTTTGGAGAATCTGCGATAGGAAGGATTTTTCGAGCGATAGGAACTTTGGGGAATCCATGACAAGAAGGATTTTTTGAATGATAAGAACTTTGGGGAATCCGTGACAAGAAGGATTTTTTGAGCGATAGGAACTTCGGGGAATCTATGATAGGAAGGATTTTCCAAATTCCTTACCTAGTCAAAATCTCTGAAACCCCATAACTTTTTACCAAGAAGGAATTTTCAAAAAATTCAAAAAGCAACCCAACCTAATTTTTCATCCTCTATCAATGGGTGCAAAAATGATTAACATATGACATTGAAAATTTACTTCAAAATCTCCATTTCCAAAATACATGATAGGTGGATCTCTTTGAAACCCTCAAGATACCTTAAAATATTGCCCTAATCAAATCAAATTTAGACTTAATCTCAAAATAACCTCCCAAGAAGAGAAAAATTGAAAATTATCAAAGCCAAAATGCAAAGATGCAAAAGAAAAAAATAGGGGTCCCTGCCTTCAATAGGGTGTGTGTTAAAAAATTGCACAACAAATGGTGACTCCTACTAGGAAAATACTCTAGAGAATTTCGTTGACAAACTAGAATCAAGAACCCAAAATCTCTAGTTTTGATCCTCACATCAGGTCAACCAATAAACTAAAGGTTCAAAACCACTGAACAAGCAAGTCCTTCCTATGTTAAAAATTCAAGTGTGTGCAAATGTATTAATTTCCCTCCCTTAGCTGCTGCAGGAACCAAGTTTAGTCATGTTAAGCTATGTGAATGATTCTAACTTCAAAAGCAACCTGGATAGAGCCTCGTTGCTAGTCGGGTGTCCATAGCCCCAATGAGGTTATCGTTATGATTCTCTCGAACATAGCTCTACTGTTAGCCAAGCATCCATAGCCCTAGTAGAGATGTTCTTATCCTCCTGAAAAGTTGAATTTTCTTTTGATTTTCAATATTTTCTTTTCTTTCTCTTTCTTTTCTAATTTTCTCTTTTCATTTCAACTCGTAAGAAATGAAGCTCACACTCAGGGCTAAGAATCACAGTGGTGCTAAAGTAGAAATATAAGATTTTTCACTTAACAAGACCTCACAAGGAACCCACAAAAACCTCAAGATTCCTAAGATGTGTATAAAATGTAAGATTTAAGCACATTCAGGAACTAACTTAATCCAATGACTTATCCACTTTAAATGTTTAGCACATGTGACACTAGATAGTTAGAAAAATTATTAGAGTTTGTAAAATAAATACTTAAAGTAGTCCTAGATAAAATAATTGTTGTTGTGTGAATAGGACACTCCCAACAAAAAATAGGGGAACCCAAGTCGGAGAAGCAAAGCAACAATAAAATCGAAACCCAAAGCAAACCTAAACTAACAAAAACAAAAGAAAATGAAAATCAATCTAAACTAACCAAAGCAAACTAATCCTAAAGCAATCTATCCTAAAGAAAAAAAAATAGACCAAAGAGAACCAAAAGCAAAAGAAAGCAAAGTAAACTACATTTATTCAAATCAACATTATGTACAAAGAGACTCAAAGTGACCCATAATTAGACATGGAAAACCAAAACCCATCCCAATATGGCTCATCAATGCATGGAAAAGCAATAAGATGATAGTAATAGTCCTCAAGAATGAAAATTCATCTTTATATTCAAGAGAATAAATCTCTACATTGTAGCATTTAGAATTAGCCTCATAATCAAGAATAATCAACAACTAGGGTAACTCATTAAAATCATGATCAACCCAAATGCAAGTTGTCTTTCCTAGACCTCCATAATCAAATTGATAAACTTCAATATTTTTAGTATGGAAAGAAACAACTTGGTGTTCTATTTCTGTAGATGGAATGTTGTGTTGATGGTCCTCCAATCGTAAAGAGCTAATCTTAGTATTGTTAGGAGGTCTCCACTGATGATGCAACACTCCTCTTATAATTGAAACATGCAAAAAAGAGTTAGAGTCATCAATAAACCATTCAAGGTGAAATTCAGATTGAACAAACTCAGAATTAACAACATGGAAATTTTCACCTATTTGTGTTTCTTCATTAGGGATCAATGATGAAAATGAAGAAGCCTCATCATACACAACAAATTCCTTAGTAGGATGTTCATCAGGAGGCATCATAGACTGGTCTTTAAGCACATTTTCACCTACAACTATGTGATCAAGCTCATCAATAATGACTACAACATTGTTGTTTTCAATATCATTCATATTTTCCTGAACATCAGTATGAACCACATTAACTACCTCATCATCAATACATAAATTCTATGAGTTTTCAATACTCAATTCATCAACAGATAGAGAAAAAATAGAATTTGATAAATGAGAGAACTCCCTGAATTCATCTTCTATTGGCACTGGTTTAGATTCTTGATCATAGCCATCATGAATATTGACTTCTCCATTAAGTTCTCCCTTATATTTTCCAAGACATTCATCAACAACTTATTGAAGTTCCTTAATTGGAGATCCATTTGATATCACTTTATGTCCATCCCCTATAGGGTTTGACAATTGTACTTGATTTTCCACTTTTTTGATTATTGTCTAGCACTAGAAACATGTGAATTCTAGATGTTCCTCCTCATGTATCCTGCACCAAGTTGGTAGCAATAACTCTTCTAGATGGACTCTGTATATTAGGCTCACCCAGTCTTTCATAAATCTGGCAACAAGCCCATCATATCGATTCTATATTGGATCTTCATCATGAATAGAGGAAATCTAACTTATCACTTCTTCCTCTTTTAGTTCATCCTCAACTATAATTCTCATTTCAAACCCTTTATTAACCTCTGTAGGAACAACATCCTTGATCTTTATAGGTAGCTCTTCACTCAAATGTTCTTCATTTACCTCTATTGCCTCAGATTTGTCTTCCTTACAATCAATCCCTTCCAAAGCCATCTCAACATCAACTACCCCATCATCTCTAGATTCAGATTTTACTGTTCCATCTACAATACATTTCTTGACTGACTACTCTTTCCACTCTAGATATCTCCCAACTTTAATGATAATTTCCACACATGAATGACAAGTGAATTCTAAATGAGATGCATTATGAACTTTACACCATTTAGATGAGATGAAATCTTGCAAACATGTACCACTACTAAGTTGATCTTTAACTATCTTTGTGAATGTCTCAATTGCAACATCAACAAACTCTAAATCTATAGAGACTAGTGGTTCAAGAACGTTCCACATGAAAATTTCCCTTTGCAAAACCATCTCTATTCTACCCAAAAAAGCCAGACATTCTAACTCATTGTTCCTACAGGTATTATGAATTTTGCACTTGTCTGATAATGCATAATGATGCAAACCATTACTATTCTAGATATCCAATCTCTTATTCAGAAACTCACGAAGTTGAGGAAAATCAATCTGAAGACTATTTCCATCATGGAAAACATAATAATGCTTTTCCATCTTGACTCAAAAATTTTACTTTTAGATTTGAGATCTACCATATCAAAGATTTTCAACATAAAGGCTCATTCGACTTCTAGCTATGTCACCTTCATTCATGCCCTCCCTCTAGCACCAATCTATTGATGGTGTTTTTTGCACAACAAAAACTCAGACAAAATATAATATCCTATCTCTCTTGAAAGGTAAATATCTATCAACAAACTTCAAGAGATAACCCCAAGGTCTCTAATGCTAGGTCTTGAAAATGTAACAAAACAACTCAGAGATAATGTTAAAATGTTGGTAATCACAAGGGGCCTTACAAATGAACAATGTTGGAAGTATACTTTCATTAGCCAACAATATGGTGATGCTTTCAATCCTAAAACTAACTTAGATTTAAAGAACAAAAGAGATAAGGGATTTGAGAAATATTCTAAAATAATTCCTAAGGTCAATCACAACAATAGTAAATGCTTCAAATGGATAGATCCCCAATAAACCAGTCTTTGCTTGGTCAAAGACAAGCCCACAACTACATAGAATGGTGCAATCTTCTAAGGAAATCAAAAAACTTTTTAGACTATGAACCGTCATCTACATACTCAATTACTGGCACAATGTAAATAATCATTCACAATTGAACTTAGGACAAAATAGGGCCCAAAATAACTTCACACAACAACTTACAATTAGAGAATTGCTAAAATCATGGACCAAATATTGATCAAACATCATTCACATTTCACCATTATCATGAAAGAAGTGAAAAACTAATAACTAGCACTAAGAACCAAGAACAAGAAACCATATGAATGTCAAAGCTAAAAGAAAATTTTTCGAAATCAACAACTCAATTGCATTAGCTTCTCTAGAATTTACATAAAAGTTTTCCTACTCTCTCCTCTTGTACAACTATTGAATTTTCCTAACTCAGCCAATTCTAGCTTTCTAACTCTAGCTTCTAACCCCTTACAAATGAGAATGCACAACCTTTTATAGATATTACATTTTAGAATTGAAGGCCAAGATTAAATTAATCCAATGGCTGAGATCATTCATCTAGAAGCCTCTAGGAATTACATAGAGTTTGGAACAAGTGATACATCATCAAAAAATAAAATACATTCAGTTATAGCCTCGAGCAATGAGAAAAAAATTATGCCACCTTGACATTGATGAAAATCTTGATTGGTGGATGAAAACAACTTCACATGTCCTCTCATGTTTGAAACATATCCTCCAGCTATAGATAGGCTATGGTATGAATTCTTATGGGGGTGCATATTAAATATTTTATTTTCAAGTAAAAGCACAACTTGAAGTCTTTCTGGCAGCACAATTTGGGTACATATACATATGCAACTAGGTTCATTTGAATAGTTGGGCATTGATTCATATGTAAATCAACATTAAAATATTTTCCAAATTTTCCTCTTGGCACGAATCCATATGCAAGTCCCCTTTTGATTTATTTAATTCTAAAAAATAAATATAATCATTAGTATCTCACATGTGAAAATCCAATCCATAAAACATTAAAATTAAGCATAAATAAACCCTTGGAAAATTTAACTCCATTATAAAATTTCAGAAATTTAAGCCTATTAAGAAATTTCAGAGTTTAGGAAATTTGTGTTAGGAAGTTCAGGAAATCCGTTAGGAGGTAGATTTTCTGAGCGACAGGAACTTCGGAGAATCCGTGACAGGAAGGATTTTCTGAACGATAGGAACTTCAGAGAATTTGTGACAGGAAGGATTTTCTGAGCGACAAGAACTTTGGAGAATCCATGACAGGAAGGATTTTGCATATTCCTTACCTAGTCGAAATCTTTGAAACCCCATAACTTTTTATCAAGAAGGAATTTTCACAAAATTCAAAAAGCAACCCAACCTAATTTTTCATCCTCTATCCATGGGTTAAAAATTATTAACACATGACATTGAAAATTCACTTCAAAATCCCCATTTCCAAAATCCATGGCAGGTGTATCTCTCTAGAATCCCCAAGATACCTTAAAATATTTCCCTAATCAAATCAAATCCAGAATTAATCTCAAAATAGCCTCCTAAGAAGAGGAAAATTGAAAATTATAAAATCCAAAATGTAGAGATGCAAAAGAAAAAAAGGGGGTCCTTTCCTTCAGTAGGGCGTGTGTGCAAAAATTTCACAACAATACCCTATACCCTCAATCCAATACTTAATCCCTATACCCTATACCCTAACCCCTATACCTTAAACTCTAAAACCTAGAACATCAATCCTCATCCCGATACCCTATAATCTCACCCTTATACCTTAAACCCTGAATATTGTTCCTCAACTCTATACTTAAACCCTAAACCATACACTCTCAACCCTTCAACCTATGCCTTATACCCTCAATCCATACCTTAAAACCTATAACCAATATCTTAAACCCTAATCCCTATACCCTATAAACTTAACCTTAGACACTCAACCCTGAACATTATCCCTCAACTATAAACCCTCAACCCTCAACCCTACTTAAGCTCTAATACCTCAACCCTCAACCCTATACCTTAAACTCTAAACCCTACAACTTCAATTCTCATTTGTATGCCTTATATCCTCAACCTTACACCCTAAACCCTTAACATTCTCCCTCAACACTATACTTAAGCCCTAAACCATGAACTCTCAACCCTTCACCCTATGCCTTATACCCTTAATCCCTCAACCCTCAACCCTATACCTTAATTCCTAAACCCTACAACATCAACCCTCATCCATATACCCTATACCCTCACCCTTATACCTTAAACTTTGAATATTGTCCATCAACCCTATACTTAAACCCTAAGCCATACACTCTCAACCCTTCACCTTATGCCTTGTACCATGAATCAAAACCATAAACCCTATACCCAATATATTAAACCCTAATACCTATAACCTATACACTTAACCTTAGACACTCAACCCTGAACATTATCCCTCTACTATAAACCCTCAACCCTCAACCATATACCCTATACTTAAGACCTAATCCCTCAACCCTCAAACTTATACCTCAAACCCTAAACCCTACAACCTCAACCCTCATCCCTATACCTTATACCCTCAACACTATACTTAAACCCTAAACCATACACTCTCAACCCTTCACCCAATGCTGTATACCCTATACTTAATCCCTAATCCCTAAACCCTACAACATCAATCATCATCCCTATACCTTATACCCTCACCCTAAACCCTAAATATTGTTCCTCAACCCTATACTTGAACCCTAAACCCTATACACTCTCAACCCTTAACCTTATACCTTATACCCTCAATCCAAACCCTAAACCCTATACCCAATATCTTAAACCATAATCCCTATACCCTATACACTTAACCTTAGACACTCAACCCTGAACATTATCCCTCAGTTGTAAACCCTCAACCCTCAACCCTATACTTAAACTCTAATCCCTAAACCCTCAACCCTATACCTTAAACCCTACAACCTCAACCCTCAAAACTCAACCCTATAACCTCAACACTATACTTAATCCCTAATCCCTCAACCCTTAACCCTATACCTTAAACCCTAAACCATACATTCTCAACCTTCATCCCTATACTCTATACCCTCAACACTTAACACTATACCCTATACCCTATAGCCTCAACACTTAACACTACACTCTATACCCTATAACCTAGGCCTATACCCTCAACACTTAACATTATACCCTATGCCCTCAACACTTAACACTATACTCTATACCCTATGCCTTATACCCTCAAATATCAACACTATACCATATACCCTCAACCCAATGCTTAAGCCCTAATCCGTCAACCCTCAACCCTACACCTTAAACCTTAAACCCTACAACCTCAACACTCATACCTATACCATATACCCTCAACCCTTCACCATATGCCTTATACCCTTAATCCCTCAACCCTCAATCATATACCCTATACCCTCAACCCTATGCCTTATACTTTCAAGCCCTCAACCCTTCAGCTTATGCCTTATACCCTCAATCCCTCAACCCAATACTTAAGCCCTCAACCCTCAATCCTCAACCCTCTACCCCATACCCTATACCCTATACCCTTAACCCTATACTTATGCCCTAATCCCTCAACCCTCATCCCTATACCTTAAACCTTGAAACCTACACCCTAAATCCTTAACATTGTCCCTCAACACTATACTTAAAACCTAAAACATACACTCTCAACCCTTCACCCTATTCCTTATACCCTCAATACCTCAACCCTAAAACTATACCTTAAACCCTAAACCCTACAACATCAAACCTCATTGCTATACCCTATACCCTCACCTTATAACCTAAACCCTAAATATTGTTCCTCAACCCTATACTTAAACCATAAACCATACACTCTCAAACCTTCACCTTATGCATTGTACCCTCAATCCAAACCCTAAACCTTATAGGTCCAATATCTTAAACCCTAATCCCTATACCCTATACACTTAACCTTAGACACTCAACCCTGAACATTATCCCTCAATTGTAAACCCTCAACCCTATACCCTCAACCCTATACTTAATATATCTAATCTCTCAACCCTCAAACCTATACCTTAAACCCTAAACCCTAAAACCTCAACCATTATCCCTATACCCTAAACCCTCAACACTATACTTAAACCCTAAACCATACACTCTCAACCCTTCACCCTATTCCTTATACCCTCAATCCCTCAACCTTCAACCCTATACCCAATATTCTAAACTATAATACCTTACCTTAAACCCTAAAACCTACACCCTAAACCCTCATCCTTATATCCTATAGTCTCAACCTTATAGCATAAACCTTGAACATTATCCCTCAACCCTATACTTAAAACCTAAACCATACAGTCTAAACCTTTAAACCTATGCCTTATTCCCTCAACCCATACCCTAAACCCTAAACCCAATATCCTAAATTGTAATCCCTCTACCTAACACAATCTCATATATTTGATGAGCTGAACATTATCCCTCAACTATAAATCATCAACCCTTGACCCTATAACCTCAACCCTATACTTAAGCCCTAATCCCTCAACCCTCAACCTTATACCTTAAACTAAACCATACACACTCAACCCTCATCCCTATACCCTATACCCTTAACATTATACCCTAAACCTTGAACATTGTCCCTCAACCCTATACCCTCAACCCTGTACTTGAACCCTAAAACTTACACTCTCAACCCTTAACCCTATGCCTTATACCCTCAACCCATACCCTAAACCCTATACCCAATATTCTTAAACCTAATCCCTATAGCCTATACACTTAACTTTACACCCTCAATTGTAAACCCTAAACCCCATGCTTAAATGATAAACCCTACATTCAACCTTGTACCCTAATCCCTAAACCCTAAACCCTCAACCCCATACCAAATATCCTAAACCCTAATCCCTATAACCTATGCACTTAACCCTATACCCTCAACCTCAAACATAAATTCATGCATACATACATACATTCATACATACATACATTCATATATACATTCATATATACATACATTCATACATACTACATACTGTGTGAGGGGGGAATCATAGATGCTAAACAAGAGAAATGTAATTGAAATTAGAATCTAATCTAAGATCAAGAACGCTAATCTAAGATCTAATCCTACACTTACGAAATGAAACTATGCTATTATAGAATTCAATAAAAAAGATCAAAATATGAAAGCATAAATGAATTCATGAAAAAGCATAGTGTTACCATCCTGTACTAAAGTGTGTTTTCCTAATGTTGGATTGTTCATATCATAGTGAAGCCTCCATAGTTCATGTACAAAAGCTTGATTCGTGAATGGTTGATCAAATAAATGTTGAACCTCTATCAGTGGTGTTTTGGAATTACTTTGTTGTTTGAATAGGTTGATTCTTTGATCGTTTTTTGGTGAGGAAAGAGGTTTGTTATATAGAAAATGAGATTTGAAATGGACGATCTAGATTAAACAATGTTGAGTCAAGATCGACAGTCGAAAGGCATTGAGAGGATTTAGACATGAATAATCTATGCAAAATAGATTGCACAATTTGTGTGATTGAAGAAATAGATTGAATGATCAATGGGATTGAAGAATAGATTGATCAGTCAGGATTAGATTGAGAAATTAGGGGATCATAATATTCTCAATTAGAAATAGATTATATTGAGAAATAAGGAAATCATAATTCACTCAATTAGGAAAGTAGTTGAAAAAGATTAATTAATTGATTTAATTAATCAAATAATTTTGGAGTTGGACATGCAAATCAAGTTTCACTTTTTCAAACAAAGTTGCATTAGTTTGATTTGATTTTTGATCAATGATTTGAATAGTTTGATATAATTATTCAAATTTTGGAGGGAAAGTGTCAAAATTAAATTATTATAATTTAATAATTCATTTAACTTAGGGGGATAAGGTGATTTAGTGATGTAATTAAATAATTGGTGTTATTTAATTAATCAAGATGAATACAATAAAGATTAGGACTTCATTAAATAAATGTAATTTATTTAATTGGTGAAAATGATAGAAATGTGAATTAATTAAATAATATTGTATTATTCAATTAATAATAGAAATAGAGTTTTTGAGAATTCATTAAATAAATAAAATTTATTTAATTAGTCTAAAATTATGAAAAAGTGAATTAATTAAATAATATTGTATTATTCAATTAATAGGGAAAATTAGGGTTTTGGAAGCAATTGATGTGAAATGTAGTGATGTTTGATGAAAATGATGTCGATGATGTGAAGATGTCATTTATAGTGTGTGATAGGTGTTAGGTCAATTTTACATGTCTACATTTTGCCCCTCTTTGATACAAAGTATTGGTTGCTTTGTTTCAAAGGTTTCATTTTTAATATCAAGTTTTTCAAAAAAATTATGCCCCGCTATGGCTTGACGTTCAGCGACATGATGGTACGATTATGTGTTGCCCCCTCGAGAGGTTGGTGGAAAATTTTTATTTTGAGGTCAGGCTCAGGACATTATTCTATTTTAGTTTAGATGTGTTTAGGATGAAAAATTAGGTCTCTAGGCCCCTCATTGCTTGTTTTGATGTTCCCGGGAAGTCCTATGTTGAATGTAGGAAGGTTCCTTAATTAAAAATTAGGGTTTTCTAGGTAAAAAAAAGAAGGTTTTTGAGGGTTAATATAGGTAATTAGGGTTCTAATTTCCTCATTTGTGCTTTGATCCTATAGAGAATTATTATCTCTATATTTCCCATTTTATCAATTGTTGGGGAGTAATTCCTAGGATTTAGGGATCCCTACATCATTCAAACTTGGTTTGAGAGTTTAGATGGCCTGCAGACATCGGTGGGCCGGTATGTACCCTCTCACTTCTTGTTTTTGTCTTGTAAAATTCTCGTAATTCATGTACAAAGTTCCTTGAGTCAATAGAAAAGTTTACATGATTTCAACACATTTGCATCATTTCCTTTGCACTTTCTAGTTTAGGAAGGTCGCTCTTGAAAAATTCCTTCACACTTGCTTTAGATCCTCACATTTGACCTAGATTTTCACCTTTATTTTATGCTTTTGATGTAAATCTTTGTTTTTGAATGTGTGGGTTCATTTTCCATTCATCTTCTTTAGATCTTTGCACTTTCAAAACTTCCTCGCTTTTTATATTCTTGTATTTGACATAAACCCACGCCCTTGACTTAAACTATCACTTTTTCTCTTGTTCCTCAATTTTTCTAAATATTGCTAGATTTTTCCTATTTGGAACTCTACGTCTTGTTTTTCATCATTTTTGTGTCATTTTGCATGTTCAGAGTGAAACCCTAACATCGTGTGGTAAAATGATTGCAAGTGGTCCTTAAACTACTATAGTCAAGGGAGAGATGACCTCCAGATCTATTCGATCCAATTATCGATTTTGATGTTCTGGAGCGAGATTTCCTAGATGTAGTTGGGCTACGTTATATCTATTACATGCCTCCCATCTAGACTCATACAATGATGATGACCACACTTGTGGAGTGGTGGCATTTAGAGACATCCTCATTTCATTTACCTATAGGAGATGCCACTATTACACTCAAGGATGTGTGGAGGATTTTTTGCATTCCCATCCATGGTGAGTTCATGACATACCATGTTTGATAGGGTACTTGTGCCATGTGGCATGTGTTGGGTGTCAGACACTTGGAGGTTCGATAATCTGAGATTGATTTGTCTAAGTTCATTGGTAGTGTAGACCCTATTTCTCTTGTCCTTTATGTTTTGATTTCGAGACTAGTTGTTCCTAATATGAGAGGTTGTTAGTTCCCTGTTGGATGGGGTATTTGCATTTAGGGTATGTTTGAGCATGAGACTAGATATGCATGAGGTTTGTGTCTTCTCGCCCACCTCTATAGAGATATGCACAAGGTTGTATATCAGTGTGTGAAATCTATTTCTCCACGTGTCTTTCTTTTGCACATATGGGTCTGGGAGCACATTGCAATTGCTCAACTTGATGAGATATAAGATCATATTGTTGAAGATACATACTCATATCGTTATGGAGATTTCTTACACTACACTTTTCCTGGGGTTCTTCCATACTGGCATCGTGTGTTCGATGATATGCCAAGTTTTGTTTGGATATCATATATGGACTATGAGGAATGGTTGGACGATCTAGAGTAGTTTGTTTATTCTTAGTAGAATAGATGGTTGATTGGTCATTCTCATTCACTGCTAGAGAATTACTTATTAGACAAAGTATGTCATCAGTTTAGAGAGAGACAGGGTCAGTTTCCTAATACTTATGAGGCTTGTTTCAGTTGGACCACTAGGGAGGTCCGTGTATGGGGTCACCAAGTAGACAAAGATGTTGCATTTAGAGAAATTTCCCCAGTTGGTTGGAGTTGGCTAGTTGGTTAAGCAGATCTAGGTATGACACCTGATTTTGATCAGTGGTGGGCATGTCGTAGGGATTTTAGATTCATAGATCCTGGGGGAGATCCTACATTAGGTAGAGCAAGCATTACAGGTCATCGCGAGGAGTGACAACACATTGAGGTTCTTGAAGAGTAGATGGATAGGGCCTGACATGATGGGGAACATGGTGATCAAGCACAGGGTGATCAAATTCCATAGGTACATGGAAAGGTTCCAGGTACTCCACCACCTGGGGATGGAGGTGCTTAGCTAGCTATAGAGATAGTGAGGCAATAGGCCGCAGAGGCACAACTTTCTATAGTGATAGAAGAGAGGGATAGCCTGATGGCAAAGTGAGACAATGAGAGTGGGTGATGGAATGTTGTAGAGGCTCAGTTATAGGTGATTACAGAAGATAAAGATACTCTTAGAGTAGAGCATGATACCCTTCGTGCAAAGCAAGATTAGTGGTTATAGAGGGCTACATACTATCAGAATCTTTATAATGCCTTTATTCCTAGAGCAAAACAATGATCACGATTTGAAGAGCCTAGTGCTATGGGCGATGGTGGTGGTGAGGCAGGTGGTCATTCTGTTAGATAATTAGATCTAGATGGTGGTCTATAACCTAGTCTATAGGGTTTTATCCTTCTTGTCGGGTGTTGTGCAGTTTTTGCACACACGCCCCACTTGGAGTGGGGGACCCCCCTTTCTTCTTTTTGTCTTTGACCTTCGATTTTATTGGATTTATCATTTTGGGGTCTTGACATGTTGGTTTTGCTGGCTTCACCCTTGCCTTGGGGTTGATATTGATTGAAATTGAGTTTTTGGCCAAGTCCGGGTTTTCACCTGGATCCGGGATTTTCCGCCTCTGGCGGATTTCTCCGGCCCCGGTTCTTTGTCCGTCTCTTGCCGGATTCTCCGATTCCGGGTTTTTTCCTAACTTCGGGATTTTCCGGTCCAGTCGGATTTTCCCGGATTCCGTCAAAATCCCGATCTTCCTGATTTCCCCGGTTTCTGCATTTCCGCGGAATCCGTGTCTCCGCGCATTCCAAAATTCCACTTGGGGCACGGGTTTCTGGACTTGTCAGAAACGTATTTTCGCGCATTAATGGCTGAGGTATCTTGGTTCAGACGGGTATAAGGGCGAATTTAGGGCATTTTCTGATTCATTCCAACTTTGATTGCTTCCTTGTTTTCTGCTCTGGCGATTCAGAACTTTCGTTTGAGCTTTGAGGTTTGATCTTGGTTTGTTTGCACGTGGATTGCTTGAGTGTTGCTGCCAGTATCTCGTTGCTTGGACGTGTTGTCACGTGGATTGATTTTCTAAGCTCGATTTCTGCTCGTCTTGATCCATGGTATGTATTCGTCGCCCTTCCGTTTGCTTGCATGGTGATTTGGGGTTTTCCTGTACTGGGCATTGTTGAATTTTGGGTTCGGCTCATGTTTTGACTTTGGGTGTCATATTTATTCAGTCGGGTTGATCCGTTTTTTTTATTATTGAGGCCCATCTCTCGTGCCCTATGAGTTCCGTTTATCCGCTTGATTGCATATTTACACTTTAGACGGAATTCTGGGTCGTGTTGCTTGATTGTTTTGGGTGCGGGATGTGTTACCACGCGAATTTAGGGTTTTCTCGGTATTTCGGTTAAAGCGATGACTTGATCTTGTGTTTGAATGACTTTCGCCTCGTTTTGTGTTGGCTTCCCTGTCCTGTGAGGATTAGAGGGCTTTTAGGTAAATCCCGAACTGATATTTTAACCCTAAAAGCTTGCTCTGGTTTTAATGGCGGATATGTGGTTGTTCGATTTAGGGCATCGTCATTTTAGTATGGGATCCTTCCTTTGAGTGCTTCTGAGTGTTGGAACCCTTTGCATATTCGAGTCTGGTGATTGTCGTCGGTTTTGGGTTCATTCGAGCTTTGATATTGAAGATCTTGTGGTCGCTCCTGTTTTGGTGCACGTTTTGCCATTTTTCGGGTTTCCGAGGCTGTCGCGGAATTTCCGGTCTCCCGGATTTTCCCGGTTTCCTTTTATTCCGCGGACAGGGTTAATTTCCGGTGCATTTGATGCTGTCCGCGAAAGTCCGTCCCATTCGGATTTTTCCGGATTTCCTGTCTGATTGCATTCTGTTGTATATTTCGATGAGAGGATTGATGGAGTGATTGTTAATGCCTATTTCTTGATTGCCAAAGAGTAAAATTGATGATTTTCCTTTGATTTCCGAGCATATTAATGATTTACATGGCTAATAGTGCTTTGGTGGCAGGAGTCCGTCTGGGTCGGATTTCTCCGGAATTCCGCCCCGAATGTATTTTCCCGGATTATTTGATTTCTCCGGATCTCGGAAGATTGGCAATTGGCATTTGGTTTTAATGGATTTGTATGATGTATGCTAACCTTTTGGATGGATATGAGCCTAATAATTAATTTCTAATAATGATTCTTGGATGTGCAGGCTGAATCAAGCAAAGCTGCTGCTGGGAAGTCCAAAGGTGGTGCGGGGGCATCTGCAGTTTCCGAGACAGAAAAATTGAGATTAGACATGAGAAGTCAGGTCCCAGAGAGTAAGATATCCTCTGTGTGGGCAGATGTGTCCGATACCAACGTTGGTGCCTGGCGTTACGAAGAATTCAAACAGAGAACAGCTGAGAGGGACCAGTCGGCATTGAGGCAAGGGATGATGAACTCAGGTTTGGTACATGTGGCAGGGTTCCCTCCAGCAGTCCAGTGCTACGAGCTGATTTTGGAGTGTGCTAGACAGTACGCTTTCGACACACAGATGGTGGTTAGTACTGAGGGACGAGTGTTAGCGAATTTCAGTCCAGCCTCCATTGCCCGGGCCTTCAGCATGCCGGATCTCCCCTCGGTTTGCGCCCTAAACATTGACACGGCCCGCACGTATTATGAGAACGAGCCAGTTAAGGCTCAACAGCTTATCAACTCATGGCTTGAGAAGCCCAAGTCTCACCACTCTAAATTGCCCAAACAGTTGCACAGGGTGAAGTTCAGGCCAGATATTTATGATGCCATCACACTGTTGAGCAGGGTGGCCGGACTCAAAACTGCCGGGGTATTGGAAAGTTGGATGGTCCATGTGATCACCAAGATAGGCCAAGGAACGAATTACCACTGGGCAGGACTTATCAGTGCAGAAATAGATAGGCAACTGAGGAATGTTTTGGAAGGAAAGAAGTTTACCATGTCCTCCTTTGTTATATATATACTGGCCATCTCCTATCCCTACAAGGGACTTACTCCGGCGGGAACTATTGGACAGGACATTATCTATGAGGTCTATCCGGAATTGCACCTCGGACACGGAGATTATAGGAGGGCCAATGATGCCTTCACTATGCACATTACCCGGACCCTTCAGAATGCGGAGCACATCAGATTGTCCGATGGGGCTAAGGGGTTGATTAAGAATTATGGGGCCTGGTTCATCCAGTTCCCCACTTTCACTTATCTCCGGATTGATGGATGCCCCGTTGCTCCCTACAGATTGCCCAGGTATCCCACTGACCACATAGTGCTACTGGAGGTCGTAAGACAAATTTGTGAATTCGATACGGTGGTCAAGAAGGAGAAACATAAAACTGGTTTTGGAGGTGACTTCCCTCTTGGGATTGGCGTGGATGTGATGTGTCCTTCCATTCAATCAGCTCACACTGCAGGTGAGGAATTGGCCGCCTATGGATTCTCTTTCCATTCAAAGAGAATGAATTTTGACATCACCGGAGGGGCACAGAAAAGGGCTACCCGGGAATACAGGCACAAGGAGGACTTGGAGGACTACTGGGTCAACATCAAGGATGACCTTGATGCACGAAGGAAAAGGTATTCCCGGCTGCCAGTGAGGCAATTAGGCAGTACAATGTGAAGCTGATTCCAGATCAGCTGGAGGATGATGGAAAACTGGTCCAGGACCATGTCTATGAGCCCATCAAGGATAGGTCAGTAGCGGATATTGATTGGAATGAGCCTGAGGTGACAGAGTTGGAGGACTTAATGGCTCCAGCGCTAAAATTTACCTTTGCTTGGATCAAACATGAGGTATGGGTATTGGAAAATGCCAATGTACCCTTCACTTTCGACCTGATGGGGAATCTTAACCCCATGTCCACCTCTGAAGAGTCCGGGGAAGAAGACCCCAAGGGGAAAACAGCCAAGGCCTCTCCTTTCAAAATCAAGGTTAGAAGCCCTAAGGGGACTCAACCTGCAGCAAAAAGGAAACCTATTGGCAAACGCAGGTGGAAGACCCTGACTATCAGCAGGTCCTCGGACGAGGAGGAGGCGGAGAAAGCTGAGGAGGAGGATGTTCCTCCACCGCCCAAGAAGGCCAGAACTACAAGGGCGGCGAAGAAGAAAGGCCAAACGACTTCGGAAGATGAGCCTCCAGTTGTGGATGTAGAAAGCTCCGGAGGGGAGAAGACCAAAGTATACATTAGAAAATCTAGAACTCCTTCCCCAAAGGATGCCGCACAGCCAACTGACTCTTCTCCAATATCGCCAGCCACTGAACAGGACAAGCCTGTCTCTCCTCCACAGGGTGTAACAGAGCCGGTAAATCCGGATGAGCAGGAAATCAGCGGAGAGGCAGAGCTGTTTAAAGAAGGGGCATTATTCAGTGAGGCTGCCGAGCTCGAGGTAGAGACAGAAGAAGGGCACACTTCTCCCTTGGTGCAGTACGAGGACTCTCCGGAGAGTGAAAAGGGCCGCGGATCGCCAGAACCAGAGAAAAGCATCCCCGCTGGAACTCCATCGCCGGTGCTTCCTGAGTTGGGATTTGAGGAGACGGATCAAGGTGAACAACCTCCAGAGAAAGATGATGACAAGGCAACAGAAGAAGAAGAAGTCGAGGTGGTGGTAGCAGAAGAGGAGAAAGCCACAGAGGACCCGGGGAAAACTGACACAGAAGGAATCCGGATAGACCCAGCAGCCCCGGACTGGTTAGAAAAAGAAATAGCGAGGAAGAAGCAGGTGATAGTGGAGGACACTCCTCTCGACTGGGATGCAATGTTATCTCAGATTGGAAAGGGGAAAAAGAAGAAGGCTGCTAGGATAATTTCCCGGGTGGAAAGGGATGAGGTGCATAACCGTGTAGTCCACATCGCCACCCCTGTTGCAGATAAAACAAGAGATGAGGTAGTAGGCCAAGATTACAGTGTCCAAACCATTAACCTTGGGCCAGCTTCCCTAGAACAAGACATTGAGGAATTCGAGGGGTCAAGTGCTGTGATTCTGGATAGATTGAAGAAGGAGACTCAGACAAAGAGAGAATTGAAAAGGGAAAATGAAAGGTTGAGGAAAAGCTTAGAAGAGGTCATGAAACCTCTACAGTCCCTCCATCCGTCCTCCTCTTCTACTCCCGGATTTCTGCCGAAGGAAACAATTTCTGGCATAGAGAAGATGAAGGCTTCCACACAAGCTGCCATAGACTGGTTGATGAGTGTTCGGACACAAGGGGATGAAGCTATTAAGGAGATCCTGTCTGTTGGCAAGGATGCAGTCCAAGGAAAAGAGCTGATGGAAAGCATCCTTTCTCAGGATAAGAATGATGTTGATTCCCTGCTGCTGAAGACAAAGATTATTCTGGGGCATGGCAGGGAACAATTGGGCAAGGATGGAATTCTTCCCTCTTCCAGGTTGGATGAACCATGGGAATGGTTCGAAGCATTACAGATCAGGCAGGGAGCCCTGAAAAAGATACAGAAACGAAGAAAAGCCATTGATGCCGACCTTACTGCAATCTATGATGGTTGCATTGCATTTTTTGAAGTGATGACAGGGAGGAATAAGATGGCTCCTAAGTACCTGAGTTTGGATCAATTGAAGGAATGGTGGCATGAGGTTTATGCCCCGGATTCTGATGAGGTTGTCACTGGCCATATGCTTGATGATGCGGCTACATATTTGGCAGTGATAGATAGATACCTGACCAGCAGAAAGGATTGGAAGGGGACCATTGAGCGGTCCAATGAAGGGATTGAGTCAATTAAATGCCGGCTCAAAGTTTTGCCATTGCCACCTGTTGCTGAGTTGGAAGGAGTTTTCTTGAGGGTCCAAGGGTCACCAGCGCGGAGGAAAGACAAAGGAAGTGGCAATTAAGGTTTATCTCGAGATTTGTGCTTCCCTATTATCATAGGGCATGCATTGGACCAGACTTCCTTGGAAACTGTGCCTTGGCCGACTTGGATGATGGCATTGAATGTGTGCCTTAGTTTGTTTCCTTGGCCGACCTGTTTTGGCGGTTTTTATTTTTTGTAAAATGTTTGGCTGGGCCGACATGTTCTAAAAAATTTGATAAATAGGCATTTTTGCCTTATTGTAAGGGACAGTTCAGAAGATTTTGATAGTAGAGATTAGCAAGAGCAATAGTTAGAGTTTTAGAATTTCTTAAAGCAGATATCATATTCAGAACAGTTGAATTGTTGCAGCATTTGATGATTAATACAATTGAAGGCATTGTGGTTTTCCTGGTGAAATCCTTTGTGTTACCTCATCTTGCATGGTTCTTTTGTTCTATCTTTTACATTGCTTGAAGATCTAGGGTTTATTATTCAGAAATAAATTAGTTTAGTTGGATAAATGATGTATGTGATTTCATATTTGGAATGTCGGTAGCTATCTTTGGTCTATACTCCCAGTAACTATCTGATTGTAGTAGGCTGGTGAAGTCAACCTGGACCATATATATTCAAATGTGCTTAAGTTCGGTTGTAGATGCAAGTCTATGATTTGAAAATTTATACTCCTCAGAAGATTGCACTGTTCTTGTAAAGATTGCCTTGTGGGTCGAACAAGAATTGGTTATTTGAGATAGGTCCATTCCAAATATATGTCATTTGCATTGCTTGTCTGTTCAGTAATTTAGATTTTATTACCTTCCCTGCATCCCTATCTTTTGCAATTTCTTCATTATTCGGTTAGATTTAGGATTCAAGATCATCATATTGTTAGATCTGATAAATTGAAAAGGTTCAGTTTGCTTGTAGTAAGGTCCGATTGTGATTACCAGCAATTTCACATTTCATCTGAGTTGTTTTATGCATTGTTATGACCTAACACCCGAGAGACCTTGGGGTGATTTTCAGTAATTCATTATTGGAGATTACCTTTCAAGAGAGATAGGATTTTGTATTCTGTCTGAGTTGTTGCTGTGCAGAAAACACCATCAACAGATTGGCGCTAGAAGGAGGGCCTGAATGAGCACACTGGATCGTTTCTTGAATGCCATCTCTCCAGAGAGATTTAGGAGAAATACCAGATCCACCACCAGAGAGGAAGATTTAGAGGAACTTCAATTTCTCAATAGGTCAAGAAGGACTAGAGGGAGAGGAGAATCATCATCGCCCGCTCCATCACCAACATCATCCACATCCTCATATAGGGGAGTATCATCCTTACCTATCCCTTCACCAACATCGTCCATATCTTCTTACCCTGAGGTTGAAGCAATACCCGTTCCTGAAGAGGTTCCCCTTCAACAGTTCCAGCCTGCCGTTAACCAACCACAACCTCCACCCCCGCTTTTACCAATGGCTTTCCTTGCCAATAATCCGTCACCTTTGTCCTTCGGAGCTTATAATGTAATGCCTAAAAATCCTGAGCATTTCTGCTCGAAATTCCATGTAAATGACCCGAACAGAACTGCAGAAGAACACATAAGGATTTTCCAAACTTGCCTTAAAGACAGAGGAATTGTCCATGAAGATGTTGCTTGTAGGTTATTCCCTTACTCCCTGGGTGAAGAAGCTTTTTATTGGTACAACCATCTCCCTGCTGGCTCAATTCAGAACTGGGGTGACCTTGAAAAAACCTTTCTGCAAAAGTTCCGAATACCCATCAGTGCTAATGAGCTATACCTGCAATTTATCAAAGTCAAGAGAGAAGTCAACGAACCCATAGCCAGTTTCAATAATAGATTCCATCGTGCGTTCACCAGATTGCAAGATCCATATGTCCTAGATGATGGTACTGCCCTGGGAGTATATTATGAAGCTCTGGATAGTCTAACGGCAACCTTTCTGAAATGGAGACCTAACCCTCCAGCTACCTTGACAGACGCTTACACGGAGGCTGTCAAGCTTAGCACAGACTTGAGACAGCACTTGACGGGGCCATTGCCTTCTCTGGGACCAGTCGCACACCCTAACCAGATTCAGGCAGTAAATCAGGCTCTCACCAATCACACCCCTATTATGAATCCAGTCCCTCAATTATCAATGGTATCACACCCTGGTCATCCCATGAATCAGGTTTCTCCTATGATGAACTTCCCTCAACAGCAGGTTAACCAGCCTATGTACCAGTCACAATCAAATAGCTTCCCGGCTTATCTGCAGAATTCGGAAGTGTTGCATCAATCTCTGGGATCCGCCCCAGTACCTGTCCCACCTCTGAGTAACCCAAACCAGCCTCCCTACCGAGACCCTAATAAGGAAAGAATTGACGAAATGGCTGAACAAATAAAGAAGCTAAATCTAGAGGTGACTTATTTGAGAAACCAGAATAGCCAATTGCAAGCCGCTCAAAAGGGAATGCAATCCAATCCGAACAGGGAGTTCTCACAGGGGCAGAATTTCGACAGGGGACAACGCAATGACAGAGGATTTTACAATGACAGAGGGTATAACCAGGATAGAGGTTTCAACAACGATAGGAGGCAAAACTTTGATAGAGGCCAAGGAAGTGGGTCAGGATTTGACAAAAGGCCATCACAGGGACAGAACAGAACTTGGAATACAGGGCCTAATAATGGAGGAGTTCCTACTCCATTGGATCAGCCAGCCAATCAGATTGTTAATCAATCTGCCAACCAGCCAGTTAGTCAGGATAAACCTCCCACCGGGGTGTATCTCGCAGAAGCAGCCCTGTCAGGATGGTGTAGGCTTCACAAAACAAGTCAGCATTCAGAACTGGAATGTCCTGAGTTCCAGACTGCGGCTTCTATCTTTCAGTATGAGGTAGAGAATAATGTGAATGGGCAGGAGATTGTTCCTTCCAATTCATATGATTCCCCTGTGCTGGTGTTGAACCATGCTCCTTTTCCCACTAGTAATGAAAATGTACCAGAAGAACCTGATTTCCAGAAAGATGAAATTGATCAGATTTGTAATGGAGATGAAGTAGCTCAGCTGTTTAACGAAGGGGAGATGAATGACAATGGCCCCTTGGATCAGGAAGAAACCTATGTTGAAGAAGTTCAGATGTTTCAGAGACAGGGATTGAGGGATATGCCTCACAGACGCCCACAGCCTGGAGGGCCCTTCACCACTTCCATTCCCCCCAACAATTTCAGTACTCCTCCAGATCCTAATGCAAGTAACAATCCGTCTTATCCACAGGTGTCCAAGCAGTACCTTTCGAAAGATAGGCAAGCTCGAGCAGAACCACAGAAGGAGAGGATTGTTCAGATAAGTAAGGAGAAGGTAGAGGAACCATCTAAAGAAGTTTCTACTGATATGAGTGAAGAACAGATGGCTTCGTACGTCGCAGAGGAATTCAAAAAATTAAAGGTAAACCTTTCTGCTTTTGAATTGTTGAGGTTTCCTGCAATTAGAAAGGCTGTCTTGGGTACTTATGATGCAAATTCAAAGACATTGGACAAATCTTCTGGGGAGCATGACAGCCAGACCTCTAGTTTTCAGCCTGTGAACACACAAAGTCAGACACCGAATAGGACTAATCCCCCCCTGGAGATAGAGGAAAAGAAAAGGACAGAACTCAAGTGGCCCAGATGGATACTCAGCCCACTTTGTTTCAAGGAAAAACGGAGACTCCTCCATTTCTGATTTCTGTCAGAATCTTTGGTAAGAACCTCCATAATTGTCTGTTGGATTCTGGTGCTTCCACTAATGTGATGCCTCTTGGAGTTTGTAGGGCTCTGGGAATTACACCTGCTGATTCCCAGAAGAAGGTGACTCAGTTGGATAGGACCGAAGTAAGTGTGGTAGGGGAACTTAACATGATCCATATGCAGATCGCTTCTGATCCTAGAATCCAACAGGTTATTAACATTCAGGTAGCTGACATTCCTGATGCGTACGGTTTAATTTTAGGAAGAGATTTCACCAGGGCCCTGAATGGGTATGTGTCTACCGACCACTCTCACATGTGGCTTCCCTGGAAGGGAGTGCCCAATCAGATAAGGATTGAGAGGGAGCCTAGAATGAAGTACATGATAACAGAATACCAAAAGACTTCGACCGAGGTTCTCATATCAGAAGCTGGAATGGGAAACTACTTGCTATCCGCCCCATATGAAGAATCAGATGTAGAAGAGGTGCTGATGTTGCATACGATGCCAGTGGACGCTGAAACAGGGTCCAGTCTTGTTGAAGTCCTAACAGAATCAGTTGAGGAAGAAGAAGAATCTGAGGATAGACAGATCAGCTTACTGGACAATTTCCAGGATTTCATTAAGCAATGTGTCGAAAATCAAACTCACTTGGGAAGGAGGACAAGTTTTAAGGAGTTACTCTTGCCGAATTGGTGCAGAGTCCACAATGCTTCTCACTCAGAATTGGAGTGTTGCTTGTGTCAGACAGCAGTGAAAGAAGTGTACAAAAGCATAAATCCATCTCAGGAGGTTGGCACAGATGAACAGAGTCTGCAGGCAAAGTCTGAGAATCAGAAACCTGTTGTGGCTGTGAAAACCTCTATTACTGATAAACCAAAAGACAAAATGAAGAAGACCACCGCTGCGGAATACTGGACTCTCAAGTTTGATGGATCTAAGTCCAAGCAAGGGGCTGGAGCTGGATTTGAATTGATAAGTCCCAAAGGTAAGAGTTTCTTCGCAGCTCATAGACTCCAATTTCATTGTACAAATAATGTGGCTGAATATGAAGCTTTAATTCATGGACTCCTTATGGCACTCAAGAAAAAGGTCAAGGTCCTACAAGTTTTTGGTGACTCAGAATTAGTGGTCAAACAAGTAAGAAAGCAGTATGCCTGCCACGACAGGAGAATGACCAACTATAGGCATAGAGTGTGGGACCTCATTGAGGGGTTCGACGCTTTTAATATCCAATTGATCCCAAGGAAGAAGAATCAAACTGCTGATTCTCTAGCTCAAGCGGCCAGTACTTTGCAGCCCCTGTCTTTGTCAGGATTGAAGAAGTTTACTGTTGAATTAACTCCTGTCCCGTCAGTCCCTGACAATGTGACTAATTTTCAGGTGTTTGAGGATGATAAGCATATCCTTGACTTTATCACAAACACGGATGTTTTTGCTTCACAGATCATTGACGAAACAGAACCTCAGGAAGCAGAATTGGATCTGGAAGGTGTGCTAAATTTGAAGTCCAATACTATTCCAAGAGGAATGGTACAGCTGGAGAGGATTTTCGATATGGACAAAATCAGAGATCAGGAACAAGAATCTAAGAAAGAGTCTATCAGTGGGCAGTGTGACACTCACAATGTAGGCACCAAAGATGACGTAAGGAATGTTTTCATTGGTAAGATTTGTACCCCTGAAGAAAGACAGGGAATAATCAGAGCCCTATACGACTTTCCAGACATAGTGGCCTGGGGTTATGAAGACTTGAAGACTTACGATACATCCATCATAACTCACACTATACCTCTCAAGCCAGGTGCTAAGCCTTTTAGACAGAGGCAGAGACCTATTAATGCGCTGTTGGAGCCACTCATACAGAAGGAAGTTCAGAAACTGCTCTCCGCTAGAATTATATTTCCTGTCAGGCATTCTACTTGGGTGGCAAACCTGGTGCCAGTTAGAAAAAAGAACGGTGAAATTAGGCTCTGTGTTGACTTCAGAAATCTGAACAGGTCATCTGAAAAGGATAATTATCCAGTTCCCTCGTTGGATGAAGTGTTGCAAGTGGTTAATGGATCGCAGATGATGTCCTTTCTGGACGGCTATTCAGGATATAATCAGGTGATGGTCCAGTATGAGGACAGACACAAGACTGCCTTTACGACCAAGTGGGGAACTTTCGCCTACAGGAGGATGCCATTCGGGCTTATCAATGCAGGAGCCACGTTTCAACGAGCTATGGATATCGCTTTCAAGGACATCATAGGAAAGTGCATTATCATTTACATGGATGATCTGACTGTTTTCTCCAAAAACAGAGGGGATCATATCTCAGATCTGCGTAAGGTGTTCCAGAAGTGCAGGGAATTCGGCATCTCTTTAAATCCCAAGAAGTGTATTTTCGGGGTTACAGAGGGCAAATTGTTAGGGCACGTAATATCAGAAAAGGGCATTGCTATAGATCCAGAGAGGGTGGAAGCCATCCTAAGAATTCAGCCGCCTGCCAGCAAGAAAGAGATGAAATCTTTCTTTGGTAAGATTAATTTTGTCAGGAAATTCATCACTGGATTTGCTGAGATTGTCAAGCCACTAAATGCCATGTTGAAACAAGATGCCAAGATCGAGTGGACCACAGAAGCGAAGCAGTCCTTTGCAGAGATTAAGAGAGCCATTGCTGATGCTCCAGTGTTGGTGAGTCCAGACTATAGTAAACCGTTCTATATTTATTCCTTTGCTTCAGACCACTCATGTGCTGGAATGCTAACACAAAAGTCTGATGAGGGGAATGAGCATCCCATCGCTTTCATGAGCACGCCATTGAAGGATGCTGAGTTGAAATACCCATATGTGGAGAAGCAGGCATATGCCCTTGTTCGAGCAGTAAAGAAATTTAGGCACTATATCCTCAGAAACAAGGTGTTTGCAATTGTTCCTGATTCTGCAGTTAAGTTATTGCTGATGCAGAATGAGTTAGGGGAGCGCAGAGCTAAATGGGTAACCATGCTACAGGAGTATGACATTGAGATCCAGCCCATGAGGCTGGTAAGAGGACAGGGACTCACCCAGACCATGGCAGAGATAGGTCCTGAATTGTCTGTCTGTAATTATGACGTTGGAGCGGTTTCACCGGATGGTTGGTATGATGATATAGTTTATTATTTGCTGAATCAGCGAGCTCCTGATCGTTTAAATGCAGTACAGAGGCGGGCCTTGAGACTGAAAAGTGATGGTTTCATGCTGAAAGGGGCCATCCTATACAAGAAGAATCACGAAGGTATTTACTTAAGGTGCCTTGGAAAACAGGAAGCAGAAAGAGTAATAAATGAGTTTCATGAGAAATATGGCACCGGTCACGGTTCTGCTATTGCTACTACGAACCAGATTTTACGGGCAGGATACTACTGGCCTACACTATTCAAGGATGTTCATCATCATGTTCGGACCTGTCACACTTGTCAGGCTGCAGCGACACGGGAAAGGTGTGCAGCGCTCCCGCTCCAGTCTGTTATTGAGGTAAAACCTTTTGCTCAATGGGGTATGGATTTCATCGGCCCCATCAATCCACCATCTTCTGCTGGACACAGGTATATTCTCACCATTACTGATTATTTTACAAGGTGGACTGAAGCATTTGCTTGTAGGCAGTGTACATCAGAGGTAGTAATCGATTTCTTAGAATCTGCCATTCTCAATCGGTTTGGATGTCCTTTCGCTGTTGTGTGTGATAATGGTCCTGCCTTTGCATCTTTGAAATTCTCAAACTGGGCTTTTGATCATGGCATTGTTGTTAAGTTTGCATCTAATTATTATCCTCAGGGGAATGGTCTAGCTGAATCCTCTAATAAGAACCTGTTGACTGTTATCCGAAAACTGTTAGAGAGGAACCCAAAGGATTGGCATACCCAGCTTAGGTTTGCTCTTTGGGCCGATCGTACTCGGGTTAAGTCCTCCATTGGTACCTCTCCTTATCATTTAGTGTACGGTCTGGAACCAGTTTTCCCTATCCAGCTTAAAATCCCAACTCTGCAGTTTATCAACCGGTTTTATGACGAAGGGGATAGAAGGGAAGCAAGATTAGCTGAATTATTGCATCTTGAAGAAAAACGGGATAATGCCCTTGAAAGATTCGCCAAACATCAGGGGGTAGTCAAGCGATGGTTTGACAGGAGAGCTAAGGTCAAAGCCTTTAGGATTTCTGACCTTGTTCTGTATTGGGATAAGCCGCATGATCAGAAGGGTAGCCATGGTAAGTTTGATAGATTATGGCTTGGTCCTTACCAGATTGCTGAAATTCTGGGAGATAATGCCTTCCGTCTGAGGACTCTCACGGGAGAGGACATGCCACTGCCTGTTAATGGGCAGTATCTTAAACATTATTTCCAGTCTTGAGCTGTTCTCAGCTCTTTCCCCTGTAAATAGTTAGTTAGGTTGCTTTCTTTGCTTGTTTGTTTGTTTTGGTTAGGGTAGGTTTCCCTTTCGCTTTGCTGGCTTTGTTTGGTTAAAGTAGGTCTGCTTTGGTTTGTTTGTTTTGCTTTGCGTTGCTCTTGCTTTTGGTCTTACCTCCTTGTGGGATTGTGGGTGCATCTGTATGATAATGGTGGCAAAACAGGTCCAATGTTTCTGATATTTCCCTTACAAACTCTAATCTTTTTTCCAGAATGTTATGGTATGAATTCCGTTGCCTATGTCACTTGTCCTTGTGGTAAGGCGAAGATTTTCTGGTCACTCTGCACAGGAATGTATTGGGGTCTTATACCTTTAATCTTTAAATATACCTGAAGTCGTAAAAGGTCCTTATAAGGTCTGGACAGGTGAAAAATCTTTTTCTGCTCTAGTGCCACTGTGGTTCTCAGCCCTGAGTGTGAACTTCACTGTTCACAGGTTGAATAAGTTGAGTAAAAAGAAATATTCGTATAAAAAAAAAAAAAAAAAGAAAGAGAAGAAGCAAAAGAAAAGAAATGGATATTGAAAATCTTGAGGTTCGAATTCAACTCATCAGGGGGATCTGAATATCCCTACCGGGGCTATCAACGCCTGGCTGGCAGTAGGGCTATGTTCAGGAGGATCACAGCGATAACCTCGTCGGGGCTATGGACGCCTGACTGGCAGCGAGGCTCTATCCAGGTTACTTTTAGGGTCAGAATCTCTACGTAGCCTGTTCATACCAAGTCTGGTTCTTTGCAACTGAAGGTAGGTAATATATGCACCTGCACACACTTGGACCCTGGTATAGGAATGTCTGAATGTCTGGGAGCTTCTTTGCTTTAACTTAGGGTGACGGCTGGGTACTTGAGATGAAACCAGAATTCTGGGTTCTTGATTCCAGTTTGTCATCGAAATGCTCAGGAGCATTTCCCCAGCAGAGTCGCCATTTGTTGTGCAGTTTTTGCACACACGCCCCACTTGGAGTGGGGGACCCCCTTTCTTCTTTGTGTCTTTGACCTTTGATTTTATTGGATTTATCATTTTGGGGTCTTGACATGTTGGTTTTGCTGGCTTCGCCCTTGCCTTGGGGTTGATATTGATTGAAATTGAGTTTTTGGCCAAGTCCGGGTTTTCACCTGGATCCGGGATTTTCCGCCTCTGGCGGATTTCTCCGGCCCCGGTTCTTTGTCCGTCTCTTGCCGGATTCTCCGATTCCGGGTTTTTTCCTAACTTCGGGATTTTCGGTCCAGTCGGATTTTCCCGGATTCCGTCAAAATCCCGATCTTCCTGATTTCCCCGGTTTCTGCATTTCCGCGGAATCCGTGTCTCCGCGCATTCCGAAATTCCACTTGGGGCACGGGTTTCCGGACTTGTCAGAAACGTCTTTTCGCGCATTAATGGCTGAGGTATCTTGGTTCAGACGGGTATAAGGGCGAATTTAGGGCATTTTCTGATTCATTCCAACTTCGATTGCTTCCTTGTTTTCTGCTCTGGCGATTCAGAACTTTCGTTTGAGCTTTGAGGTTTGATCTTGGTTTGTTTGCGCGTGGATTGCTTGAGTGTTGCTGCCAGTATCTCGTTGCTTGGACGTGTTGTCACGTGGATTGATTTTCTAAGCTCGATTTCTGCTCGTCTTGATCCATGGTATGTATTCGTCGCCCTTCCGTTTGCTTGCATGGTGATTTGGGGTTTTCCTGTACTGGGCATTGTTGAATTTTGGGTTCGGCTCATGTTTTGACTTTGGGTGTCGTATTTATTCAGTCGGGTTGATCCGTTTTTTTTATTATTGAGGCCCATCTCTCGTGCCCTATGAGTTCCGTTTATCCGCTTGATTGCATATTTACACTTTAGACGGAATTCTGGGTCGTGTTGCTTGATTGTTTTGGGTGCGGGATGTGTTACCACGCGAATTTAGGGTTTTCTCGGTATTTCGGTTAAAGCGATGATTTGATCTTGTGTTTGAATGACTTTCGCCTCGTTTTATGTTGGCTTCCCCGTCCTGTGAGGATTAGAGGGCTTTTAGGTAAATCCCGAACTGATATTTTAACCCTAAAAGCTTGCTCTGGTTTTAATGGCGGATATGTGGTTGTTCGATTTAGGGCATCGTCATTTTAGTATGGGATCCTTCCTTTGAGTGCTTCTGAGTGTTGGAACCCTTTGCATATTCGAGTCTGGTGATTGTCGTCGGTTTTGGGTTCATTCGAGCTTTGATATTGAAGATCTTGTGGTCGCTCCTGTTTTGGTGCACGTTTTGCCATTTTTCGGGTTTCCGAGGCTGTCGCGGAATTTCCGGTCTCCCGGATTTTCCCGGTTTCCTTTTATTCCGCGGACAGGGTTAATTTCCGGTGCATTTGATGCTGTCCGCGAAAGTCCGTCCCATTCGGATTTTTCCGGATTTCCTGTCTGATTGCATTCTTTTGTATATTTCGATGAGAGGATTGATGGAGTGATTGTTAATGCCTATTTCTTGATTGCCAAAGAGTAAAATTGATGATTTTCCTTTGATTTCCGAGCATATTAATGATTTACATGGCTAATAGTGCTTTGGTGGCAGGAGTCCGTCTGGGTCGGATTTCTCCGGAATTCCGCCCCGAATGTATTTTCCCGGATTATACGATTTTCCCGGATTATTTGATTTCTCCGGATCTCGGAAGATTGGCAATTGGCATTTGGTTTTAATGGATTTGTATGATGTATGCTAACCTTTTGGATGGATATGAGCCTAATAATTAATTTCTAATAATGATTCTTGGATGTGCAGGCTGAATCAAGCAAAGCTGCTGCTGGGAAGTCCAAAGGTGGTGCGGGGGCATCTGCAGTTTCCGAGACAGAAAAATTGAGATTAGACATGAGAAGTCAGGTCCCAGAGAGTAAGATATCCTCTGTGTGGGCAGATGTGTCCGATACCAACGTTGGTGCCTGGCGTTACGAAGAATTCAAACAGAGAACAGCTGAGAGGGACCAGTCGGCATTGAGGCAAGGGATGATGAACTCAGGTTTGGTACATGTGGCAGGGTTCCCTCCAGCAGTCCAGTGCTACGAGCTGATTTTGGAGTGTGCTAGACAGTACGCTTTCGACACACAGATGGTGGTTAGTACTGAGGGACGAGTGTTAGCGAATTTCAGTCCAGCCTCCATTGCCCGGGCCTTCAGCATGCCGGATCTCCCCTCGGTTTGCGCCCTAAACATTGACACGGCCCGCACGTATTATGAGAACGAGCCAGTTAAGGCTCAACAGCTTATCAACTCATGGCTTGAGAAGCCCAAGTCTCACCACTCTAAATTGCCCAAACAGTTGCACAGGGTGAAGTTCAGGCCAGATATTTATGATGCCATCACACTGTTGAGCAGGGTGGCCGGACTCAAAACTGCCGGGGTATTGGAAAGTTGGATGGTCCATGTGATCACCAAGATAGGCCAAGGAACGAATTACCACTGGGCAGGACTTATCAGTGCAGAAATAGATAGGCAACTGAGGAATGTTTTGGAAGGAAAGAAGTTTACCATGTCCTCCTTTGTTATATATATACTGGCCATCTCCTATCCCTACAAGGGACTTACTCCGGCGGGAACCATTGGACAGGACATTATCTATGAGGTCTATCCGGAATTGCACCTCGGACACGGAGATTATAGGAGGGCCAATGATGCCTTCACTATGCACATTACCCGGACCCTTCAGAATGCGGAGCACATCAGATTGTCCGATGGGGCTAAGGGGTTGATTAAGAATTATGGGGCCTGGTTCATCCAGTTCCCCACTTTCACTTATCTCCGGATTGATGGATGCCCCGTTGCTCCCTACAGATTGCCCAGGTATCCCACTGACCACATAGTGCTACTGGAGGTCGTAAGACAAATTTGTGAATTCGATACGGTGGTCAAGAAGGAGAAACATAAAACTGGTTTTGGAGGTGACTTCCCTCTTGGGATTGGCGTGGATGTGATGTGTCCTTCCATTCAATCAGCTCACACTGCAGGTGAGGAATTGGCCGCCTATGGATTCTCTTTCCATTCAAAGAGAATGAATTTTGACATCACCGGAGGGGCACAGAAAAGGGCTACCCGGGAATACAGGCACAAAGAGGACTTGGAGGACTACTGGGTCAACATCAAGGATGACCTTGATGCACGAAGGAAAAGGTATTCCCGGCTGCCAGTAGAGGCAATTAGGCAGTACAATGTGAAGCTGATTCCAGATCAGCTGGAGGATGATGGAAAACTGGTCCAGGACCATGTCTATGAGCCCATCAAGGATAGGTCAGTAGCGGATATTGATTGGAATGAGCCTGAGGTGACAGAGTTGGAGGACTTAATGGCTCCAGCGCTAAAATTTACCTTTGCTTGGATCAAACATGAGGTATGGGTATTGGAAAATGCCAATGTACCCTTCACTTTCGACCTGATGGGGAATCTTAACCCCATGTCCACCTCTGAAGAGTCCGGGGAAGAAGACCCCAAGGGGAAAACAGCCAAGGCCTCTCCTTTCAAAATCAGGGTTAGAAGCCCTAAGGGGACTCAACCTGCAGCAAAAAGGAAACCTATTGGCAAACGCAGGTGGAAGACCCTGACTATCAGCAGGTCCTCGGACGAGGAGGAGGCGGAGAAAGCTGAGGAGGAGGATGTTCCTCCACCGCCCAAGAAGGCCAGAACTACAAGGGCGGCGAAGAAGAAAGGCCAAACGACTTCGGAAGATGAGCCTCCAGTTGTGGATGTAGAAAGCTCCGGAGGGGAGAAGACCAAAGTATACATTAGAAAATCTAGAACTCCTTCCCCAAAGGATGCCGCACAGCCAACTGACTCTTCTCCAATATCGCAGCCCACTAACACAAGCCTGTCTCTCCTCCACAGGGTGTAACAGCCGCAACGGGATGAGCAGGAAATCAGCGGAGAGGCAGAGCTGTTAAAGAAGGGGCAATTCAGTGAGGCTGCCGAGCTCGAGGTAGAGACAGAAGAAGGGCACACTTCTCCCTTGGTGCAGTACGAGGACTCTCCGGAGAGTGAAAAGGGCCGCGGATCGCAGAACCAGAGAAAAGCATCCCCGCTGGAACTCCATCGCCGGTGCTTCCTGAGTTGGGATTTGAGGAGACGGATCAAGGTGAACAACCTCCAGAGAAAGATGATGACAAGGCAACAGAAGAAGAAGAAGTCGAGGTGGTGGTAGCAGAAGAGGAGAAAGCCATAGAGGACCCGGGGAAAACTGACACAGAAGGAATCCGGATAGACCCAGCAGCCCCGGACTGGTTAGAAAAAGAAATAGCGAGGAAGAAACAGGTGATAGTGGAGGACACTCCTCTCGACTGGGATGCAATGTTATCTCAGATTGGAAAGGGGAAAAAGAAGAAGGCTGCTAGGATAATTTCCCGGGTGGAAAGGGATGAGGTGCATAACCGTGTAGTCCACATCGCCACCCCTGTTGCAGATAAAACAAGAGATGAGGTAGTAGGCCAAGATTACAGTGTCCAAACCATTAACCTTGGGCCAGCTTCCCTAGAACAAGACATTGAGGAATTCGAGGGGTCAAGTGCTGTGATTCTGGATAGATTGAAGAAGGAGACTCAGACAAAGAGAGAATTGAAAAGGGAAAATGAAAGGTTGAGGAAAAGCTTAGAAGAGGTCATGAAACCTCTACAGTCCCTCCATCCGTCCTCCTCTTCTACTCCCGGATTTCTGCCGAAGGAAACAATTTCTGGCATAGAGAAGATGAAGGCTTCCACACAAGCTGCCATAGACTGGTTGATGAGTGTTCGGACACAAGGGGATGAAGCTATTAAGGAGATCCTGTCTGTTGGCAAGGATGCAGTCCAAGGAAAAGAGCTGATGGAAAGCATCCTTTCTCAGGATAAGAATGATGTTGATTCCCTGCTGCTGAAGACAAAGATTATTCTGGGGCATGGCAGGGAACAATTGGGCAAGGACGGAATTCTTCCCTCTTCTAGGTTGGATGAACCATGGGAATGGTTCGAAGCATTACAGATCAGGCAGGGAGCCCTGAAAAAGATACAGAAACGAAGAAAAGCCATTGATGCCGACCTTACTGCAATTTATGATGGTTGCATTGCATTTTTTGAAGTGATGACAGGGAGGAATAAGATGGCTCCTAAGTACCTGAGTTTGGATCAATTGAAGGAATGGTGGCATGAGGTTTATGCCCCGGATTCTGATGAGGTTGTCACTGGCCATATGCTTGATGATGCGGCTACATATTTGGCAGTGATAGATAAATACCTGACCAGCAGAAAGGATTGGAAGAGGACCATTGAGCGGTCCAATGAAGGGATTGAGTCAATTAAATGCCGGCTCAAAGTTTTGCCATTGCCACCTGTTGCTGAGTTGGAAGGAGTTTTCTTGAGGGTCCAAGGGTCACCAGCGCGGAGGAAAGACAAAGGAAGTGGCAATTAAGGTTTATCTCGAGATTTGTGCTTCCCTATTATCATAGGGCATGCATTGGACCAGACTTCCTTGGAAACTGTGCCTTGGCCGACTTGGATGATGGCATTGAATGTGTGCCTTAGTTTGTTTCCTTGGCCGACCTGTTTTGGCGGTTTTTATTTTTTGTAAAATGTTTGGCTGGGCCGACATGTTCTAAAAAATTTGATAAATAGGCATTTTTGCCTTATTGTAAGGGACAGTTCAGAAGATTTTGATAGTAGAGATTAGCAAGAGCAATAGTTAGAGTTTTAGAATTTCTTAAAGCAGATATCATATTCAGAACAGTTGAATTGTTGCAGCATTTGATGATTAATACAATTGAAGGCATTGTGGCTTTCCTGGTGAAATCCTTTATGTTATCTCATCTTGCATGGTTCTTTTGTTCTATCTTTTACATTGCTTGAAGATCTAGGGTTTATTATTCAGAAATAAATTAGTTTAGTTGGATAAATGATGCATGTGATTTCATATTTGGAATGTCGGTAGCTATCTTTGGTCTATACTCCCAGTAACTATCTGATTGTAGTAGGCTGGGGAAGTCAACCTAGACCATATATATTCAAATGTGCTTAAGTTCGGTTGTAGATGCAAGTCTATGATTTGAAAATTTATACTCCTCAGAAGATTGCACTGTTCTTGTAAAGATTGCCTTGTGGGTCGAACAAGAATTGGTTATTTGAGATAGGTCCATTCCAAATATATGTCATTTGCATTGCTTGTCTGTTCAGTAATTTAGATTTTATTACCTTCCCTGCATCCCTATCTTTTGCAATTTCTTCATTATTCGGTTAGATTTAGGATTCAAGATCATCATATTGTTAGATCTGATAAATTGAAAAGGTTCAGTTTGCTTGTAGTAAGGTCCGATTGTGATTACCAGCAATTTCACATTTCATCTGAGTTGTTTTATGCATTGTTATGACCTAACACCCGAGAGACCTTGGGGTGATTTTCAGTAATTCATTATTGGAGATTACCTTTCAAGAGAGATAGGATTTTGTATTCTGTCTGAGTTGTTGCTGTGCAGAAAACACCATCAACATCGGGTAGTTTTAATTTTATTTTTTTTGATCCTCATGTTGTTTATTGCTCAGAGACATATTGTAGACATGATTTATATATATATATATATATTCATTGGTCTAGTCGAGGCCTCGTATATATGTATTAATTTGTATTGTCTTATCACACTTGTTTCACTGATGATGATGTACTAGGACATTCTCCCTTTTTTTTATGATGATATACATGAGATATACCTTCTTTGATTTGGATTCATTTTATGCTTATGTGATGATCGTGTATGACGATGTATGTTTATGTATGTTTATGTATGTTTTTTTACTTTTTTGATGTATGCATATGATGTGGATGGATATATCATATATTGTTTCATATGATATTTTATTATGGACGATCGATATGTCATTTGGATATATGATTTTTATGATGGATGATATATGATGGATGTATTCCCTATGTACATGATATAGGATGTTTTCATTTCTTATTATCATCATGATATGTATTGATGACATTGTGGATGTAAGATAGATATGGTACTAATGATATTGCTGTGCAATATGGATGTTAGTTAGAAGAAATACTTTTTGATGGGTATAAATTTGATGATGTTTCTTTCACTTTTCTTTTGGAGACTTCATAGTTTTGAATAATCTTGTTTGATGTAGAAAATATATACAATGCACCAGGGTATTCATGACCAAGATGACTTTGTACCCATTTCATGGACTTTGAATCTACAAAAAAAGAGTATTCTTGCTCATACTAGACATACAAAAACTTTGTGTAAAACATATGGTTTGGGTTGTGTTAAAAAAAATTTGGACTAGTCACACAGAGAGGTATAAAACACCTAACATGTAACTTCTTCACGAATTGTTTCAACACAACTTTAATACACTCAATAAAGCAAGTATTCTCCATGGTAGTATTATAAAAATATATTACAAACAATAGATCGAAATGATACTCAATTTCCTCCATTCCTTCTTCTCTAAATCCTTATGGACATCCTTGAGAGATCCTAGGAATGAGTCAATAAAATAAATCATAAAAATAAGACTACAAAAAGATAAAAAAGGTTGTAGTATCACTTTCCATATCTATTTGAGGTTTCAATACTATTATCTATTGTTGATCATTTCTATCGTAGGAATGGATCCGTTAAGGCATATCTCAGGATGTTGTTGGTGAATTGTCAAAAGATACGTAGTTGATACTTTGGAATTGTTTTCATCTATTTTGTGATCAAATCTATGTGATTGTTTGCTTGAAGGTTCTATATTTTTATGTTTTCTCTGTTTGTTTGTTTGTTTCATCAAAGGGTGAGTGTGATGATTTGTTTATTATGGGTGAAAAGTTTATTGTGGGTTTTGATGATGGGATGGGTCTTTTTTTGATTTTTTGAGTTTTGTGATGTTTTTTTGTTTTCAAGGGACTAACCTAGGGCCTTGGGGGCTCATCAAAGATAAGCCTTTCCTAAATTTTACATGCTCAGGGGTTTTTAAGCCTTTCCTACATTGTACGCGTAGAGACCACATAGTTCGACTGTTTGAATCAAAGCATAAATTTGTCTTTGGATAAACAACATTGATGATCTAGATTGATATTCCACTTTTGTGTCTACAGAGTATGTTGTGGAAATTCTAGTTTGAACTAGCTATGAGGTTCAAGAAAATGTTAATAGCTTAGACTCTTTGAGTGAAGGAATAATCCAATGATGTTGCTTTGTATTTTGATGTGATAATTGGGTGGGAGAATACAGAGGAAGACACATAAAGTACCATTTCCTTGTCTGGAATAGGTGGCATGAGCACATGAGGAGTAAGTAGGTACTCCTTGACTTGTTGGAATGCTTCGTCACATCTCCCATCCCACTTGAAGGTGATGTCCTTGTGTAGGAGGTGAGTGAAAGGGTGACATTTGTCTACCAATTATGCAATAAATCGCCTAATGGATTGCATATTTCCCTATAAACTCCTCAACTATTTTAGTGTTTTTGGTGGAGGCGTCTCTATTATAGCTTTAACTTTTCTAGGATCCACTTCAATCCCTCTTCTTGACACTATTTATCCTACTAGATTTTTGGATTTAACTCCAAACACACATTTCTTAGGGTTGAGTCTTATATTGTACTATTCAAGTTGATTAAACACCTTTGCAAGATTGGCCAAATGATCCTCCCTTTTGATTGACTTTGCTAGAATGTCATCCACATAGTTTTCCATGATTGTGTGTAGCATATCATGGAAAATGGTCACCATTTCCATTTGATATGTTGCTCTTGCATTATTTAGACAAAATGGAATTACATTCCAACATAATTTCCCCCAAGTGCAAGTAAATGTTGTTTTGTGTTGATCGTTTGGAGAGATCTTTATCTGGTTATATTTAGAGAAACCATCCATTAAGGATAGTATCTCATTCCCCACTATTAGATCCATGGTCATGTCAATACTTGGCAATGTGAAGTCATCCTTTGGACAAGCCTTGTTGAGGTATCTAAAATATGTGCAGAGCCTTATGCCCCTAGTAGGCTTTGATATTGGTACTAGATTGGATATCCATTCCAGATAATCAATGGGTCTACTGAAACCCATGTCTAGTAGCTTTTTGAGTTCTACCTTTACCAATAATGCTATCTAAGGATGCATTTTTCTAAGTTTTTGCTTGATAGGCTTTCCTCCAAGGAAGATAGCTAAGTGATGTACCACTAATGTCGGATCTAGTCTAGGCATGTCAGCATAGGTCTAGGAAAATTTTACCTTCTGAGTGTTGATGAAAGCTGCGAAGTTTTCTTTCTCTTCAGGGTCAAGTGATGTCACGTGGTATGTTATCTTTAGGTCTTTTATTGTGCCAACATTTATGGTCTCTTCTTCTACTAGGAGTGTTGATCTTTCTTGATATTTGGATATGGGGAGATTGAACCCTCCATCCTCAAGTGCCTTTGGGAGGTTTTCACCTTTGGATGTGTCCTTTATTTTTTTCTTTTCTAGACCCGATAGAGCCATAGTGTGGTCTTCTATAGGGGATCATATTTTTATGTTTTTTCATTCATTTTTGCAACTGGAAGATTCAATATCTCCATCGAAGTATGCATCTTGTTCGAGCTCCATGATGAACCCTGCTTCGTGATCTCCTGCTAGTATGTCTATTCAAAGTCCCATGAACTCTGTGATTGCCTCATCATTATAGAATTGATCTAGAATAGGTGTATGTTATTGTTAATCTGAATCTATCTGTTGTGGATAACAAAGTGGCAGGCTATTATCATTATCTACAAAGCTTGCAAAAGTTGCAAAAAATGGTTATTATGGCTTTGGTACTTTTTCCCATTGAGTGTCTAGGTCAGCATTATTGGAAGTGGGGGAATCATATCTAGTGACGAAGGAAGGAGAATCCCATTCGTATTCATTAGAGTCCATTCCAGAATGGTAATAGATGTTGGGAATGGTTTCGATATATTGGAGAGGGAACCTATCAATGCTAAAGTTGTCGAATAAGTCTTTGATGGGTAAATCATTGTCCATGATATGGTAGATATCTAGTTCCTTAACGCTAGAGGAAGTTTCTCATTTCTTAAAAGAGGTTCATCCGGTTTTTGGAATAACCATGTCTTTTGGCTTATAACCTAGTCCCATATTTTTCTTCCCCTATTCCACTATGATAGGCTTTGATCAGCCTTGTTTGTGTAGCCCAAGGCAACCTATTTCTTGATACCCCATTTTTTAAGCTAATTGATAACCTCTAGTGTTAGGATAAATTAGAATGGGTTGTGGCTTTTTTGGTTCTTTTTGGTCCTTGTAAATCATGGATGAGAAGTCATCCTTGAATATTTCTTCATCTTTCATGTCTCCCCACCTAGTGAATATTGTGGGTTTGGCTATCATTTGCACTATCTTGATCTCTTTCAGACCTCCATAGACTCTAGGCATTGGTGGAAGCATGCTGATGTAGAATGCTTGGTTGAAATGTTAATTCCCATTACCCTTGTCTAGTACTTGAACCTTGGATTTTATTTTTGGTTGCTCACTTGATGTGGTTTTTATTGAGGTCAATGGAAGCATGGAAGGGTTAAAATATGAGAATGATTGGAAGGCTATGCCATTTCTAGGGATGTGTTGGATCTCATTATAATTCTCTTCCAAATTTGCACAAAAGTGGAAAGGTTCATGATTGACATATAAGGTTACCTCTTTTCCTTCATGGTGAAACTTTAGGCATTGGTGAAAGGTTGATGGTATTGCTTGTAATGCATGGATCCAAGGGCATCCTAGAAGGAAGTTGTACAACAACTCAAGGTCAAGTACTTGATAGGAAGTTTCGGTGATGGTCGGTCCTATCTGCACTGGCAACCTGACTATTCCTTCTGAATTCCTTTCAAGGTCATCATAGGCCCTCATGGTGATACTTTTTCCTTTTTTTATCATGTTGTCAGAATACCCCAACTATTTGATGAATTTTAAGGTATAGATGTTTAGACCACACCATTATCTATCAATACTCATTTGACCATGGTTTTGTGAAAACCAACCTCTAAGTAGAGGGATTGGTTGTGGAATTTTATTTGTGGTAGATCTTTCTCAGAAAATATTAAATGATTAGTTATTGTGATCTTGCCAACCATGGCTTGGAACTGAATATGATCAAGGTCGTTAGGGACCTATAATTCCAATGCTTTTTCCAATATTTCTCTATGTGTAGGTGACAATTTTAACAAATCTAGGATTGAGATTAGTGCATGCGTTTTCTTCAATTGTTCCACAATGTTGTAGTTATTTGATGACTTAATTGTTGGTTTGGGTGGGGCTCCTTGTATTGTAACTCTCCATTGATGGGTGGTTATGTTATAGTTGTTGTCTCTACCTCGTATAGTCACTACATTTTCCCTATTATCATTAGCTTGTGAGAGGGTTCCTAAAAATATGTCACTGTACGTGTAGTTAGCATTGTGGTACTCTTGTTCCTTTCCTTTGTCATTCCTTTTGGCATGGTTTGGAATTGGTTTTGAGTATATTTGAAGATTCTTATTTCTAGGATGATGCTCAACATCCACTTCCCCTTTTTCAAGTCTTGGATGAGGTGTTTGAGTCGCATATAATTGTTGGTTGTGTGTCCTTTGATATTATGGAATTCACACGAGTCTTTCTCATTATACCATGGTGTCTTAAGCTAGTTTCCTCATAGTTTGGGTGACCATTATTTTTTATGAGGTTTTGTTGTACTAGCTTACGCATGACTCTTTCAAGTGACTCACATAGTACTGTGAATTGCCTCTTGGGTTGATTGTATTATCTCTATTTCCATCCTTGATTCGTTTGTTGGTTTCCAATCTAATTGTTCTTAGGATAGGTAATTTGGTTGTTTTTGTGTTGTTTGGAACATAGCTTGTTTGTGCCACCCATGTTTTGTTTTGAGGCATGTTATGTGCATGCCATAGTGCTCTAACATCAACTACTCGATTGTTTGTGATGTTCTTTTTTTGGCCTAGACTTTAGGTTTCTCATTTGAACTAGAGGGACTATTTTTTGAGCTATTCAATTTAAGGACTCCCCTTGCAATGAGGGCTCTCTCAATATTTAATCCAGTTTTGATAGTTTCTTCAAAGTCTACGGGGCATAACATAGTGAGTTGGTAGTTGATTTCAGGTAGGACATTTGTGATGAATATGTCTACCAATTCCTTGTCTGGAATGGTCCATTTGCATCAACTAGACTTGTGTCTCCATCTCTATAAGTAAGAGTAAAAGGTATCTCCGTGACTCTATTTGATTGTGGAAAACTCGTGATGGTGACATCTTGCTCTATGTTGAATGAGAAATGACTTACAAATTTGCTAGATAATTCATCAAAAGGTTTTAAGTTTGGGTTGCAGATAGGTGAACCACTCCATAGGGTGACTTGTAAGGCTATGTGGAAAGAGCCTCATGAGATAAGCATCATTGTTTAGTACCTCCATACATGACACTGAGAAGTCTCATACATTCTCTACTAGATCTCCTCTTCCTTTGTATTTATTGTCAAACCTAGGTATTTCAAAATTCTTTGGAAAAGGTAATGCAGTGATAGAAAGATCGAATGGGAATGGACATATTTCCTGAAGGGTGTAGGTCTTATTTTGTTTTCCTACTTGCATGCCTACTATCTATTGGGTGTTGACCTCTAGTTTTAGTTCCATCTATGTTTTTGGTACATTTGTTTGCAAGCCTTGCATGTAATAACCTTGTTGTCCCACAAAGTTTTTTTGGTCATAAGTTGGATAGAATGGTGGTATTGAACCTTGGTAGTTGTTTTGAACATAGGGTGGGTTAGGTCCTTGTTGTGTGTAAGGAGGGTTAGCCCCTTGTTGCTAGGATGGAGTATATTGAAGGTTACCCTATTGATGCATTAGCGGGTTACCTTGTTTGTAGGATGAATCGGGAGGAGTGCCTTGTGGCACACCTGGTTGTTGATATGAATTATGCTGAAGGTTTCCCTGATGGAGCATTGATGGGTTATGTTGTTGATGGGATGAATAAAGAAGGGTGCTCTATGGAACACCTTGCTATTGGGATGGAATATACTAAAGGTTTTCCTGATTGTGCTTTGATGGGTTACCTTGTTGATGGGACGACTGTAGAATGGTTCTTTGTGGAACACCTTGTTGTTGAGACAGACTATACTGAAGGTTTCCCTGATGATACATTGGTGGGTTACCTTGTTGATGGGATGATTGAAGAAGGGTGATCTATGGAACACCTTGTTGCTAGGATGAACTATACTGAAGGTTTCCCTAATGATGCATTGGCGGGTTACCTTGTTAATGGGATGACTATGGAAGGGGAACTTGTGGTCCATCTTGTTGGTGGTACTGATTTGGAAGGGGACCTTGTGGTCCACCTTGTTGGTGGTACTGATTTGGAAGGGGACCCTATGGTCTACCTTGTTGATAGTACTGATTGTTTTGGGAAGGGTTGACATTCAAAGTGTTTTGAGGTACATATTGTCCAGGAGGAGGATTTTTGTGCTGCAGTATGTACTAGGATGGACCTCCTTGATACTGTTATGCCACTATTGCTTGTTTGATCTGAGTTGGTTTTCTAAACAAGGGGTTTTCTTTGGGTTCACCACTATTTTGTGAGAATATGGGTGTCATGTTTGGATTTTTTTGTGGGTTCAGATATCTATCTCACAACTGAGTTATCCCCTAAGGGAATAAGATTGGGATATTTGAGAGCCTCCACATTAAAGTCCACTAGAAATTTAGCACCACTCTTGATAACTTGAAAAAATATGAGTTTGGGTCCTTTCTCAACAATTTCTCCATTAGTTTGAGTACTTTTGGGTTGTTGGAATGATCAAACAGTTCCTCATCATTTATCTCCTCCTCAGTATCTACCTCCTCTCTGATTACTCTTTTTGGGTCCTAATTGTTTTGTTCTATCACTTCATGTCTTTTGTGGTTTAGTTCTTCCTCACTGAAGGTGTCTCTATACATAGGTCTCTTTTGGGGTGTTTCAAGATCACTTGGCCTATAGCCCTATGGGCTACCTTTTCCATTTGTAGTGTTTGTTGGTGGGATGTTGGTGTTGTTCTTTCTTTCCTCCATGCTCTTCTTGTGTTGTGATCTTTTAGTTGTCATAAATAACTTACAAGATCTTGTGACTATTTCTGTGACTCCTAGCCTATGAAAAAAGTTGGCCTATTGGTGCAAAGCATGCATAAAAATGGTATAGTGTATTTTGACGGAAGCAATACCTTCTATGGATGTACCCTTTGGTAAAATTTAGGGTAGGGAGGTTCTTTGAAAGTCACAATATGGATTTACACTTAAGGATTTTTCTCTTGCTAGATACCATGAAGGGTGGATATCTATTGCCATGCAGGAAGTGGTAACACGAGCCTTCTGGCTACTAGGTTTGCTTTCTCTTCTTCTTTATCAGATGTTTGCTGAATTTCTCCACTAGCTGGGTGTTTCATTCTTCTCAAATATGAATGTTCTTAAACTACTAATGATATCAGTTTGTTCACCTTCAATGTGTGTGAGACTAGGTTGGAGGATTGGTGCTACAAGGTTCAGTTGTTGAACTAGAGCAGTTTATCGCCAGATGGTCATAAAGTGTGATGGTTTTGAGATGGTTTCTATGAAGCTCAAGACCCTAAGGTTTGAGTGTTTTTTTGGAATGGTTCTTTTTCAGAAATCAAAATGTTGAAGGACTAGGATCGATATTTCACTTCCTTGTCTAGAGGATATGTTGCTGAAAAGCTTACTTGAACTATCTGTGAATCCCAAGTAACTGTTGATATCTTAAATGTCTAAGTGAAGGAATGATCCCAATGGTTTTTTTGATTTTTATTTCTAATAAGTAAGATGGAAATAATGGATGAGGGACTATATGAATTATCAATTATTTCATTCTAGCAAGGATCCTATAAGAAGCTTCAGTTTGTTTTTCCCAATTGTTAGTAGGATAGAGCAATAACATTGGTTTCTGAGCAAAGGCGCAAGAATGTAGAAAAAGTGTCCAGACTTATCAAGTGTGGCTAAAGATGTTTCAAGTGCATGATATTTGGAGAAGCAAGTGTGAGCTAGAAAGGAAAGTATGATTTCTGTGTGTTTATGTTAGATGCAATGACTACTCAGGAAAAATAAATCTTATTTTGGCAATGGTGAGTAGTTTAGTGGCAAGTGCACTTGTTTATCAAAAGCAAGTGCGAGAAAAAATAAGTAAGTGCATGGGTTCTGCATCAAATGTGCAATTTCTATCAAATGTAACTGATTTTCATCAGTGAAGTTTCTAGGAAAGAGAGAAAATGCAATGAAATTTTAGCAACTGCACCAAAAAATGTAACAACTACGCTGGAATATTGTGCAAACACGGTCTCTGTGTGTTTTGTTTCCAGTTTGAGCAATCTTTCTCTAGATTTTTGTAAGTTTAAGTTATTTTTTTCTCTCAATTTCTCTGTGTTTGGAGAATGGAAAGTGATACAACAACACTTTGGACTGACTCAAAAAGCATGGACTTGTGTGACCTTCATGTCTATAGCTTAAGTTATGAAATGACGACACCAAAGCCATAATTCCCAAATGTTTACTTTGATCAATGCAACTTGAAATAACAGCCAAAATATTCAAAAAACTTTAAGGAAAATCCTTTCAAGGAATGCAAATATAGGGCTTCTTTTAAAAGCATACACTAAGTCAAAGGGTTTACAATTTGATCATCATGTTTAGAGTTTTTTTGGATGTGTTCTTTTAGATCAAGCACAAAACTTGATGCCAAGATTTTTTTGAATGTATTTGGAAAGTTTAACATAAATAAGCATTTACAACCCTAGTGAATAGAAACCATTATTTTAGGTAGGCTTGCCTCATGCTCAAATTGAGATGATTTTACATGCAACTTATGGTGCGGGCTGTAGTCATACTTGGCAAGTACATTCTCAGAAGTAAATTCCAATGGACCACTTTCAAAGAATGTTTTTGGATAAAGGGGTAGCTTCTAAAAAAATTGGATCTTAGTAATGTTCCAGGGATATTATTTTTGGGTCCCTATACATGCAGAATTTTTCTCAATTAAGAGACCTCCCAGCCCTTACAGGTTTTTACACATCACAAGGATAATAAGGGAGAATACGTCGGCATAGGCCAGAAGCACTCGACAAGATGATGAACTTTCCTCACACCCAAAATTTATTTATATAGTGGTCAAGAGTGAAAGTACCACTTGGGTCACCTATGAGTTCTCTAGCACAAGATGTTTCTCAATAGGCAAGCCCTCTAAAAGGTATGCTTAAAAAAATGCGAAGTTCAAGATGTTTTCACTCACCCAACATCACCAAAAGGTGTGAAGGGAGAAGACAAACATCTAGCTTTCCAAACACTAAATGCACAACATACACTTCATATTAGTTTGATTCTTTTTAAGCACCTCGAGCGGTGCTATCCCCAAAAACATGTGAATAAAGCATAACAATTTGTTCTTTTTTAATTGCACAAATACAAAGTATTATGGATATCAATCACTTAAGATAGAAAAGGTACAAGAAAAAAAGAATAATTTTTCCATTTTTAAGCCCAAATATGAGTGTTTCTAAAGTGATCTCGGTCTTTACTTGGTCAACAAAAGTAAATACAAGTGTGTATCAACAAAAGAAATCATTTCAATCATTTGCATTGTTCTTTTTATGCACCCAAATTAAGATTCCTAATTATGAAAACTTGGAAAGAGTTCAGTTTTAGAGCACCCAAATTGAAATGTTTGTTGTTCTTTCTATGCACCAAATGAAAATTCCTAAATTTAGAAAAACTTTGAAATGGTTCATTTTTAAGAGCACCAAAAATGAAATGTTCATTTGTGTTGTTCTTTTTAAAGCACTAAATAAAAGTTCCTATTTTAAGAAAGCTTGAAATGGTTCATTTTAAGAGCACCAAAAGACAAATGTGTTTGTTTGTAGGTTCTTTTTAAGCACCAAAACAAAAAGATTTCTATTTTAACAACTTGCTTGAAATGGTTCATTTTGAGAGCATCTTAAAAATGAATGTGTTTTATTATTTTTATGCGCCAAAAACAAAATTTTCCTAACTTTAAAAAATGTTTGTAAATCTGTAGTTCTTTGACCGTTCATTTTCCCTATAGAAAACATGTTAGTGTTTCTCAAACCTTGCATACAAACATGTTAACACCTGTCACACATTAAAAAACAAGCATCCATGAGCAAAAAATCAATTAAAAATTTGTAGATCTCAGACACAGGTTTGTCAGAGCAAAAGCATAGAAATTAGAGTCAAGTGCACCCTCTGTTAGAGATCAAGTGCACTGAAAAAGAGAAAGTGCACCCTCTGTTATCAATCAGATGCATGGAAAAAGAGAAAGTGTGTGGTTCTTAGTGTCAAATGCAAAAAATTTAGAGGCAAGTGTGTGGTTTTCTTGATAGGAAAGTGCAAATTTTTTTGGGACAGTGTGTGAAAACTTCTCAAAAAGTGATTTCAAAACTTGCAACTTCAAAAATGGCTCATTGAAAAATTAATAGTTAGGACCATGGTCCCATTGAGCGTGCCATAATGTATGAGGGGTAAAATCATAGATGCTAAACAAGAGAAATGTAATTGAAATTAGAATATAATCTGACGAGGGTGCAATCTGAGACACAAAAAATCACACACAACTAGAGATTATTATTATTATTTAGAATATGAAAATATTACATGCAGAGGATCTCAAATCCTTGAGTTCTACAATACATGCAAGTTACCGAAACTATAGAAATTCCCCTTTTCGCAGTATGCAATCTTTTCCCCCAAATAGCTACCAAAAATTAGAAAACCCCACCCATAAATAGCTCCTTTTCAGTTTTGGAGCCAAAACAACATTTGAATTATGAGTTTTGGCAGTTTGGCACCAAAAATTACAAATTGAAACTTAAATTTAAAACCACATTCAAAAATTAGCACATTTTTGAAAGTGCACTAACTTCTTGAAGCCATAACTTTTGATTTGGGACTCCGTTTTTTGAACTGTTTGAACCATTGGAAAGGTGTCAGATTCAAGGATGTTCTTGAAATCTGTTACACCAATTTTGGAAATTTTTGGGTCCATTTAATGCCTCAAATATTATCTAGAAGGTTTTCAAGTGCAATTCTAGGAGACTGAAACTGCAATATCTTTCAAACCAGGAATGCTCTCGAACTAATTCTTTCACCAATGTTCTTATTTTTCCATTTTGAATCCTCCCATATAATTTTTGTCCCCAAATACCTTTAAATTCCAATACCTGCTAAAAATAGCATTTGACCAGAAAAAGCAAAAAAAAAAACTAAAAGTTGGGAATTACATTATGACAAAAAGGGTATCCAAAACTGCAGAAACATCTAAGAAACAACAAATAGGAAATGGAAATATTTTTGGGTGATGCAGGATTTCCCTTAGACAACTGGATGCTCCTACATCAAACACCTAGGATAATTTGAGAAGTAACCCATCATGCCTCATATGGTTGAGGAAAACCCAAATGGTCAACCTCTACCTTAGACAACCAGGATGAATCCTCCACAGGCCTTCCTCTCCACTTTACCAGATATTCTTCATATTGACCATTTTTGGTACTCCTTCCCACATAGCTATCCAAGATTGTTTCAATCTCCTCTTTCTCCGAAGTAGGTGTTGGAATGCCATACCACTCCATTGCTGGTACTTCCTTTGCACCACCTTCATGATACTCTATCAAATCAAAAATATTGAACACAGGGGAAATGTTGACTCCATCCAGGAACTCTACCTCATATGTGTTCCCTGAATCATGCCTCTTCAAAATTTTATAGGGAGTAAACTTATTCATCTTCAATTTGTTATAGGTTCCCACTAGAAACCTTCTTTCCTCAAGTGGACCATCACTTCATCACCAACCTGAAACTCCTTATTCCTCCTCTTCTGATATGCCTTAGCCTTATACTGCATATTCATCTTGTTAATATGTTCTCTTACCTGCTCATGTATATTTTTTATGTTCTCTGCAAAATCTTTGGCTTGGACACTTGTCTTCTTCTCTTGGTCCATCTTTCTCAGTTTTGGAGAAATTCTGGGACTACCTCCATACACAATTTGGAATGGTGATCTACCAGTGCTTCTATTGACAGAATTGTTGTAAGAGAATTCTTCTTGGGGTAAGATCAAGTCCCATCCCTTGGGTTTATCTCCTACCAAGCATCTCAGTAGGTTACGTAGACTTCTATTCATAACCTTAGTCTTCCCATCAGTTAGTGGATGGTGTGCAGAACTAAACTTCAACTTCTTCTATAAGGTCCTCCAAAAGTATGCAACAAATTTGGTGTCACGATCTGAGACTATACTCTTTGACAGACCATGTAGCCTCACCACCTCTCTAAAGAACAAGTCAGTAATGTGGACTACATCATGGGTCTTTTGGCATGGAATGAAATGTGACATCTTCAAAAATCTATCAACTACCACAAACACTGAATCATTCCCTCTCTATGTCTTTGGCAAACCAAGAACAAAGTCCATACTTATATCCTCCCATGACCTCTCTGGTACAGGTAAGGGCTGGTACAACCCTATATTCTGGCTCACTCCTTTAGCCATCTAACAAACCCTGCAACTCTGCACAAAATTCTTCATATCCTATGATAACTGAGGCCAATAATAATGCTCACTAATAATGGAAATGGTCTTATCCTGACCAAAATGTCCTGCCATTCCTCCACTATGCTTCTCCTTTATTAGGTTCTCCCTCATGGAGCTCCTCATAATACATAATTGACTTCCCTTAAACAACATGACATCTCAGATTATGAAATCCAACCACTTCTTCCTTTCAACTATAACAGGCTCCTTGTAATCTTTCCAAGCCTTTGCAAAATCAAGATCTTCAGGGTACAATGTCTTGAGTTCATTGAACCCAACCACTTCAATCTACATCTATGTCAACAACGTTTTCCTTCTACTTAAGGCATCTGCAACCCTATTCAACCTCCCACTCCTATGCTTTAAAACAAAGGTATAGCTCTGCAAAAATTCTACCCATTTCATATGCCTCTAATTTAATTTTCCCTGACTATTCAGGTACTGTAATGCTTGATGATCAGTAAACAGAAAAAAATCCTTCGACAATAGATAATGTCTCCATTTCTTTAATGATTGAACTATTGTATAAAATTCCTAATCATATACAGAGTACTTTCTCTTTGCATCATTTAACTTTTCACTAAAATAGGAAATGGGCTTACCTTCTTGGCTACACACTGCTCCAATGGCACAACCACTGGCATCACAATACACCTGAAACACCTTATTGAAATTTGGGAGCACTAGACCAGGTTGTTCTATCACCTTCTGATTCAACAGATCAAAAATTTTGGCTACTCCTATTATCCACTTGAACTCCTTTCTATCCCCTCTCATTGTTTTAGTCAGGGGTTCACAAATATTATTGAAGTTTCTAATGAACTTTCTGTAAAAGCTAGACAAACCATGGAAAGATCCCACCTCAGTAGCAGTTCTTGGGGTAGGCCATTCCATAATAGCCTTCACCTTCTCTGGTTCCATCTTGAGACCTTCTATTGAGACAATTGTAAGGAAAACTAGATACGGAAAACAATTCTCCTAACGTCAATACCTCAATAAAGAATGCAGAAGTACTTTAAAATTTACAATTATAGTCAAAGTTAAGATGCACTATGAAACAGATTACAGAAACAGAGTATTTGACAAACACACATGAACACCAAATATACGTGGGAAAACCCTTACGGGAGGAAAACCACCACACCAAGAGAAATCACTTTGTATTACAGTAATAAGAATTAAATACAACTTCCAGACTTATCTTTTTGGTGTCATTATACAACAACATTCATCATGTACATTCTTCGAACATAAACTTCCAAGTTACAGCCTTTACAGATTTTAATTCCTTTTCTGATACAGTTTGAATTCTTCACACTCCACTATTGATCGAACCACTATCCAACCCCCAAGGGTCTCCAACTCCAAACTATATCCATGGTGTTCCCTGATTGTAGAGGTTTCTCATAGAACTGTTGCAATGAACCAACTGCTAATGGTTCACTTTCGGCTCTCTCTATTCATCCACGAGATTCCACGCATGACAGTCAGATGGTCAACATAATTCATAATGCTCTGGCATCTCAGTGAGACACTAACAGTGTCTCACCGATGCCACATATACTTCATACTGCTATCGCCAAGAGTCATCGTAGTCGCTAGGATGTTATATTGAGCTCCAAGAGATACACCGAGTCATCACATAGTCGCCTTGACCTATCACTTTCACTAGAAGGTCATAGCGAGTCACTAAAGTTATACCGAAGACACAAGTCATATCGAGCTCCAAACGGTAGTCGGCAAGACTCACATCTATCACCGAGAGTTCATACCGATCTCCATATGTTTCACCGATGACCAACTATCAACAAGAGCTACCCCGATAGCCATCGGCTATTGGCAAGACATTCGCCATCGCTAAGAGGTTTCTTCGATAGCTTTGAGTTATACCAAAGGCTTTCACTTGAGTCTTTGTCGCTGAGACATATCCACATTGGTAGGACATCTTATTGATGACATTTTGTTCGGCCAAGTCTCCCCGATGAATACAAAAAAAACACTATCGGCATAGCATTTTCTTTTGCGGTGACTTCTTACCGAGTCAACATGAGTTACCCTGAGAATCACAAGGTACATGCTGTCAGCAAGACATTAACACTTCGCTGAGACATCTTAGTGAGAACCTTTAGCTTCACTAAAGACCATAGTCGCCAAGAGTCTCACCGAACATGATTGAATGGCCTTTCGACCAGAGGTCTCCCTAGCGCTATAAGGTCATAAAGAATACATCATGCTACAATGATAGACTCCATAGTGTAACCTTTCGACAAGACAATGGAAAGGTCACAACGACCTGTTCAGTACTGAATAAACATACTTCCTAGTCAGCCAGACAATTAGGATGTCACACCGACTTGGCTCTAATGGAGGTTTTAGCCTGTATAGTTTGAGGCACATATTTCCAACAATCTCCCACTTGATGAAGATCATACATGCACCTCCAGAGCACAAATAATACTTACTGAAAAACATGGGCACTAAGGCCCATTGAACTAGCACACCACCTAAACTTGTCTATGCTCACTGGCTTCGTCAATGCATCTGCAACATTCTCCAAAGTATCAACTTTCTCCAAATTTACCTTTCCATCCTCAACCATATCTCATACAAAATGGTACTGTACGTCAATATGTTTTGTTCTGGCATGGAAAGTTGGGTTCTTTGCCAGCCAAATGGCACTTTGACTGTCACATAAAATTGTTATTTCCCCTGCATCAAAACCAATGTTAGAACACAAATGTTTCAACCATACAACTTCTTTACAAGCATGGGTAGCTGCCATGTATTTAGCCTCTATAGTGGACAAAGCGACTACAGCTTGCCGCTTACTCATCCAACTCACTACACCACCATTCAATATGAAAACGTATCCACTGGTGGATCTCCTGTTGTCAATGTCCCCTGCCCAATCAGAATCTACATATCCATGAATGTTGAGAATCCTCTGTGATTCAACCGAATTCCCATAGTAACACAAAGCAAAATCTAAAGTTCCCTTCAAATACCTAAAAACTCTCTTCACAACATCCCAATGTATTCTACCTGGATTTTCCATAAATCGACTAAGTACTCCCACTACTTGGGTAATGTCTGGTCTTGTATAGACCATTGCATACATGAGACTGCCTACTGCACTTGCATAGGGTACACAGGTCATGTCTTCCATCTCAATAGGAGATTTTGGACAGTCCTCAATAGATAGCTTCATTCCCTGCATGATTGGAACAACTAACTGCTTGCAATCATTCATACAAAATATCTCAAGAACAGTCCTGATATACTTACTCTGACTGAGCCAAAGCTTTCTATTCTTCCTGTCCTTGGTTATTTCCATCCCCAGAATATACCTTGTTGCACCAAGATCCTTCATTTTGAACTTAGCAGACAACTGAGACTTAAGATCAAAAATCATTAGCTTGCTATTTCCTATGAACAACATATCATCAACATAAAGAACAATAACAAGCACTTGATCACTTTTAGCTTTATAATATACACAGTGATCTGATTTTGATCTTTCAAAACCTAAAGATAATACATATGTATCAAATTTTTGGTACCACATTCTAGGTGACTGCTTTAACCCATACAGAGACTTCTTTAATTTGCATACCGATTTTTCTTTACCTTTTTCAACAAAGTGCTCAGGCTGGGACATATAGATTTCTTCTTCAAGATCACCATGAAGAAATGTTGTCTTCACATCCATCTGTTCAACCTTTAAGTCATACGTTGCTGCAAGTGACAATAGAAATCTAATGGACATTAGCTTTGCTACAGGATAAAAGATTTCCCCATAGTCAATTCCCTCTACTTGGGAATAACCCTTTGCAACCAGTCTTGCCTTGTATTTTTCTACACTGCCATCCAGACCAGTCTTTTTCTTAAATACCCATTTGCAGCCCACAGGTTTTTTTCCTTTAGGCAAGGGCACTAGACTCTAGGTTTCATTTTTATCTAATGACGCCATTTCTTCATCCATGGCTTCCAACCAAGAATTTGAATCATACATTTTAATTGCCTCTTTTATAGTCCTAGGCTCATCAGTGCTAGAAATTAAAGCGTAGACACAAGTAGAATCAATTAATGAGAACCCATACCTATCTGGTTGTTTTCTTTCTCGGGTTGACCTCCTCACTGGCTGAGGCTGAGGTTCTTCTTCTTCAGAACTGTTAGAACTACTTGAGCTCTCCTCAATTTTAGGTACATTTTGAATCTTCAATTCCTCTTTCTCTGGTGTAGGAGGAATTGATGCTACATCCTTATTGTTTTTAGACTTTGTCTCTAACTACAGATCCAAGGTGGAAGGTTTCAGCTCATGAAAGATTAGACTCCTGCTATATACAACCTTTTCTATAACAGGATTCCAGAGCTTGTATCCTTTAATGTTAGCATTATAGCCAATGAAAATACATTTGAAAGCCTTGTTCTCTAGCTTAGATCCTTTTACATCTGGCACATAAGCATATGCTTCACAGCCAAAGACTCTAATATGTCTAAGAGAGGGCTTCTTACCAGACCACGCTTCCATAGGTGTCTTATCAACAAGAGAAGAATTTGGAGATCGATTAACTAAGTAACATGCAGTAGCAGTAGCTTCAGCCCAGAACTTCTCCTCCAAACCAGCACTACTTGTAGACACATAAAATTGTCCTAGGCTTGCAACTCTTGATTATTCAACATTGCCCCTTTCATTCTTAATAATTAAATAACTTTTAATTATTTAATTATTTTCTAAAGTCATAATTCTTCTATTAATTAAATAATTTTAATTATTTAATTAATTCATTTTATCTTTATTCTCTCTTGATTAATTAAATAAATTTTATTTATTTAATTACGTCACTAATTAAGTTCCCTTCTTTTAAAATTAAATAGATTCTAATTTATTTAATTTTTGTCCACTTTCCACTATAATTAAATAATTATTTTAATTATTTAATTATTCATTAGTCTTTTCTCTCATTAATTAAATAAATTTTATTTATTTAATTTAGTCCACTCTCTTGAATTTTGAATTAAATCATCATTTAATTCAAAATAATTCTTTTTGTCACATTCCTCCATAATTAAATAATATCTTTATTATTTAATTATTTACTAGTCACCTAGAGTAAATAAATTTTATTATTTAATTTCTCCAGCAACCTCTTTGTCCGTGCAAGTCTCATCTTCCAAATTTATTCTTATCTTTTGACATCTCATTTAATTTCGACCCTTGATTGAATTATCTTATAATTCAATCTTGGCCCTTCATCCTTATCATTTTCCCTAATTTTAACCTAACCCTAATTCTTATTGCAACATTCAATCTTGATCATTGATTCTAGGGTTTTTTGTCATCTTCTCATCCTGGCCACACATTCAAAATTGCAGTTTTTATAAAATGACAATTTTGTTCTCATTTTGCCCCTCTCTGGCTCTCTCTCTCTTAACTCTTGGTCTCTCTCATGCTCAGATTTTAACTTAGGCTATTATTATTGTTATAGTCATAGTCACTTACAGTCATTGTCATTTTAGTCCATTGCAAGGTCATTTTATTTTATGCAAATCCTTCAACACTTGCATAGGGCTTAGTCATTTGTCATAGTTGCTCATACAAATCTGAGGGCATATTTTATTTACTGCAAGCTAGGAAGTGTAACAAAGGTGAAGCATGGAAGATGAAGACCTAGGGTAACATTGTCCCTTTTCGTTTTCATATTATTTCCTTTGTACTTTGTTATTTCAATGGATTTGATGTTATTGTGCTAATCCCTTTAACAAATTCTGATTTTCCCTTGATTACATTGGTGAACCTGACATATTTTAACACATTTTGAGAAATCTTGGAGTTGGGTTTCTTTTTGTTGCAGGTTTGACATCATTGTGGACAAAACCCTAGTTTCCAGAGATTCAACCATAACTTTCAAACGGATACGTATTTATTCACAATTTTTTTTTTTTTTAGATTGGAGACAATGTTTAGAGATTTCATTCCAAAAATCAGATTTTTTGGGGCCCATTTGAATTTTTTATAATTTATTTTCCTTTTTTCATAAAAAAATAATTTTGAGAGCAAATAATCGAATTTTTCAAATCTGTTTACATTTCTGGAAATCTCTTCAAATTTTGACAGGGGTCTACTCTTTAGTTTTTAAATTTGGATGTGAAATTATTAGTCAAAAAATAGAGTTTTTGAAATTAGGGTTTAAAACAGATTTGCTTAGATCTCACTCAAGGTTGCTGATCTGATCACAAAATATTTTTTGGAGATTTGAAATGACAGAATACGACTTCAGTCAAAAAATCAAAATTTTTGGAGCTATTTTGTATTTTTTATAATTTTTTATGATTTTTAATAAAAAATTAATATTGGGCACAAAATAGCGAATTTTTCTGACTTCTTTACATTTCTGGAAAGCTCTCCGAAAAATAATTTTAGTCTCTACTTTAATTTTGTATTTTTTAGATAAATAATATCTTCAAATAATCGAATCTAATTCGGCTATGTTAAAAATATGTATCTGAAATTGCAATTTTCTAATGAGCTTTTTTTTTTCATGGCTGCATTATGATATTATTTCTTTTGATTTTGTAGGTGATCATAAGGATTTTTAGTGGCAGAAATATCCTTCAGACACAACAAATTGGAAAGCAAATAATCAGGTGCACATATTCCATCTTCCATTTCTTAATCTTGTTTGTCACACATTTGGATTTGGGCTCTTAAAAAAATGAATTTTTTCTTCAATCACATATCAAAATTGGGTCTAAAACTAACCATTGTCTTCCTACACATTTGAATTGGGGTTAAAAAGAACAAGTGCTTCTATTGTTTGCATACAAACATTTCATTTCTAAGGGAAATTAATCACTGTGAGTGTGAATCAAGTGTGTGTGTCCTCCAAAACACCTCACTTGGTTTTCTTTTGTCATACCCTTTTTAGGAGGCCTGCTTGGAGCACACACCCCTCCAAGGGACGACCTCAATTGAGTGTGAATCTAAAAACATGCTCATTTGGGAGTTGAAATCCTGTCACTCTAAGCTAAGCCCCAAAGAACTTTATACCTTTGGGAAGTGAAGGTGAAGGGTGGGTTACCCCTTTCTCCCGGCTTATTGGCAAGATTTTTCTTTCAAAATTCTTCCTTAGTCAACCTTGTGCAATCTAGCTTGAGACCTAATTGGCCATACCCCACTTGACTAGTCATAGGGCTTGTTGTTGTGTATTCAAGTGCTTGATTAATCATAACATTTAATCTTGGAAGACAAACTTATCATTGTGTTTGGTGTGTGTGTTTATGCATTTACATGTAAAATCTTGTGTTTGATATTGCCCAAGTCAAACTTCCAATAAACACTTGCCACATTGTCCAAGTCATCTAATCTTGTTATTCCACATCATATCCTAATCATAGTCATTTCTTTCATCCAATCAACATCATTTTACACCATGACAACATTTGAAGACATAGCACTAGAGCTTATTCACATGCTTCATAAAGCTCAAACAAATCAAACACCTTTAGACCAACAAATCATTCAAAGCACCCATAACATTATCCAAAAACTTCAAACCAACCAATCACCACAAATTCAACAACTCATAGCACAAATCCAATACCTCATGGCCAATTTTCAAGTCCAACAAGCGCATTATCAAGTCCAAATGCCATTTCAACCTCAACACATTCAACCACAATCCTATCTGTCACCTTCATCATCATGCCAACCTAACACATCTATCTATTATGACAATGCCACATCAACATGTCCACCCATATCACAACAAGAATATAGGATCCCAAGTCCACCTGGGCAACAACATCAAGAGCCTTTAAGTCTTAATGCCACCTTTGACAAGGGGAACACCAATCTAGTCCATGCACCCTTACCACCATCCAATCAAATGAATATCCCTAATCCACCATGTCCTAGTCCTAATCCATTGGCCACTCCATCTTCTAACCCATCAAACTCTTCATTACCCCCACCATCATCTAATCCTCCATCAAATCAATCCCTTACATTTAGATATTTAAAACATAAATTGATGGAATTATCTAAATCCACCAATCCACCTACAAAGGATGTGACCCAAAGGCTACAAGAAAGGAATCAATTGCCACCATGTCATTCAACACATATACTTGAACATGTAAAAGAGTCCTCAAACGTCATGCCAAGTCCTTCAAGTCAACCATGTCATCCACAACCCCTTGAGCCAAGTCAAGAGTCTCCCCTCATAAGTCCAAGTCACCCTCTTTCATGCTCCTATGTTGTTGACCGTCAAGAACATGTCAAGTATCTCCAAGAGTCATCCCCTTGCACCTCCATTCAAGCAACCCAAGAGGCATGTCAAGAGCCTACTCCTAAGCATGTGGAAACATCAAGCCCTAGTCCTAATCAAGATCATATCATTTTCATCCAACCTGTCCATAATCTATATCTTTTCTATGATCAAGATGATATCCATAATAATGAAGATCCTATCAATGAGAAACTTGATCCTATACCCATCCATGAGCAAGATATTCCAATTTCACCACCACCTAGTCCTATCCATGATCCATTGACATCCACTCCCTTTGATGAGATACTTGCCTCCCAAGCTAGTATAGAAGATCAAACAAATACCTTGGATCTAAGTGAACACAATGCTAATCAAGATCCTAATGATCCCCCATCACCCATTATCAACCCCATTGCAAGTCCTCCATCATATCCACTTGGTCTTTCTAATAAGGAACTCGTGTTTAGTGTTCCACCTACACCTAGTCCCATTGTCCATTGCATACCCCAAAGACATCAATCTCAATATGTTGGTACTTCCCCCATGTCTCCTAAGTCCACCTCCTTCCATCATAAATCCTACCATACACCTAAGACATATGTTGCCATTCCACCACCGTCATCCTACAAATGTCAAAAGCATGTGACCATACACCTTCCTCCATCCAATTTACCACCATTACTTCCAACTCCTAATACCCCTCCATCCACTTTGCCACCTTTACTTCCAACACCTAATATTCCAATCATTCATAAATACCCTAAATATCCTAGTCATGACCAACAAATGCACACATTGTGTAAACATAAAGCTTCCACTCATTCCATCTACCCCATGGGATTCAAAAATAAAAATTTGGATGCCTCTATTTATAAAGTCAAAAATTATAAAGGTCTTAATGCCTTAGAATACAATTTCAAAAAGTCAAAGCCAAGTACATCTAAAAATCTATATAAGCCCATACCTCCAAAAGAAAAGTCTAAAAACAAAATGGTTTGGGTACCTAAGCAAAAATAAATCAAGTCGAATGAGACATCCACATCACAAAAATCCCAACCATCCCCTCCCATCCAAAATACACATTCCATTCAAAAATCTCAATTTCCTAAAGTCCACAAGAAAAATAAAAATCATAAAAACACTAAGTCTATGTGGATACCTAAAGCACTTCATCACCCATATCCTAAGCAAACATCTCCATTGCTTCCTACACCTCATCCACATCAAAAGCTTCAACGTTTATCACAATGTGTGCAACCATTGGTCATGGTTCCCTTCCATTTCACAACAATTCCACATACCTCCATCTCCTCATCCATCACTCATTATCCTATACATCTCCCCCATCATATCCCTATAGTCCATGCTTTTGGCTAAGCCTCCCCATTCATCTTTTTCATATTTCCCAACATAATCTGCATCATAATCCATTATTTTCCTCCACAATACACATCATAATCCATCATCTACCTAATCCATCTCCCTTTCATGTCATCCCTTACCAACATCGATGAGCATAATGACATTTGACATAGTCGATGCAATGATATCCATTTCTAGTGGGACTATCACCTTTCATGCAACTAGACACTTGAGTCCCTCCTATCCAAAAGTCAAAAAGTCAAAAAGTCAAAAAAGAAGAAGTAAAGAGAAATCCCTTTGTCCAATGGTGAAAACCTGGTAAACAGGCGCCCTGGATAAGTACCATGATGAAAACCTAGTAAACATGCGTCATGTGTAGGTTGATCTTCTATGTCACTTACACTTGGGGGCACAATGTTTTATCTATCCAACCTATCATTTTATGTCATATCATTTCCATCCTACCTACCATCTTTAGCCATCATACCTACCTATCATATTGGGTCCACTTATCCACTCTTCTCCTTTTGATCTTGATGAAGATATAGGGGCAAAATGTTGAAACATGTTTTTTGGGTATCTCTTGACATACCTCATCCTATCTAAACCAATCATATCATTATCCTATGGTCATCAGCTTTGTCACGAAAAATCCTAAGTCTTGTACCTAGAATGGGGCATGTCATTCCTATGCGACATAGTCTTTGGAGATCACATCCTTTCTCTCTTATGCATACATCCATTTCATCCATTAATCCCATTTATCTCCTTGCACCTAGACTTGGTTTTCCCCTTGTCATTGGTATCTAGCACAAAGGCTACCCAAACTTTCATCCATTGACACCTCAAAAATGTCAAAATCCAAAAAAATCATAAAATGACAAAAAGACAAAAAATATCATAAAATGTCCTGAAAAAAAAAAATCATAAAAGGTCTAGAGAAAAACACAAAAACATTCAAATCAATGTCAAAATCCTAAAAATGGAGTCAAATTCAGTCATGTCAGTTAGTCCATGTCATTGTCGAACTACGTTGTCTCTGCGCATTTGCTACGTAGGCAAGGCCATCAGTCGATGAGTCCCCAAGACATTAGGTTAGTCCTTTTAGGTTGGTCCAAATAAAATCATGGCATTTGTCACAATCGTCACATCAGTCAAATAAGTTAGACAGTCAAAATCAAACACAAGACAGTCATTTGAAACGTCAATGTCAAAATTGGTCAAAATTAGACAACACAATCCAATCAATCATACAGTCAACATCAGTCAACTTGCCAAAACACATATTACTCAAAACAATGTTAATCTCATCACTCTTTGGTCCTCTTCAAGATGTGTCCTTCTTGGAGTTAGACCTTTTCAAAATGTCCTTTTCCTTTTCAGGATGTGTCCTTCCTGACAATAGGCCTCGTCAAACCGTCAACACCAAATTGGCAAAACTCTTAAACTGTCAAAACTGTCAAAACAAGAATTCAATCTTTGGCAAACAAAATAAAATGGCTGTTAATCTTTCGGGTTTATCTTGTCTTATCTTTTGACTATCTTGGCTATTTTGTCTTATATTTTTTACTATCTTGTCTTTTTGGTCATGTTAATAGCTACCTCGAGGATGTCCCATGAAGGATTTAGAGGTGCAATGACGTCTCCTAGCCTATTTTATTTTCTTTGACTGCTGGATTGTCTCTCAACAAAAAGACGGGCAACTTCACCCTTAGTATGAGTTAGGACATTCCTTGTCTGTGACTGCCTATTTTTCAAGTGGATGACCTTGCACACCTTGGTCTACGTCATATCATAGTGTTTGTTGTCCATTTGTGTCATTTTTACTGCCCAATGATGATTAAGAGCAATAAATATTAGTCCTATGGCAATGTTTTGAAGGATTTGGTCTAGGAACTAACATGCATCTTCTTTAGTCTTGTCATCTTCTCTCATTTGTATCATATAGGCATTGCATCCATATCATCATCCATATCTTTTGCACTAACATTTCTTTTGTCTCTTCATAGTCTAGTCTTCTCATCCATTTTGAGAGCACACCCATGTTCTTGGAACCTGTCTGTCCTCTCGAGGGGGCATACCCCAACCCTCCTCGTCATTCTTCCTCATCTTATTTTGCACTGGGGCATATTTTTGACTTCTTTTCTTTGTCACAATGCGACATGCTACATTATGACAAAGAGGGGCAAAATGTAGACACATAAAATTGTCCTAGGCTTGCAACTCTTGATTATTCAACATTGCCCCTTTTCATTCTTAATAATTAAATAATTTTTAATTATTTAATTATTTTCTAAAGTCATAATTCTTCTATTAATTAAATAATTTTAATTATTTAATTAATTCATTTTTATCTTTATTCTCTCTTGATTAATTAAATAAATTTTATTTATTTAATTACGCCACTAATTAAGTTCCTCTCTTTAAAATTAAATAGATTCTAATTTATTTAATTTTTGTCCACTTTCCACTATAATTAAATAATTATTTTAATTATTTAATTATTCATTAGTCTTTTCTCTCATTAATTAAATAAATTTTATTTATTTAATTTAGTCCACTCTCTTGAATTTTGAATTAAATCATCATTTAATTCAAAATAATTCTTTTTGTCACATTCCTCCATAATTTTTTTTTTTTAGGCTGCAGGAATCAGGTAGCACGACCCCCTATAAACTGCAGTGCGCCTGGTAAACTTTTTAACATGACCGGCGGCGCTGGCGCGACACGCCCTCCGGTACCACGGGACGGGGGAGACTAGAACTCGTGACCAGCAGAGTCGCAACAGAATTACTTAGCCAACTGAGCTAGGGCCCCCACCCCACATTCCTCCATAATTAAATAATATCTTTATTATTTAATTATTTACTAGTCACCTAGAGTAAATAAATTTTATTATTTAATTTCTCTAGCAACCTCTTTGTCCGTGCCAGTCTTATCTTCCAAATTTATTCTTATCTTTTGACATATCATTTAATTTCGACCCTTGATTGAATTATCTTATAATTCAATCTTGGCCCTTCATCCTTATCATTTTCCCTAATTTTGACCTAACCCTAATTTTTATTGCAACATTCAATCTTGATCATTGATTCTAGGGTTTTTTGTCATCTTCTCATCCTGGCCACACATTCAAAATTGCAGTTTTTATAAAATGGCAATTTTGTTCTCATTTTGCCCCTCTCTGGCTCTCTCTCTCTTAACTCTTGGTCTCTCTCATGCTCAGATTTTAACTTAGGCTATTATTATTGTTACAGTCATAGTCACTTACAGTCATTGTCATTTTAGTCCATTGCAAGGTCATTTTATTTTATGCAAATCCTTCAACACTTGCATAGGGCTTAGTCATTTGTCATAGTTGCTCATACAAATCTGAGGGCACATTTTATTTACTGCAAGCTAGGAGGTGTAACAAAGGTCAACCATGGAAGGTGGAGACTTAGGGTAACCTTGTCCCTTTTGTCTTCACATTATTTCCTTTGTGCTTTGTTATTTCATTGGAATTTTATGTTATTGTGCTAACACCATTAACAAATTCTGATTTTCCCTTGATTACACTACTAAGCATACTTCGTGCTCTCTCCATCATTGTGCTATTGAATCTTTCTGCAACTCCATTCTGCTGTGGAGTATAAGGTGTAGTTTTGTGTCTTTTGATTCCATGGTCTTTACAGTATCTTTCAAATTCATCAGAACAAAATTCACTGCCATTATCAGTCCTTAAACATTTTATTTTTCTACCAGTCTGATTTTCAACAAGATTTTTAAACTCAAATTGACTGAACACTTCTAATTTTGATTTCAAAAAATAAACAAATGCTTTCCTTGAATAATCATCAATGAACGACACATATTATCTTGATTTAGACAATGAAGGAACATTCACTAGACCAAACACATCTGAATGGATATAATCTAACAAACCAGAAGATTTATGAGGACTATCATAAAATGAAACACGGTGCTGCTTTCCATATATACAGTGTTCATAGAATTCAAATTCAAAATTACAATCTTCAAGCCCCTCAACAAGATTTTTGTTCTTCAAGGTTTTTAAACCTTTTTCTCCTATGTGGCCTAACCTATGATGCCAAAGCATAGTCTTCTCTGCAGGAAGTTTTACTTCCGTAGAGTTTACATAATTAGGGATATTTTCCTTTTTACCTCCATGAGCAGCTTCTAGTGACTTTGAGGAGACACTGTTACATTGAATAGCTTATGCATCCAGCTTGTACAGGGTACCAATTCGAGCACCTCTAGCCAGCACCATTGAACCTCTAGTCATCTTGCAGCCACTTCCTGAGAACAAGACTTATACTCTGATATCATTAAGCTTACTGATAGAAAGAATATTTCGAGCCAGACCAGGTATGTGCATCACATCATCGATCCCCTTTATTCTGCCATCACGGAATTGGATTCTGACTCTTCCACAACCAACAATTTCCAAGGTTGAATCACTCACCAAGTACACCTTTCCACCATTGTATTCTCCATACTTTGTGAACCGTTCTCTGTGAGATGTCATGTGGAATGATGCCCCAGAATCAATCAGCTAGACATCATATGATGCCTGAGTAGCCAAGGCTACAATGAAGGTGTCACCATCACTATGAGAAGAACCATTATCAGAAGAGCCCTTCTTCTTCTTTTTCTCCTCTTTACAATCCTTTCAGACATGACCAGGTTGCCCACAGTTCTATCATTTCACCTTGGATTTTTTGCCATGAGACTTTGATCTCCCCTTTGATTTTGATTTGGACTTCTTGTCCTTCTTCTTGCCTCTATCTTTTGACCTTCCTTTGATAGCAAGAGCTTCCTTAGCCATCTTAGAAGATTTTCTTCTCATCTCTTCTGACAACAAAGAACCAACAACATCTTCCATCTTGAAACTAGATGTTGTACTCCCAATAGCCATCACTAGATGATCCCAAGAGTCTGGCAAAGAACACAACAAAAGCATACATCAATCTTCTTCTTCAATGTTTACACCAACAGATGTTAGTTGTGCGAGAAGCATGTTAAATGCATTCAAATGATCAACTATAGACCCTCCTTCCTGCATTCTCAAAGAGTAGAGCTTCTTCCTTAGGAATAGCTTATTCACCAAAGATTTCCCCTGATAAATAGATGCCAGTCTTTTCCACAAGAGAGAGGCAGTCTTCTCTTCATGCACATTGAGAAGAACTGAGTCTGCCAAATAGAGCCTTATCAACCCCTTAGCTTTTCTATCTACAAGGTCCCATTCTTCTTGCTTCATGCCTGTAGGTTTAGTTCTAGACACAACAAGCCAAAGATCTCGATCTACTAAGAGATCCTCCATCTTGAGTTTCCACAATTCAAAGTTACTGCCATTGAATTTCTCTATTTCAATCTTCCCAGATGAACTAGACATCTCAATCTGTAAATAGAAATAACAATCTCTACAAGACTCCCACTGAATAGTATTGACACAAAAAACTCAATGTACCCCCAAGGATAACACAACTGGCCAGGCTTTGATACCACTTGTAAGGAAAACTAGATGCAGAAAACAATTCTCCTAACGTCAATACCTCAGGAAAGAATGCAGAAGTACTTTAAAATTTACAATTACAGTCAAAGTTAAGATGCACTATGAAACAAATTATAGAAACAGAGTATTTGACAAACACACATGAACACTAGATATACGTGGGAAAACCCTTACAGGAGAAAAACCCACCACACCAAGAGAAATCACTTTGTATTACAGTAATAAGAATTACATACAACTTCCAAACTTATCTTTCTGGTGTCATTATATAGCAGCATTCATCATGTACATTCTTCGAACAAAAACTTCCAAGTTACAGCCTTTACAGATTTTAATTCCTTTTCTGATATAGTTTGAATTCTTCACACTCCACTGTTGATCAAACCACTATCCCACCCCCAAGGGTCTCCAACTCCAAACTATATCCATGGTATTCCTTGACTGTTGAGCTTTCTCACAGAACTCTCACAACGAACCAACTGCTAACGGTTCACTTTCAACTCCCTCTATTCATCCACGAGATTCCACGTATGACAGTCAGATGGTCAACATAATTCATAATGCTCTGGCATCTCGGTGAGACACTAACAGTGTCTCGCCGATGCCACATATACTTCATACCGCTATCGCCAAGAGTCATCGTAGTTTCCAGGATGTTATATCGAGCTCCAAGAGATACACTAAGTCATCACGTAGTCGCCCTGATCTATAGCTTTCGCCAGAAGGTCATAGTGAGTCACTAAAGTTATACCGAAGACACAAGTCATATCGAGCTCCAAAGGATAGTCGAAAAGACTCACATCTATCGCCGAGAGTTCATATTGATCTCCATACGTTTCATCGATGACCAATTGTCGCCAAGAGCTACCCCGATAGCCATCGGATATTGGCAAGACATTCACCATCGCTAAGAGGTTTCTTCGATAGCTTTGAGTTATATCGAAGGCTTTCACTTGAGTCTTTGTCACTGAGACATATCCACATCGGTAGGACATCTTACCGATAACATTTCCTTCGGCCAAGTCTCCCCGATGAATACAAAACAAACACTGTCGGCATAACATTTGCTTTTGCGGTGACTTCTTATCGAGTCAACATGAGTTACCCCAAGAACCACAAGGTACATTTTGTTGGAAAGACATTAACACTTCGTTGAGACATCTTAGCGAGAACCTTTAGCTTCACCGAAGACCATAGTCGCCAAGAGTCTCGCCGATACACGATTGAATGGCCTTTCGGCCAGAGGTCTCTTGGGCCCTATAAGGTCATAACGAATACATCATGCTATAGCGATAGACTGCATAGTGTAACCTTTTGGCAAGACAATTGCAAGGTCACAGCGACCTGTTCAGTACTGAATAAACATACTTCCTAGTTGGCTAGACAATCAAGATGTCACACCGACTTGGCTCTAATGGAGGTTTCAGCCTGTATAGTTTGAGGCACATATTTCCAACAACAACGAACCCCAAGTACACTAACTCCTTCACAAAACTACACTTCTTCAAATTAATCAACAATTTATCTTCTCTCAACTTCTCAAAGATTCTATGAATATGCATTAAATTCTCATCTAGTGACTTACTGAATATCAAAATATCATCTAAATACATAATAACAAAACTCCCCAGAAACTCTTTTAGTACCTCGTTCATGAGCCACATGAATGTGCTTGGTGCATTAGTTAGCCCAAAGGGCATGACTAACCACTCGTATAAGGCCCTCTTTGGTCTTGAAAGTGGTCTTCAATTCATCTCCCTCACGAATCTGAATCTGGTGATATCCACTCTTCAGATCAATCTTTGTGAAGTAATGAGCCCCACTCAAATAGTCCATTAGGTCATCCATCCTTGGCAAGGAAAATCTGTACTTGATTGTTATCTTGTTTATGGCCAAAGAGTCTATACATATCCTCTACTCCCCATCCTTCTTTGGTGCTAGTACTATAGGTACTACACATGGACTCAGACTCTCTCAAATCAAACCTTTCCTCAATAACTCCTGAACTTGTGTGTTCAACTCCTCATTTTCTGTAAGAGTCATTTTGTGAGCTTCCTTATTTGGAAAACTAAATCTAGGGATCAAGTCAATCTCATGACTAATCTTCTTCACTAGTGGTAAACCCTTAGGTACATTATCAGAAATAATATCCTGAAACTCATTCAATAATCTAGAAACTTCTATTGGCACCTTCTCATTATCTTCCTTATCCATTCTAGGAATCAATGCATAACACATATGCTCATGCTTCATGCCTTCTAAAAATTATCGTCCATCAACATAAAAAACTCTAGCACTACTGCATACCTTTTTTTCAGCCTCCTTCAAAGGTTTCAACTTATGGCAGACTCCATCCTTCATCAGGGAATAAGTGTTTGCATGGCCATCATGTATAGCTCTCCTATTGAATTTCCATGGCCTCCCCAAAAACCTGTGATATGCATCCATGGGGATGATATCATAGAGTACCTCATCACAATAGCTCTTGATCTTGAACTTCACCAAGCATTGCTCATTGACCAGAACTTTGTGGTCTTTCTGCAACCAGACAATCTGATACGGATGTGGATGCCTTTCCCTCTTCAGCTTCAACTTCGTAACCATCTCTTCTGACACCAGATTATCAATGCTCCGATTGTCAATAATGACATCACAAAATTTTCCTTCACATTTGCACCTTGTGCAAAATAAATTCTTCCTTTGTTCTGGCTCCTTCTCTTCCATCACCAAGGCTCTTCTAACCACTAGGGGTTCTCCTCTTTCAACATCATCTGAATGCTTGGATTGAGCCTCCTCATCTGCATGTGCAACCCTTGCATGACCTTCCGGCCTTCTATCTATCCTTCCTTAGTGTTGTGGACATTCATAGGCTCGATGCCCTTCTTCACCACATTGGAAGAAAGTTCCTCTGAAACTACCTCTTTTGGATCCTTGCCTAGATATTCCTCGTCCTCTACCTCTTTGATCACCACTATTTTGATCACAAGGGTGGTAGAAGTTATCACTCTTCTGGCCTTGGCTAGTACCCACATCTCCATTTTTCTTCTCATCCTCATTTCGGTTTCCAAAAGATCTTCCACTACCCCTTCCTCTTTAATCTCCTCATCCCTTTTGCTTGTTGTCAAATCTTGTGTTCAACTGCTCTAACTTTCAGAGCAAACTGGTATGCATCCTCAATGGTGGTCATTCTGACCAGGCTTAGCTCCTCTTGAATGCTTGACCATAACCCATTAAGATAATTGGCTATCTTCTCCTTGTTAGCCTCTACATGGTCCATTCTGATGATCATCTTGTGAAAATATTTTATGTATTCTTTCACAGATCTGTTTCCTTACTTCAACCCTTGCAATTTCTTCAATAGATCTAACTCGTAGTCCACTGGTATGAACTGTTTCTTTAGTTTCTCCACCATGCGATCCCAACTACTGATCTTTCCTTTTCCTCTTCGATTTCTCTCCAACTGGACCTCTTTCCACCAAATATTTACTTGGCCCTTTAGCTTCATTTTTGCAATCTTAACTTGATCTAGGTCCTCTATTTCTTCATACTCAGAATACTCTTCTAGCTCATTGATCCAATCGATCAATTCTTTCGGGTTCAGACTTCCAGAATAACTGGGAACTTCTACTTTGGGTCTTTTTTTTTATATTTTAAATGGCCCTTATCGGCCACATTTGATCTTGATTAGTCGCTTCTTCTTCCTCTTCTACATCTAAATCTTCCACCTCTTCTTCATCCTCACTTTCTTTTTTCCTTCTCAGGTATAACCCTTTTCTCATCTGTTCCTGCAATGCATCAATTTGTCTTTGGAGGGCTCTGAAACCCTTGACCACTAATGAATCTCTTCCACTAGCATTGCTACCACCTCTGCCACCTCTGGAATCACCCCACCTACTAGGCATCACTCTTGGAGGCATCTTGAATATCTCAAACCCACAACCACGATCCTGGTGCGAACTGCCTCACGATCGACAATATGTCCACATGCTCAAGAAAACCCGCTCTGATACCACCTGACAAGGGTACAACCTGAGACAAAAAATAACACACAACTAGAGATTATTATTATTATTCAGAATATGAAAATCTTACATGTAGAGGATCTCAAATTCTCAAGTTCTACAATACATGCAAGTTATCGAAACTACAAAAATTCCCCTTTTTGCAGTATGAGATCATTTCCTCCAAAAAGCTACCAAAAATTAGAAAACCCCACCCATAAATAGCTCCTTTTCAGTTTTGGAGCCAAAAAAACATTTGAATTATGAGTTTTTTCTATTTGGCGCTGAAAATTACAAATTGAAACTTAAATTTAAAACCACATTCAGAAATTCGCATGTTTTTGAAAGTGCACTAACTTCGGAAGCCATTACTTTTGATCCGGGACTCTATTTTTCGAACTGTTTGAACCATTGGAAAGGTCTCGAAGTCAAGGATGTGATCAAAATTTTCTACGCCAATTTTGGTAAGTTTTGGGTCCATTTAATTCCTCAAATCTGATCTGGAAGGTTTTCAAGTGTAATTTTGGGAGATTGAAACTGCAAATCTTTCAAACTGGGAATGCTCTCAACCTCATTCTTTTTCCAATGTTCTTATTTTTCCATTTTGAATCCTCCCATATAATTTTTTTCTCCAAATACCTTCAAATTCCAATACCTGCTAAAAATACCAGTTGATGAGAAAAAGTAGAAAAGCAAAACTGAAAGTTATGAATTACATTATGAAAAAAAGGGTATCCAAAATTACAAAAACATCTAAGAAACAACAAATAGGAAATGCAAATATTTTTGGGTGATGCAGAATTTCCCTTACAGCATTGGATGCTCCTGCATCATAATCTAAGATCAAGAACACTAATTTAAGATCTAATCCTACACTTACGAAATAAAACTAAGCTATTATAGAATTCAAGAAATAAGATCAAAATATGAAACCATACATGAATTCATGAAAAAGCATAGTGTTACTATCCCATAGTAGAGTGTGTTTGCCCAATGTTGGATTTTTCATATCACTGTGAAGCCTCCATAGTTCATGTACAAAATCTTGATATGTGAATGGTTGATTGAAGAAATGTTGAAGCTATATCAATGGTGTTTTGGCATTACTGCATTGTTTGAATAGGTTGATTCTCTGATCCTTTTTTGGTGAGGAAAGAGGTTTGTTATATAAAAAATGAGATTTCAAATGGACGATCATGATTAAACAATGTTGAATCAAGATCGATGGTTGAAAGGTGTTGAGAGGATTTAGACATGAATAATCTATGCAAAATAGATTGCACAAATTGTGTGGTTGAAGAAATAGATTGAATGATTGGTGGGATTGAATAATAGATTGATCAGTCACGATTAGATTGAGAAATTAGGGGATCATAATTTGCTCAATCAGAAATATATTGATCTGTCATGATTAGATTGAGAAATCAGGGGATCGTAATTTACTCAATCAGGAAAGTGGTTGAAAAAGATTAATTAATTGATTTAATTAATTAATTCATTTTGGAGTTGAATGTGAAAATCAAGTTTGACTTTTGCAAACAAAGTCACATTAGTTTGATTTGATTTTTGATCAATGATTTGAATAGTTTGATTTAATTATTCAAATTTTGGAGGGAAAGTGTCATAATTAAATTAATGTAATTTAATAATTCAATTAACTTAGGGGGATAATGTGATTTAGTCACATAAATAAATAATTGGTGTTATTTAATTAATCGGGATGAATAAAGTGAAGATTAGGACTTCATTAAATAAATGTAATATATTTAATTGGTTGAAATGATAGAAATGTGAATTAATTGAATAATGTCATTTTATTCAATTAATAGCAGAAATAGGGTTTTTGGGACTTCATTAAATAAATGGAATTTATTTAATTAGTCAAAAATGATGAAAAAGTGAATTTATTAAATAATGTTGTATTATTCAATTAATAGGGGAAATTAGGCTTTTGGAAGCAATTGATGTGAAATTCAGTGATGTTTGATGAAAATGATGCTGATGATGTGAAAATGTTGTTTACATCATGTGATAGGCGTTAGGTCAATTTTACATGTCTACACATGCATACAAGCATACATTCACACATACAAACATACATGCATTCAAACACACAAACATACATACATACATACATACTGTATACACATAAAAATGGTCATGTCTATAATCCTGGCAATTAATTAAATATTTATTATTTAATTTTTTTTTCTAAAAATCCTCTACATATGATTAAATTTAATTAATTTAATTATATTGTTCATTCATCTTATTCTTCTTCGTAATTAAATAAATTTATTTTATTTAATTATTTTCAGATGTCCACTTAATTAATTAAATAAATACATTTTATTTATTTAAATTAATTATCACTGTTTGAATTTAAATTAAATCTTTTGATTTAATTAAGTTTAAATATTTCTCTTTCTTCTATTTTAAATTCTTCTTCTAATTAATTAAATGTTTAATTTAATTAATTTCATAAATGTGATTTAATTAAATAAACCTTATTTAATTAAAGGATCTTATGTTTTCTTTCTAAATCACAATTAGATATTTTATTGAATTATGAAATCTTCTGTTTTCTTCTCATATCATAATTAAATATTTTATTTAAATATGAGATCTTCTGCTTTTTTCAAAAATCCTGATTAAAGCTTTCTTCTTATCACAAAACTTTCTTCTGCTTTTAAAAGCTTAATTAAATATTTTATTTAATTAAAAAAAAGCTAAATATCCTCCACAAATCAATAATTGAATTTTTAATTCATTATTTATCAGCTTTTAAATCTTTCTTTTATTCTTTTAAAGAAAGATGATTTCTTATCTTCTTCTCTGTCATAAAAATAGAAAAATCTTGTTTTCAAGTTTTCTTCTATTTTCTCTTCAGTTTCATCCTTCTTCAACCATTCGATCTACCAGGAATTATCACAACTGTCAATCAAGACAGCCAATCAGAATCATTCGAAAAACTCTATAAATACCTGTGTGAATCCAAGCATTGGTAATAGGCAATTAATTAGAGTTCATGCATTTAATTCCTTAGCATTTTAATATCATAGCATCATGTTTATTTCAAGCATATTAGTTCAATTCAATATCATAGCTTAATCTTGCATCATGCATCACATTTAAAATCTCATTCTTTAGGAAGACAGTTTGTTGAGCCTAGCCTACAAATCTGAGAGCAAAAGCTGGAATCGACAAAAACACTGAAGATAGAGGACAATAGGACGACAATTGAAGTAGAATACTGAGTTTGCATTTATTTACTTTTTATGTTTTGTTTTGATACAATGTCTTATTGGTGTGCTTGAATAGTATTTGTTTCAAATTCAATTACGCATATTATTTTTGATCACACATTTCTGGTGCCCACCATGGGGCCTATGCCCCCATTTTAGACTTATTTCTTGCAGGTTTTCTTGCAGGTTTTCTTGCAAGTTTTCTGACATTCGGCAGTGCATCTGGAGATTCAAAAAATTTCCGTTTTGTAGGTGTTTTAGCGCATATGAAGACTGTTTCAGTGCATATAGGAATTTTTGAAGAGCATATCGGAAACAGAGTGGCACATATGGGAATTTCTGAACAGCATTTAGGAGTTTAATTACCGCATATAGGACATCATTAGTGCATTTTGAAAAAAATAAATTTGCATTTTAGTTTAGCGCATATAGTGTCTGTTCCTGCGCATCCGGGTTCTGTTCCTGCACATCCAGATTCTATTTTTGGGCATCTATATTTTTGTTATTGCGCATTTAGGTTCTATTTTCATGCATTCAGGTTCTATTATTGCACATTTAGGTTCTGTTATTGCACATCTGAATTCTATTTCTGTGCATCTGGGTTGTAACAGAGATACTAAGTCTGACGCCTTCCGTAGACATAATTTTTTTTCTTTTTCTTGCTGGATTTAAAATGAATCAATCTAGGGTAGCCACCACATCTTTATCATGCAGTTAAAATGAACCCCATGTCTGTTGTGAAGCAACATATTCACTTAGATTAAATCATTTTTTATTTTGGTGCACCTAAAATGAATCTGTCTACTCTTCTTGACTATGTTTGAAAGTGGTAGGTGACTATGCTCTCACCCTGAGCAAACTAGGTGATCAAAAAACTAGACCCACTTTTCCCTGTGTAACTTTGACTTGATAATCGAAGTATCCTCCCTCCTTGCGCACTTGTGCGATCTTGGGTGTAAGAGAAATGGTTATTGACTCTAGAAATTGGGCCTGCCTGGGGATTTCATCACCTCAACGCGACTCAAACCGGCAATGGAGCTAAGGCCAAGCTACCCCCAACCAGTATATAAATGTAAATCTTAAGGGAAAACCTAAGGTTGCTTGTGCGGATGTGTCATACGGATGGAGTTGTACTCCCTTAAACCCTATTGATCTTAACCTTTTCAGGCTGGAGTGCTACCTTAATGGTGATTAATCTCTTGCCCCATGTATGGCCACTCGAACAGGGGTCCCGAACTAAATACCATTGTTTAGAAAGTCAAAAACCTTCTATTTGCTAGTCCAACACCGGTCAGTGTGAAGCCTTCCACACTTTCGCAGTCTTTACTAGAGGTGATCAGCTCGCCATGGGAGTTTCATGGGGGTTGGAAGCTTGGTTGGCTTGAGAAGAAAGTGCACTATAAGGGGGAGCCCGTGTAACCAAGCTTCTGAATTCACACGCTACTGATATGCAGTTGGGGAAACCCACATGGAATCTAGCGGATATTGTCCTGGCCTAACTTAGGTTGTGCTTGTCTTATTTTGTGCTTGGTTACGATCAACTTAAATCAGACTGTTTGCTGTGTTTTTCAAGAACATTAATTTGGATAAAGGATCATCCAAAACGAACATGAAAAACTTCAGCTAAAATTTTTTAAAACTGGTCAAAAAACTGTCTTTAGAGAATTGTTTTAGCGCATTTAGGAAAAACTGTAGCGCATATAAACTCTATTCTAGCGCATCCACTAGTTGGTTTAGCGCATCTGAGTCATTTTTCAGCGCATTTAGAGACTGTTTTAGTGCATCTACTTCTTGGTTTAGCGCATCTGCGCTCTATTTCTACGCATTCGAGGTATTCTGTAGTGCATTTGACTTTTTCTCCAGTGCATATACCTCTTTCTGTAGCGCATTTAGGGAACAGAATAGTACTTTTAGGTTTTTGTCAAAACAATTTTTTTTACACACCAGAATTTCTAATATTTCTATCCCATGTTGAGAAAGTGGAAATCAACCAAGTTCGTCAAGAAATCAGTCTTCAATAGGATCAAGAAGCCCAAAATGAACTTAAGTTACAAGAAAACTTTAGACCACAGAGAATTCTTGTATAAGAGTCAACACGTCTTGCTCCATTATCACAAATTTCTCCATAGATACCAAGACTACATTAGAGGATTCACTGACGATTACGCTATAGAACCTTTAGCTACTCAAGCTTATTATCAAAGATTAGCGTTATCTCAACATCACAATCTTAATCAACCTCTTGAGTTCGAGAATATACCACAACCTTCAATTGAATATTCAACGCATCCTAGTCAAATCCTTTAGTGACCTTTTTGATCATATCATAAGATTCCTTTCATATGCCTATTTTTACAAGATCTCAATACAACAAAATAGGAGAAGAGTCTCAATGAGAGAGTCCTACCCATAACATTCAAGAAGAAGGTGAATGTGGTAATCCTCATTTTAGTGTGAATCACAATCCTCTTTTCAGTGATGACAATATGGCTGATAGAGAGGAAAATCCATCTCATAAGTACAAAGAAATGAACAAAACTCCTGTAGATAGTGACAATGAACAAGAGGAAGAACTTCACATTAGAGAGGATGAACAAGACCCCAAGTTTCTTAAAGCCATAGAAAAGATCCTACAACGTGACAAAGAAAATTATTTTCTCTTCCTAGCCGATCAAGGAGCTAAACTACCTAAGGATTTTGATACTGAGAAATTAAAAAGCAAAGAAGAAGAAACATCCCCATCTAATCTTACTATTCTTACTCAACAATTTAAGGCACTCCAAGGACAAATCAAAGAGTTACAAAGGGGGACCACAACAAAGAAATACACTCTTGATGACATATGTCCTTATTCTTTTGATAGAAGTCTCAACATGATTCCATTTCCGAAACATTGTGAAATTCCCAAATTTGATTGTTATAATGGGAAATCGGATCCAATTGATCACGTTAGAGACTTCTGAAACATGACATTGGAATTTTCTCATGGAGATACTTATTTATTTTGATTGTTTCCTAGGAGCCTTGGAGTTAACTCTATGGAATGGTTATCTAAGATCACACCTCCTGTTCAAACATTTGAGGAATTGATCAATTTGTTCATAACACAATACGCCTACAACATCCAACACCAAATCACCATGATTGATCTTTTCAAAGTTGCACAAAAACCTGGTGAAACTTTCACTACCTTTCTTCAAAGATGGAGAAGAATTTTCGCTAGGTATCCGCGTCATGTTCCTAAAAAGGAAAAAATGGTTACTTTCATCAATAGCCTAAATTTAGAAATGAGCTATCGCTTAAATCTACATTGTCCACTGTCCTTTGAGAAATTGATTGAGGATGCCATCACCATTGAAGGTGCTTTGGTCAAAAGAGGGACAATAAAACTTGACAAGGACAATCCTAGCTCATCTAACCATTAGAACAATCAAGACAAGTCTAAATTTTGGACTCGCAACAAAAACATTGTAAACGATGGTGTTGTAGATGCAAATCATGTCGTGACTAATCCGTTTGTTCTGAGTACACCAAATACTACTCGTAACAATAATTACAATAATGTCAATTCAGTCACAAATCAAGGAAACAATCTTCCCCCTCCAACGAACAACAATCAGGGGAATGTCAACAACCAAAACTACTGTGGAAACAACAACAACAACACCTTAGGGAATACCTCAAACACGAAACCACAACGCTTTTCATTCTTCTCTAGTAGAAGAACTTTCACTCCACTAGGACAATCCTTGGAATCTGCTTTCAAAGAGGTTATAGAAAAAAATTTCCTTACTTTGCAACCTCAATGCAATTATGAACCTAGTGTAAAACCTCCATCATGGAATGAAGCTTATTATTGTGATTATCATAGGTGCAAAGGTCATCGTACAAACAACTATCAAGCTTTGAAGCATGCTATTCAAGACCTAATTGACAAAGGCATTATCATAGTAGAAGGACAACAAAAATCCAATGAAGATCACCAAGCATTTTGCAACCCTTTACCAAATTATCAAAAGGGAGAGTCTTTTGACAAAAATGTGAATCAAATCGATGACACTATAATCCGTGACCTCTACATGGATGATAAGCGAATCAACGTTATAAAAATCAAGGAGAAGATAGACAATAGACAAGTTAATGTCACAACGAGAGCACAAGCTAAAGTTGTCTTGAAAGGTGCTTCTTCGAAATCCACTGAGCCTTTCCCTCAACATCGATATGACTTAGTTAACCAACTTCAAAAGATTCCGGCCCAAATTTCCATTTTAGAACTCCTAAATATTTCTCCTGCACATAAGGAAATTTTAGACAAGGCCCTTTTTGAAACAACTGTATCCACGGATTTGGATGTGAACCGATTTCAAGCCATGGTAGGACACTTGTCCTCACCTACATGTCTTTCATTTTCAGACAAAGATGATGTTTCCATGACTCATCCCCACAATTCATCATTATACTTAGAGGTCATGATCCATAAGTTCTATGTTAAATGTGTCCTAATAGATGGAGGGGCTGGTTTAAATATATGTACCTTGAAGGTGGTTCAAGCTTTAGGATTTTCAGAAGACTCCATTGATCCTAGAAGGAAGATTACTATAAAAGCCTATGATGATGAGGAAAGAACGTTTAAAGGTCTAATCATGCTACCAATCAGAGTGAGACCTGTTATCAAAAATACCTTTCGTCAAGTTTTAGACCGGGATCTTGCATACAACATCTTGCTGGGTCATCCTTGGATTCATGAAATGCAAGCTATTTCATCCACTTACCATCAATGTCTTAAGTTTCCATATGACAGACAGGAAATCACTATATCAGCTGATAATTCAAACATCCAATCTTGTGCCAATGTCAAAGCTAGTCAGGATACTTTGGTTCCAAACAATCGAGAAGCACTTGCTAATACTTCTCCTAAGAATGATACACAAATCAGTCAATTAGCCAAAAGCTTTGACAAGAAATTACAGTTCAAGGAAAGTGGAGTCGGGGAATATTCGCTTTGTCTTGCTAATCTACCTACATCTCCTCGATCACATGGAAAACCTTCTATTACACAACAACAAATATCAGTAGCATCAACATCATCGCAAATACAAACAGAGCCTACTACCAAGTTCAATGGACAATTTATCAAAGAAAAATTCCCCATGGGAGATCCTGAGGACACAACAATTCTGAATTGGCTTTATAAGGATGAAGATGAAATAGTTCTAAATGTCACCTTACCAACTAACAGATATGGGAAAGGGTATTCCATCATGTGAAAAATGGGCTATGACAATGGTCCTCTTGGAAAAAGAAAAGAAGGCGTAGTTGAGCCTATCCATCTTCCAGGGCTTGCCGCATATGATAAAACTGGACTAGGCTATGACTTTACCCCATCCAACCAAGCACAGGGTAATGTTTTTACACTGCAAGAAGGTTCTGATAAGAAAGAGGCATGTTTGGCATCAATCCTGAATTTCATAGAAAATAACTCTAATACAGATTCTACTGAATATGAATGGGATACCATCCATGATGATGAATTTTGGAGAGATAAAGAGGTAGATGTCATACACACATATACACCCACTTTAATCAAAGGAGAAGGTTCAGGGTCCCAACCACAAGGATCTGAACTACAAAGCAACTATGAGTCTAGTGATACTGAGTCAGATCTTAACGAACAAGACTATCAAGAGAATAGTACCATCATTGATCTACCTCATGCCTTGGATCCTATCGATAACTCTGTTTTGACCCTAACCATCGCCGATTTCACACGACCAAATGACTTGTTACCTTTGATCCATCCCGATCTCATTGATTGGGACCTAACTGAACCTAGTGACTTGCCTATTTTTCCAAATGACGAAGCTATCATAAACTTCCTTTGCACAGATGATGTAAATAATTGTTCCACTAGCAATTTTCAGTATGAAGTCTTTAATCAGGAGAGTGTCAAGTCTCCTAGCTGCAAAAATGAAAATAAAGAAAAACGATCTAGTGGTGAAAACCAGAATCTGGTAGTGTTAGATCAGACAAAAGATAAAATAAAGAGCGTATCAGATGGTGAAAACCTTTTCAAGGCACTAGCTGATGGGAAACTTGACACTCTCTTGGAGCATTATCATGAGCGATCGCCCATCTTGATCGAGCCTACAAAGGAAATCAATATTGCAACTACAGATAATCCAAGGATTCTATAGGTAGCTGAATCAATGACAAATAAAGAAATCCCAGAGTTCATGAAATTTCTCAAAGAAAATCAAGTCAATTTTGCTTGGTCATATGCAAACATGCTAGGTCTTGATCCTGATCTCATAATGCATCATTTGTCTATTAAACCAGGAGCTAAACCAGTGAAACAAAAACTCAGAAAAATGCATCCTCATGTTGCACTACTGGTTAAAGAACTCAAGAAACTCCTAGATGCAGGATTTATAAGATCAATTGCCTATGCAGAATGGATCTCCAATATTGTCCCAGTAGCGAAGCAGGATAAACGCATTAGAATGTGCACTGATTTCAAAGATCTTAACAAGGCCTACCCTAAGGATGACTTTCTGCTTCCAAGCATTGACACTATAGTTGATTTAACAGCTGGCCATGCCATGTATTCATTAATGGATGGTTTCTCTAGATACAACCAAATCAAGATTGCACTAGAAGACCAAGAGAAAACAGCTTTCACTTGTCCGTGGGGAACATACTGTTGGAATGTCATGCCTTTCAGTCTAAAGAATGCTAGGGCTACTTATCAAAGAGCTATGACTACGATCTTTCATGACATGATGCACACATTCATGGAAGATTATGTGGATGACATATTGGAAAAATCATACACTAGAGAAGGACACTTGGAGATACTGTCAAAAATATTTACCAGATTGGAAAAATTCAAAGTTCGCCTAAATCCTAAGAAATGTGTTTTTGGGGTCACATCTAGAAAATTTTTAGGATATATAGTTTCAGAAAAGGGAATTGAAGTAGATCCTGCTAAAGTTCAGGAAATCATGGAGATGCCTCCCCCAAAGAACATCAGTCAATTGAGATCATTACAAGGGCGACTTCAGTCCATCAGAAGATTCATTGCACAATTGGCTGACAAAAGTCTATCGTTCACATATCTCCTGCATAAGAATGTTCCTTTTAGATGGGATAACAAATGTGAAATGGCATTTCAACAAATCAAGTAGTACCTGATGAACCCACTAGTTCTAGTACCACCAAATCCAGACAAACCATTGATCCTATATATTGCCGCAACCGAGACATCCTTGGGGGAATTATTAGCACAAGAAGACCGTGAAGGGAAAGAACGTGCAATCTATTACATCAACAGAACACTAACAAGTCATGAACTCAACTATACTTTCATTGAGAAGGCTTGTTTAGCAGTAGTCTTTGCTTCACAGAAATTTCAACATTACATGTTAACTCAAAAATTGATCCACTCAAGTATCTACTAAGTAAAGCATCACTAACAAGAAGGTTAGCAAAATGGGTTATGATTTTGAGTGAGTTTGACATCCACTATGTTGATCGCAAAGCAATTAAGGGACAAGTCATCACTGATCAACTAGCAGACACTCCCCTACAAGCAGAACACCCCTTGCACATTGAATTTCCAGATGTCGATGTTTTCACTATAGAATTCAAACAACTATGGTCCTTATACTTTGATGGTTCTTTTACTCAACATGGATCGGGGGCAGGCATTCTCTTTGTCACCCCTCAAGGACATACCATTCCTCGGTCATATAGGTTAATGTTTCCATGCACCAATAACATAGCTGAATATGAAGCACTAATCACCGAACTAAAGATAGCATTGGAATGGAGGATTATCGAGCTACAAGTTTATGGTGACTCACAGTTAGTCATTAACCAAATCAATGATGAATATCAGACTAAAGATGACAAATTGTTGCCATACAAGAAGATGGTCAATGACTTCAAGAAGTACTTTGTAGACATTCAGTTCACACAAATTCCAAGGCTCGATAACAAAGTAGCTGACGCTATGGCTACGATCGCATCATTGGTACAACTCCTAGAAAAATAGACTCGCTATGAATTTCTGGTGGAACAATTATTTAAACCTGCTTATGACACACCCGAAAGCCAAGTTATCTACCATTTGGTAGGATCTGATTCACCCTGGTATGGTAAGATTTATGCCTACCTAAAAGATGACATTTTACCACCTGACTTATCCCATAACCAAAAACATAACTTTATCTGACAATCCTCTCGCTATACCCTTATCGCTGATACCCTTTATCACCGTGGTCTTGATGGTACTTTACTACGATGTCTTGAATGTGACGAATCCAACAAAAATTTACAAGAAGTTCATGGGGGAATTTGTGGTACTCATTCGAGTGGACTAACCTTATCCAAGAAATTGATTAGAATGGGTTACTACTAGCCTACAATGGAGAGGGAATCATTCACTTTTGTTAAAACATGCTAAAATGTCAGATTCATGGGAATCTTATTCATGCTCCTGCACAAGAACTTCACTCATTCACACCAACCTGGCCATTTTCTCAATGGGGGTTAGATCTAGTAGGGAAAATTCATCCTTCATCCTCAAATGGGCATAAGTTCATCATCACGGCGACAAAATATTTCACTAAGTGGATTGAGGCAGTACCTCTCTCTAAAGTCACTCGAAAACAAATTTCATCCTTCATACTCAACTACATTATTTGTCGATATGGTATTCCTAATGCCATTATTACAGATAATTGTCGACCTTTCAAAAATCAGGATGTTGATGAACTTTGTGAAAGATTCCATATTCAGCATAGATATTCAACACCTTACTATCCACAAGGGAATGGCCAAGCAGAGGCCTCAAACAAGACTATACTAAAGATTTTGAAGAAGACCGTCAATGATTCAGGGAAAGATTGGCATGTTCAACTCAATCCCGCCTTGTGGGCTTACAGAACTAGTGTCCGAACGCCAACAGGAGCAACACCTTTTGCCCTTTTCTATGGAGCATAAGCCATATTGCCTTTAGAGGTTGAAATACCTTCACTAAGAGTATCACTGAAAGGTCTCATAACAAATGATGAATATAGAGTTTCCCAACTACAAGAGTTAGAACTTCTAGATGAAAAGAGACAGAGAGCAGCTGACCATTTGAAAGCATACCAACAGATGATGTCTCGCAGCTATAATAAAAAAGTAAAGCCACATACCTTTCAGGTGGGTGATCTAGTTCTGAAAGAGAACCCACGCAATCAACAAGATAGAGAAAAGAAAGGAAAGTTTGAACCAAATTGGCTAGGCCCTTACATGGTTATTGCAGTTTATGGTTCGGGAGCATACAAGTTATCAACGCCAAAAGGTGACCTATTTGATGAACCCATCAACAACATGCATCTTAAGAAATATTATGTTTAAGCAGAAAAATTCCTAAAGAAATACAAAAATAGCAGAAAAAGTCCTGAAGAAATACAAAAACAGCAGAAAAAGTTTTGAAGAAATACAAAAAAAGTAGAAAAAGTCCTGAAGAAATACAAAAACAACAGAAAAAGTCCTGAAGAAATACAAAAACAGCAGAAAAAGTCCTGAAAAAAATTCAAAAATAGTGGAAAAATTTACAATAAAAAAAAATAAAAAAAATGTCATAGGGTGAAAACCTGGCAAACAGGCAGTCTATTGATAGAAAATTCACAAATAAATAAATAAATAAAATGTCATAGGGTGAAAATCTAGCAAACAGGCAGTCTATTCACAGAAAAATACAAAAAAAATCAAAAAGAATTTAGAAAAATGCAATAAAAATAGATAGTGAAAATCTGGCAAACAGACGCTATATGTACCTCTCCATCTATTAGTTCCTATTTTGCACTTTGGCTTTTCAGCTTCCTTTTTCTTTTTTTGCATATTTTTTTCCGCATCTTAGGGTTATACTCGCATCATCCTGCCTTCATTTTCCTGGAGTGATAAAACATCTTACCATGGCTTGATCGTTGTACATATTCCTTTCCGCAAGTTATGTCAATAAACGGGGCAAAAACTCAACTGGGGGCACTTACCTTTCAGAGCATACTAAAACAGCTGAGCAATGTCATAAAATCCAATCATGCGAACAAACAACAAACTCACGCAAAACCTTATCCAATCATCGAAGCCTTATCATGAACAATTTTCAGCCGATACCATATCATTGTCTATTGGATGGTCCAAAAATCTGAATAATGTATGAAATAACAGTATTACACTTGGAACAAAAGTTGTTTGATTTTTGATATCATTACTCTGGAGCACACTCAATGATGTACTGAACTAGAGTGGCAAGGAACGAGAATGATTTTTCTTTGTCTGTTGTCTTGAGGTTAGCGGTCAATCTGATGCAAATATGTCACAGGACATGATTACCAAAGCAATATCATCGATGACAGTTCCACATTTACATCGGAAGGGTGGTTAATCTTTGTCTGTTTATGCAAGAAATGCTCAGGTCATCTCGGTTCAATTATACCTCGATGCTTGTGTTCGCTTGCTCCATCAAAAATCATGAAAGTGGTACTCTGGTCATCATTGGCGCTAATTTCCCCTATGATGCTTGTACATACTTCCAACATTTTAAATGCTCTATGATGATTCAAGACAACTTATAACAGGCTCAAAAAATTGGTTAGTTTCATTTAGTTGCATATTTGTTAGATCATTGTCTATATCTGCATATTGGATTCACATCAGTGTTTTGAAAGGCTGAATGAAAACATTAATGGTTGTCATGTAGTTTTGAACTCTTTGTGGAGGACATTTGGACATCTCATTCATCATCATTTCATCATTATCATTTATCATTTCTTTCATTCATTTTTTTCATTACCATTCTCATTTATCCTTCATTTCCATTTCATCATTTTATCATTATCATTTATCATTTCTTTCATTCATTTTATCATTATCCTTCTCATTTCTCATTCATTTATTTTATCATTCATTATCATTTTTTTCATCATTATCATTTTATCATCATTATCATTATCATTATCATTATCATTATCATTATCGTTATCATTATCATCTATCATTATTATTTATCATTATCATTTATCATTATTCATTATCATTTTATTATCATTATCATTTAGCATTCATCCATCATTATTATTCTCATAATCATTTTATCATCATTATCATTATCGTTATCATTATCATTATCATTATCATTATCATTATCATTATCATCTATCATTATTATTTATCATTATCATTTATCATTATTATTTATCATTATCATTTATCATTATTATTTATCATTCATTATCATTTTATTATCATTATCATTTATCATTCATCCATCATTATTATTCTCATAATCATTTTATCATCATTATCATTTATCATTCATCCATCATTATTATTATCATAATCATTTATCATTCATTATCCTTTATCCATCATTATCATTACCATTATCATTCTCATTTTTCATTTTTCATTTATCATTATCGTTATCATTACCATTCTCTTTTCTCATTCAATCATTTTTATTATTATCATTTTATCATTTATCATTTGCTATTATTTATCATCATCATCTCGTATCATTCCATTACCATTGCACTCATTCCTTTCATATTATTACATTCCACATTATTATCATTTCATTATCATCACATTCCCATTTTCATTACATAAACATTACCAAACACATCATTTATCTTTTCACCATTATTATTATCAGTATCACATTCATTACTACCATTCTCATATCACAATTTCATGATGCATTTCATATGCATACTATTCATTTCTACATTTGAAACAAAAATTCAAGAATCAACATCTCATATATACATTATCACAATCATTGCATCTACATCCTAGATTATCCGTCTGCATCATATCATTAAACCATCCTGCATTACAAGATTAGTCCGCCAAAACAATAATAAAAACATATCAAAATCCATCTCATATCATACATGCATAAAAGTAGCATCCATATCACATCCAAAATGCACAAACATATCATCATCAAAAACATCGCCGTTGCATATCATCGCTCATCAAAATAATACAAATGTCCAATGTCCAAATGAAGCTAGCAAGTTCAAAACATGATACATGAGATATGATCAAAACTCAATATACATGCCTTGCATATGTGTAAAACTATATCAGTCCCAAACACTAGCTGGTAAATGGCCCTAAAGGAGCTGGTTCCGAAGGAGGTGGCCTGCCACTAGTCCCTACATCAGGATCTCGTCGAGGCCCTGTAACCTCTCTGCCATGTGTTGATGTCCTTGATCGGGTCCTCGTCCTGCTATGTGATCGTGGATAAGGCTCTTGCCGCTCGGGAGGGCATAACTCCTCATATCGAACTCTATAGTACTCGACCTCTCTGGCTACCTCAAATCCCTCTGCAATGGCCTCCCGTAAGGATGTACTCTCTACGGTACCCATGAGTCTCTGTGCCACACCATCGACCTCTAGTGCCCGCCGTCTAAGGGAATCCCTCTCTGCTACCAACTGTGTCACCTGGGAATCAGGGGCGGGCATCTGAGCCTGTACCTATGCCTAAGCCTGAGCCTGTATCTGCGTCTAGGCCTGTGAAAGTTGTGCCTGTAACTATACGATCACACTCTGAGCCTGAGCTAGCTGGCTCTGTAGCTATGCCTGCTGTCCTTGAAAAGTCTGAACCTGACCCTGCAATGTAGCTATCTCTGCCTGCTGAGAAGAGGATGACACCCTAATCACTGTCTGTGGTCTACCACCGGATTTGGCTCGCCGAACAATCTGTGCTCTGCCCAGACTATCCAACCTCTGTTGCCTCTCCTCATCCCCATCATCTCCCCTATCATCCCCATCATCTGAGTTGTCCTCGTCCTCATCTCCTCCTCCGCTCTCCTCACCCTCCTCTCCCTCCTCCTCCTCTCCCTCCTCTCCTCCGCCCATCGCCTGCTCTCCACCAGCCACATCCCCCTGTATCCCTGCCCCTGGCTGTGGTGCTACCCTAATCGCCCGTGGCTCATCTGGCACTGTAAATCATGGAAATGGATGCGTATGAAAATACTGTGCATAATCATCTGTCATCCCTGCATCCTGCACCTTTGGCCTGTCGGTCCATACCTCAGGTTGTAAGGTAGAATACTCTATGTATGTTGCCTGGTATCGAATGCATGGTCCCCATCCTGGATCACCCTTGCACCGCCCATAATGAGCAACACCCTGGGGCATACCCTGTGTAAATCCAAACTGTCTCAGGACCCATAATGCTAGAAATCTCTCAATAATAAAGGGAGTCCACCCTATCAGATATCGTGGTCTGCAGACAAAAGGCATCTCTAAGTGATCAGTCGCCCACGCCTCACAATCCGTGTAGGGTCTCCATATCACTACATCAATGTCATCCAATACCCGTCGCCAATACTCTACCTTGCCCAACTTTTGCTGGACAAGTGCACCAGAATATGCATACACGTAGGGCCTCCTTGCTGGCCTATCTCTCGTGCAATGTGGTCTCGTGATCACAAAGTGCTCCCATGCCCAGATCTGTAGCAATGTCACCCCACTCGCCAAACTAGTGGATCCTCTATATACAACCTGATGGAGATCATGATACATGTCGGCCAATACACAGCTCCCCCAGGCAAACCTCCGTGGCTCTGTCACCATCCACTCCAGCATCCTACCCCAACCAACTACGAATCCCTTCGACCGATGGTCCGGTCCAAGGAAGCCTCCAATAAATGTAGCCAACACAGCAACTAAGGCTAGATACCTACTGAAATCCTCCCAATCTATCCAGTAGCCACAAATACTCGCATCGCCACATATCCGTCGTAGCGCCTCGGTACCACCAATCTCCTTGTGGTCATAAACCACAAGGGCACCAACAACTAGGATCCCAAGAATCCTGTATACATCCTCGGGCGTCACACTCATCTCACCCGTCAGCAAGTGAAAGGTGTTATGCTCCGAGTGCCATCTCTCTGCCAAAGCGGTCAACAGTCCCCTGTTGACGCGAATACCTCGCGGCATCGCCAACAAAGGTCCTAGTCTGCAATCTGCAATCAACTATAACTCTGCAAGAGTAAGCTCTCCTATCCGCTCCCAACATAGTGGGAACCACTCTCTAATCTGGAGGCTTTTGAAAGCCCCTATTTTATTTGATCATCACAAATGACACATCAATCAGATTCATATCATGTGATATATCTAGCCAAAAAATCATATCAATGACCCATATCAAGTGCTACATCAGTCTATCTGAATGTCAAATCAATCTACTCTATCATCATTTACTATTTGTTTTTTCTTTTCAGGAAAGCAAATTTATCAACACACAAATCATTTTCTATTTGTACTTCAATCATGAATGCAAATTTATATCCTCATTTTACTATTTGGTTTCTATCATAGAAAGCAAATTTATCAAACATCTACTCTCTTTTTTTTCAATCGCGAGAAGCAAAGTTATTAACCACAAATCAATCAATCAATCACTTTACTCTTTGTTGTTCGTTACAAAGTTATCAACTATCTACTCTTTGTTTTCTATTATGGACGCAAAGTTATCAGTTCTCTATCAGATTTTCTATCATATCAGCATGATGGTACTACAATTCATCTATCTATTGACTAAGGAAGAAATTTAAATCATCATTTTTCATCACACAAGCGTTCTGTGGAAAATTTCCTAAATGCGCTATTCTATTGCCCAGATGCGCTAAAACACAAATGCGCTAAAGTTTTTCTCATATGTGCTAAACTGTTCCCTCGATGCGCTAAAACTTGGGATGCGCTATTCTATCCTGCCTATGCACCACTTTAACTCTCAAATGCGCAACTCTATCAATTTCAAACCCTAGCCCTATATGCGCAATTCTGTGCCCTAGATGCACTACAGGTTCAAACTAGCCGATTTTACCCTAGATGTGCTACTTTATCTGTCGAATGCGCTACAGGATCATTTTTAACCTACGCTTAGATGCACTACGGAATTTCCTATATGCGCTACAAAATTTTTTGAATGCACTAAAACTTTTCTCAAATGTGCTGAAACGTGCGAACAAAACTGAAAACTGACCTACAACATTTGCAAAATCGATCCAAAATGCGAAATTTGAAATCATAAACGGTTGGAATCACTCACCGGGGGTCCATACGTAGCTGGTCTCTAGTATCGGCACACTCACTCGAATCTATGTCTGTGCAATGGGATCTCCATCTCGCCAAGTCACTATCATAGCTCACTTTTCACTGTAGCAGCAGGGTGAAAATGACACTTCATTTTACCCCTTTTACCTTTTAAGGGTCTATTAGAGTGGGAGTTAATGACATTTTTCATTCCTTCCATTTTCTATTTCATTGGGCCATCACAAACATCATTTATCGGGAGTTAAATCATTGTTTCCCTATCATTCTCGACATCATCTTCCATGATTTACCTTCCGAGGGGGCATCATCGACATCAAAAATCAGAAGCATATCGGGCAAATTTTTTTATTTTCTTTGAAGCAATGCATTTCACACATCACTTCAAAGAGGGAAAAATGTATACACATAAAATGGTCATGTCTATAATCTGGCAATTAATTAAATATTTACTATTTAATTAATTTTTCTAAAAACTCTACATATGATTAAATTTAATTAATTTAATTATATTGTTCATTCATCTTATTCTTCATTAGTAATTAAATAAATTTATTTTATTTAATTATTTTAAATGTCACATAATTAATTAAATAAATACATTTTATTTATTTAAATTAATTATCACATTTAATTTAAATTAAATCTTTTGATTTAATTAAGTTTAAATATTTCTCTTTCTTCTATTTTAAATTCTTCTTCTAATTAATTAAATGTTTCATTTAATTAATTTCATAAATGTGATTTAATTAAATAAACCTTATTTAATTAAAGGATCTTATGCTTTCTTTCTAAATCACAATTAGATATTTTATTGAATTGTGAAATCTTCTCTTTTCTTCTCATATCATAATTAAATATTTTATTTAAATATGAGATCTTCTGCTTTTTTCAAAAATCCTGATTAAAGCTTTCTTCTTATCACAAACTTTCTTCTACTTTTAAAAGCTTAATTAAATATTTTATTTAATTAAGAAAAAGCTGAATATCCTCCACAAATAAATAATTGAATTTTTAATTCATTATTTATCAGCTTTTAAATCTTTCTTTTATTCTTTTAAAGAAAGATGATTTCTTATCTTCTTATCTTCTTCTCTGTCATAAAAATAGAAAAATCTTGTTTTCAAGTTTTCTTCTATTTTCTCTTCAGTTTCATCCTTCTTCAACCATTCGATCTGCCAGGAATTATCACAACCGTCAATCAAGACAGCCAATCAAAATCATTCGAAAAACTCTATAAATACCTATGTGAATCCAAGCATTGGTAATAGGCAATTAATTAGAGTTCATGCATTTAATTCCTTAGCATTTTAATATCATAGCATCATGTTTATTTCAAGCATATTAGTTCAATTCAATATCATAGCTTAATCTTGCATCATGCATCACATTTAAATCTCGTTCTTTAGGAATATAGTTTGTTGAGCCTAGCCTACAAATCTGAGAGCAAAAGTTGGAATCAACAAAAACACTGAAGATAGAGGACAATAGGACGACAATTGAAGCAGAATACTAAGTTTGCATTTATTTACTTTTTATGTTCTGTTTTGATACAATGTCTTATTGGTGTGCTTGAATAGTATTTGTTTCAAATTCAATTACGCATATTATTTTCGATCACACACACACATACATACATACATACATACAAGCATACATACATACAAGTATACATATAAACATATATATACAAACATACATGTATGTAAAACATACATTTTATACAAACATACACAAAAACATAAAGTGAGCCATAACACAAGTGCGCTATAATATGCTCTTGTTATGTGAAATACAAACATTCTTACACAAAACACACATTTATACAAACACATGCAAAAACATAAAGCAAGGCATAACACGAGTGCGTTATAACACACTCGTGTTATGTCAAAACCGTGACATAACACGAGTGTATTATAGCATGCTTGCGTTATGCCTTAATTTGGGAATCCCAAAGCCTTTGGCTTGGATTTTCTTTGGATTTCCAACGCAAAGGCCTGGAGTTCCTTTCAAACATCCAAAAACATGTTTTTGCATATTCTACAAAATTTCACATAATCTTGTTCATGCTAACCATCACATTTACATGTGTTTCAAGGTCGAGTAAATCAAACACCTAGGTAATATGAAGCTCTCTCTTAGCTGTTTAACAATGTAATTTTTTTTCACATTTTGACTATGTTAAGGTTTTCATCTTTAATTTCTTTTGTTTGCATATCCTTTTTTTGTCAAAAACTAATGTTTGGTATTTTTTATTTTTATTTTTATCCGTCCATTGAAATTTTTTTAAAATTACATTTTTACAAACTAGAATCCATTCTACTCATTCAAAAAAATGATTTTTGATTAGTTTTAAAAAATTATAGGGGTATCACAACCAAATTTCCATTTTTCAAGATGTGTCCACTTTCAAAATTAGTAAAAAATCATATATTCATTAAAAAATTATCAAAAAAATTGGGCATAAACTACATGTTGTTAGCTAATTTCTCACTGAAGCAATTTTAAAAATACTAAAAAAAAGTTAACCTTTTGAGGGAGCCACAATAGATGCTATGTTTTATTTTTTTGACAAAAACAATACCAATTTATATGACTCCCTTATTTGAACCCCTTAATCTCTACCATTTTTTTTAAAAAAATAGTAGTTTAGAAAGTAGACTCAGAGCAATACGACCCTTCTTTTTGTTGCCTCTTAAAATTTTGAGTGTAACCATCCTCAATTTCTCATCCAAGGTTAGTATGTTTCCTGATTTCAAAAAAGAAGTAGCCACTTAAGACCCCTTTTTGGCCCCTCATCTTTGTGCACTTACCCATACATCTCCCAAATCTTGGTCCAAAGTGTGCATGGGAAATTTACTACAGTTTGGTTGTCATTGATGTCAAAATTTATATGGAGAGTGTTATAGTCTAGTTGATTGGTTGCCAGAGTATTTTGGAAATGCTCAACATTTCTCTGCTAATGATGTTTTACTTCTGCAGTTTGGACGATAGATTCATGTTGTTTCAAGACATGTGTGATCCAAGTTTCAAGTATTTTGGGTTACCAAAAAGGTGTTTTTTAAGAGTGACAGACTGAAGTTTTTGTTGATTCTATGTGGATGTTCTCAAAGGTGGAAAGGTTGGCTCTACATATCTCTGCATTTGTAGATATGGTTATGTGGTTCAAAATTTAATTTCTTTGAGATGTGAAGGTGTTATATCCAAAGTTTCATGCCAATATTCATTCCATAGAGAAATTTATAAGTGACAGTGTATAGGATTGTGTTATCCAATGGTTGGTTTGAATTTCTGTCTACTTGAGCCAACACAAAATTTGGTTGACATCCTTTACCCAATTTATGTAAAAATAAATAAGGATGGTGAATTTAATGTAGATCAATTGAATCTTAGTTTGGATTTTCTCTCCAAGCTTGGGTATAGTATGGTTGGTTTCTTTGACATGTGGTACAGGTGTTAATAGGGGATGATCATATAGATCAAATGGTCAGAGATAATCAATTTCTTCCTCTTAGTAGATAGCTTGTTAGAAAAGTATGATAGAAGATAAGGATAAAATTAGTATAGATATTTGAGTTTCTTTTCAATTTTCTATTACTGATCAACATATATGCAAAATAAATAAGTCAAAAAAGGAATTTCATAGGTGTCCTATCGACTTCAAGAAGTAATTTTGAGTGAATCAAATCCTTTCGAGAATATAAACACTCCAAAATATCTCCAACTACTTTTTAGTGGTTTCTTCCTCATGCATAAATATATTTTGTCCTTTTGTAAAGGTGTCACCACTTAAATTTTATCTTTTGTGAGATAAGTGTTGGAATAATGATTTTTTATTATTGCTCCATTACTTCTATAAAAGGGAATTCTGAGCCTTATTCTAGTTCGAGTCAGGTTTTGAGAAATTCTCTGTCTAGAGTCATTCTTATATAGTTAGGTCTTTTAAAGTTTCAAAAAAATGATAATGTAAATTCTCTTTGTAATAACAACAAATAACTCAATTTTGTTGTTTATATGCATACACGTCATATTGTTGATATCTTCATATTGTAATACAATATCTTTTGAATCTTAATAATCAAAGACCATTCAAGGTTCTCGTTGCATATTTACTATATTGAATGTTTGATTGTTAGCTTCTATTAAACTAATAGATTAAAATTTCTTTTAGTTGAATAATTGAAGATATTGTGGTTGTAGTAGGGATCTTAAAGAAGATTAACAATATTTTCCATTTGCTAGTTTTCCTATCAAGTAAGGCAATGAGATGATGAAAACCATTGAGTTAGTTTTTAGTTTCCTATCAGAGAAATTGCTTCATTCTTGACTCTGTAATGGATAAGACACCAGTTAGATTAATTCATATAATCAAAACCTATATATGATCCACCTAAAATTTGAAAACTTATCTTTTATTTCCTATTTTGTTTATGATCATTTCACATCATTAAGATACAAAGATATGGGGAATTTAAAGAAGATTTAGCTAACCAGGTCCATCCTCCAAAATGTCAGTGGGAGGTTGTAATCTATTTGTGACATCATTAAGTGCATTTTTGTAATATGAAAATGATGTTTTGTAAAGGAAAACCCATCTTGGTTTTGCAGAGCCTAAAGTGTAGAGGAGAACAATTATAAAGTCTATCTCCTATTCATTGGCAATTGATCTAGGGTTATTAAGTATATCATCTAGCTAATCCTTTGAGAAATATGGGAAATCAATTGGAAACACCAACATGTTGGATGTGAGTTCTCATGCCAATAACATAAGTTGAATTCAAGTTGAGGCCTCAAAATGGCTTGGGTTGAGGCCAATTTATAGATTTTTGGCTCAAGGAATGGACATATAGGATTAAAATATGAGATCAATGGTTCATATTGGTTGAGAGCCATGGAGAGATGAGAGGAGGAAAAGTGTCCTCATGTGGTTGGAGAAGATGGAGGGAGAGGGATTAAGGGGAGAATCAATAGTGAATATTCTCCTCGGGAGAGGTGGATGGACAATACGAAAAATGTTACTTTGGAGTACCCAACAGGGATGGGAAAGTACTTTGACCCATGTGACATAGTACCAAGGATATGCCACATGTTTAAATTCCCATGCCTTTGTACACATATGGGGATGTGCATAATTTGATGGGGGTTGTCTAGGATTAGATTGTGCAAGTGGGTGATTAACTAGGGATTAAGAGGATTAGTCCACTTAATAAAAAGTGTAGAAAATATGTAAATTAAATAACTAATTTATTTACTTAATTTTTGGGATGAGGATGGGGACATTAAGTAAATAAATAATTTTATTTATTTACTTAAGATGGACTACAAGAGGAATATTATCAAATGATTTAGGCTAGAAAATAGATGAAAGAGAATAGTGATTTTATTTTAATTGAATAATCAAATATTATTTAATTAATAAGTGATGAAAATGGGATAGTTAAAATTGAATAGTTAGGGTTATACTCAACCAATTATAGGAAAATAGTCATGTAATGACAAGGTGTCAATTTTAGGTGTCTATAGGCATGATCAAAACCCTAGGCTATGTTGGCTTACTTGTAGTGTCTAGTGTTGTTTGATATTAATTTTTTGTTCTATCTTGTTGGGATTCATTTTTTTTTATGCTTTTTTTGAGATATTTTGTTCAAATTTTTGTAATAGGGTTTTCCTTTCCTCTTCAAAACCTATTTTACCATCTCAATAAAAATGTTATTTTACAAAAAAACAATAGAGTACTAGAATTTAAATTTTATATTGGGATGTACGGTAGTGAAAATAAACTTCAAGTAAAGTTTTATTACCTTCAAATTAAATATGGGAATTTATAAGAATGCTAGACATTAGAAGTGTTTCAAAAGACATATCTAGTAGTTTGGAAAAACTCTATAATTTTGTGCCACTTTAGGATTTCTTTGTTCAATTCTACTTTATGTATGATTTGTTTGGAGGTTGATAATTTTGGATATCTAATTTTTGTAATATCCTATAGTAAATTTAATTTCAACAACCCTACACATTTGGGCTTTGGTAAATTTTTTGCTAAGTTTCTAGGTTTCAAAATTTATGGGAAAAATATCCTCTAACAATTTTTAGTTTTATATTTAAATATTCTCTGAAAGTCTTCACCATTTTGGAATTTATTGGGACTTCTATAAGTCAACCTAAAAGGTGAAAATCTCTATTTTTAGACCAAAATTCAACAATTTCAAATGTTTTGATGAATATCCATCTTACCAAAATATTATCTGAGAAAGTAGAAGGGATATAGACATAAGTAAAATTGTTGCAACTCATTCCTCCACCAAATTTTTACCAATTTGTCATTTCTACTTTTTGAATGATCCATTTTTGTGAGAATTTTACAAAGAGGAAAACATTAAGAATTTGAGACAAATAGAATTTGTCCCGCTTTACTCCACAATTTTTTGAACTCTTAGGTTTTGACCCAATTTACAATTTCATATAATTATAGGAAAAATTTGGTGATATAGTTGAGGTTAGATTTTACATCAAAACCCCACAATTTTTTTTACAATAAATGAACACTTAGAACATATAAAGAAACTTTGTGGGAAAGAAAGGGACCTTGAGAGGTTTTTGAATCAAAATTTAGGCATTTTGAAGCTAAGAATATTTCCATCTAGAAGATTAACATTTAAAAGAACATTGATTTAGAATGTAAGGAGGAAAACTACCAAGTAGTTTAAAAAATTCAACATGAACAATGGAAAAAACATACTCACACATGGAAAAAATTATGGGAATTTCAAGAACAAAAGGACATAAGGGGATTTGTAAAAATAAAATTATCCCTTTCAAAATTTGTAACCTTGAATACAAACACACAAAACTATCTTATACTAGATAGACCCAAAAAAATTTGGGGGATTATGCTAGATATAAAAGGATAATAAAGCATGATAAAGAAATTTGGATATTGTTAGTAGGATATAAGAAAAAGAAGAAAATATAATGTAACCTACCACATAGGACATGTAGAACCTAAGGCTGATAAGGAAGATGGAGTAATAGATGCCCTATAAGAGTCATGTCTCTCTAGGAGAGAAATCATTAATATATGTATGTAATAGATATTAGATTAGGAGAGGGATATGGAATACAATGTATATAGAGTAGAGACTAAGACCTTCCATTCTATCTATTATATGAACCTATAAATATATAGAATCATAAGGATTGGATCAATGTATGTATTATGAATGAATGTTGTCTAAGTTATTTGAAGTTACATATGAAATGTTGATAGATATAGTTTCCCAAGTATTACACTTACTCTTTTCTATCATTGTATGGGATCCTTTGGGGTATAAAAATAATACATAAGGGATACTAGGATACAAATATATGGATTGTAATTCCCCATTTCCTCTTGCCAACAGGTATACATTGATATCTTATAAAAACCAGTTATAATAAAATTGGATTCTCAATCCATCCATAAGGAAAATTACATAAAACTATTAGACATCATAGTGTTTGGGTGTCAAGATGCTCATAAAAATTCTACACATTTATTTTAATAAGGATTTTAAATTCTTAAAATGATTGAGGGAATTTTTTTAGTAAGGGATGGGACTTTAAGAGATTTATACATTGATGAAAAAGTCTAGTAGTCCCTCAAAAGCCCACAATCTTGCAAAAGTCTAGAAATTTGATTTTTTTTATAAGAAAAAAAACCAAAACCTTTTGAAAACCACTTTAATTTGGAACAAATGAAACTTTATAAATATTAAGAGAATAAAACATCTTTCTCGATAAACCAAAGGGGATGACTAAGAAAACTAGAGGAACAAAATGAAACCAGAAGAAAAATAAAAAATGGGGGTCCATACATTATGCCAAAATATAAATGAGGGATATGGGCAAGGAACAAAAGGTCATAGAAAAAAGTATTATTGTAATAATTTCACCTCTAAGTAAGGAAATAATTACTTACAACTAATTTAAACCATTTTAGCCTAATTGTAGAAAATATTAAACACGGGTAGAATAAGATCAATATATAATATTAGGAGATGAAATATTCAAGCTACATAAAGGGTAAAGGGAAGGGAAAACACAATGTTTTTGATGAGGTAAAATAGGTTTTGATGGGACCTGAAACCCAATACAAGAAGGTTTTGAAGGGACCTACAATCCTTTACAAGACAAAGAAGTTGCAGGAAAAGTAATCAGCATATTAACCATAGCCCAACAAAAACAACCAAACATAGATATTCAAGTCAACAAAAGCTAAAAAAATCGGTTTTGAAGGGACCTTAAACCCTTAACAACCAAGTTTTGACAAGGACCTTGAACCCTAAGAAACTAACAGACAACTACCTGAAACCATTAGGAAACAAAGCAACCCAATTGCAACAAACCATCTACTCAGTGACATCATCACTAAACCATTAAAAAGAGGGAAACCAGAGTTCCCAATCAAAAAAATCAAACCATCTAGATTTTCAACCTCAATATGAGAAATACAAGGTTGAGCTGATGATGTAGGAGCATCCTGCAGTGTAGGGAAATCTTGCATCACCCAAAAAAAATTGTTTCCTTTATTTTCTTTAGTTTTTTTGAGTCCCATGATGGCACTTAAGGGGTGTAAGATAGTCAGGCATCAAAAATAGAAAAAAAATGGGCACTTACTATTTTTAGTAAGTCAGCCTAAAGGGCTTGTATGGATGTGAAAATTTACCCCAAGGAGTAGAATTGAAATACATTTCTAGTCATGAAAGAATCACCTCAATACCCTACATAGTTTGGGAGAAATTAAAGTTTCTATCTTGAGAAATTTCTCCAATACAACTTCAAATTCAGATATAAAACTTTAGAGGCCCCAAAATAGCTCAAAAAGTGGCCAAACTGACCTATGGTGGGTTCACACTTTGTAGATATCATTGAGAGCTTTCAAATAATATGGAATAATAGCAAATCAGACACCCGGATCAAAAGTTATGGCTTCGCAAAGTTGGTCCTCTAAAAAGTGAATTTCATTAAAAATTTCTTCCTAGGCCAAAAATCAAACAGTGGGACTTTTGGCACCAAAACAAAGGGGGAAAGTTGAACTTTCTAGAACATTCTAGGGCAGTTATTGGGGAAAATAAAAAGGGTTAAGTATGGGTTGTAGAAGGTGGCCCCGATAGTACAGATTGTGGCTCTAAATAGTAGATTTTCTTTCCAAAGTTGATTTTGTCATTATGAATCAAGCCCATGAGGTTGTAGCATTTAAGCTTTGAATCTGTAATTTCATTTTCTAAAAATAATTGAAAGTGATTCATTTTTTTGTCTTGCATATTTTGTGTTTGTATCTATTGTTATGATTTCTATGGGTTTTGGGTGGTGTGGCCCTCATCAAGTGGTAACAGAGCAAGAGTTCTTGAGCCTGTAATAGAGCATTGAACGTGAGGTAGTTGTAGCATGACCTATGAGTGTGGGTTGAGTTCAAGATGCCTCCAAGAATTTCCTAGTATGGAAAAGGTAGAGGCCGAGGTGGTGGAGGAAGAGATCCACCTAGAGATGAAATTAGAGGCCTTAGAAGGAAATTATAAACCTTGCAACAAGAGGCTCGAAAAAGAGATGTGCAACGAGATAGAGATGAGAGTGAAGATGAAACAAAAGAGGAAATGGAGGAAGAGAAGGATCCAATGGATCCTGGAGAAATAAGATTACTGTGAGTGATCTCAAGTATTGGGAAGAGACCTAAAATGGAGGTTTCAACTTTTAGTGGAAATTTGAATCCTGAAGAATTGATTGATTGGATCAATGACATGGAGAAATTTTTTGAGTTTGAGGAGATTGAAGATCCTCATACAGTGAGGTTTTCCAAGAAAAAATTGAAAGGTTAGACCACTATATGGTGGAAAGAGGTATAGTTAGAAAGAGGAAGACAAGGGAAAGATAAAATTTCTAGATGGGACAAAATGGTGTTAAAATTGAAGAAAAAATTTATTCCTGATGATTACAAATTGGAGCTGCTCAAGAAGATGCAGAGATTGAGGCAAGGAACAAGGATAGTGAAAGAATACATGGAGGAATTTCAAAAGGTCCTGATTCAAATAGGATATTCTAAGGTGAATAAGGATAAATTTTCTCATTATATTAATGGGTTGAAGTGAAGCATAGAGGAATAATTGACATTGGTAAGATGACCACCATTGAGGATGCTTATCAGTTTTCTCTAAAGGTTGAAGAATAGTTGAACAAGAGGTTTGAGAAAAAACAATGAGGTGGAGGCCATGGAGGAAATACTAGTGGACAATCATATGGAGTTTGAAATGAAGATCAAAAGAAGGGTGAAGGTCCTAGTAGCAGCCAAAACTAGAAAGGAGATAACACCTACCATCCTTGTGATCAGAAAAATGGAGACCAAAGAGGAAGATGAAGATCTAGATGAGGACCAGGAAGAGGAGGCTTTCGTGGAACTTATTTCTAGTGCAGAGGACATAGAGCCTATCAATATCCTCAAAATCAAGGAAATACAAATAGAAGACCTGAGGGTAATGCACAAGTTGCACATGTAGATGAAGATGTTGAGTCTTCCCATTCTGAGGATGTAGAAGAGGAGAGGTTCTTATTCCTAGAAGAGCCTTGCTAAATGAGGAGAAGGAACCAACTCAAAGGAAGAAATTTTTCCATACCAAATGTAAGTGTGAAGGTAAAGTTTGCAATGTTATTATTGATGGAGGTATTACTGATAACCTTGTTTTAGAAGAAATGATTAGTAAGTTGTGGTTGGAGAGAATAAGGCATACAAATCCATAACAGATTGCTTGGTTGTAGAAGGACCATAAAGCCTTGGTAAATGAACAATGTCTAGTAAAATTAAAGATTGGAAATTACCATGATGAGGTATTTTGTGATATTATGCCTATGGATGTTTGTCATTTGTTGTTAGGAAGACCGTGGCAGTTTGATTGGCGAGCAGTACATGATGGACATTCCAACACCTATTCTTTAAAAAAGGATGGGGTTCATCATAAGTTGAAGCCCTTGAAAGAGGCAGAGGAAAATGTATGCAGTAATGCAAGAATTTATTTGGTTTATGGAAGAAATTTTCTAGAAGGTATGAGGCATGAGCATATGTGTTTTGCATTGATCCTTAGAATTGATAAAGAAGATACTACTGAGGTACCTGTAGAGGTTTCAGATTTTTTGAATGAGTTTCAAGCTATTATTTTTTATAATGTACCTAAAGGTTTACCTCTAGTAAGAAATATTAGTCATCAGATGGACTTGATTCTTGGAGCCAGTTTTCCAAATAAGGTAGCTCATCATATGACTCCAGTAGAGAGTGAAGAGTTGAACAAACAAGTGCAAGAGTTGTTGCAAAAGGGATTGATCAGAGAGAGTTTAAGTCCATGTGTAGTACCTACAGTACCAGCACCAAAGAAGGATGGGGAATGGTGGATGTGTACAAATTCTAGAGCCATAAACAAGATCACCATCAAGTATAGATTTCCCTTGCAAAGAATGGATGAAATTATGGATTGTTGAGTGGATCTGAGTACTTCAAAAAGATATATTTGAAGAGTGGATATCACCAGATCTAGATTAGAGAAGGAGATGAATGGAATACAACCTTTAAAACCAAGGAGGGATTGTACGGATTGTTAGTCATTCCTTTTGGGCTAACCAATGCTTCGAGCACATTTATGCAGCTTATGAATGAGGTATTGAAAGAGTTTTAGGAAATTTTTTATTGTTTATTTGGATGATATTTTAATTTTCAGTAAGCCATTGGAGGAGCACTCGATGCATATCTAAAATGTTTTTTGTGAAGTTAAGGGAGAAGTTGTTGATTAATTTGAAGAAATGTATTTTTGTGAAGAGAGAGTTGGCATATCTAGGATTTTTTGTCTCAACAAAGGGTCTTAAAATGCATCTAGAGAAGGTGAAAGCTATCATTTAATGGCCTACCTCGAGGAATGTTATAGATGTAAGATCATTTCATGGTCTGGCAAGTTTTTATAGAAAGTTTATTAATAATTTCAGTAGTATTTGTGCACCTCTAACTAAAGTGATAAGAGGGGATAGAAAAGAGTTTAAGTGGACTACAAGAGCACCCAAAAGTTTTGATATGTTGAAGAAGAAAGTTACAAAGCAACCTATTTTGGCACTTCCAGATTTCAATAGGGTCTTTCAGGTAGATTGTGATGCTAGTGACACTGCCATAGGAGCTATTTTGAGTCAACAAGGTAAGCATGTTTCCTATTTAATTGAGAAGTTAAATGATTCTAAGAAGAAATATTTTATCTATGATCAAGAGCTTTATGTTATAGTTCAGGATTTGAAGAAATGGAGACACTATTTGTTTCCAAAAGAATTTTTTTTATATACTGATCACCAGGATTTGCAGTATCTTAATAGTCAAGGTAAGTTGAATCAAAGACACTTAAAATGGGTTGAGTTTTTGTAGAGTTATACCTTTGTTTTGAAGCATAGGAGTGGAAGGTCAAATAGAGTTACAGATGCCTTGAGTAGAAGGAATTTTTTTTGATAGAAATGAATATAGAGGTTGTTGGGTTCAATGAACTCAAGAGTTTGTATCCAAAAGATCCAGACTTTGCAAAAGCTTGGAAGGCTTATTTGTAACCTATTACATTAGATAGGATGAGATGGTTGGATTTCTTAATCCAAGATGGGATGTTGTTTAGAGGAAGCCAATTGTCCATTCCAAAGAGTTCTATGTGAGCGAATCTAATCAAGGAGAAGCATAGTGGAGAATTGGTTGGACATTTTGGTCAAGATAAGACCATTGCTCTTGTCAATGAGAATTATTATTGTACACAGTTACAAAAGGATGTGAATAAGTTTGTACAAAGTTGTAGAGTATGTCAGATGGTGAAAGGAACAAGTCAGAATACTGGATTGTATTAGCCATTACCTATACCTGAGAGGCCATAGGAGGATATTAGCATGGATTTTGTTCTTAGATTGCCAAGGACACAAAGAGGGCATGATTCCATATTTGTGGTGGTGGATAGATTTTTAAAGATGGCACATTTCATTGTGTGTCATAAGAACAGTGATGTTTTTCATGTTGCAAAGTTGTTTTTCAGAGAGGTGGTGAGACTACATGGTCTACCAAAGAGTATAGCTTCGTCAAAGATACCAAATTTTTTGGTTATTTTTGGAGGACATTATGGAAGAAGTTCAAGATAGATTTGAAGTTTAGTTCTGCACACCATCCATAAATTGATGGACAAACAGAGGTGGTGAATAGAAGTTTGGGTAACCTACTAAGATGCTTAGTAGGAGATAAGCCTAAGTGATGGGATTTGATTATACCATAGGAAAAAATTTCTTATAATAATTCTATCAATAGGAGCACTGGTAAATCACCATTCCAGATTATTTATGGGAGTATTCCAAGAACTGCTTCTAAATTGAGAAAGATGGATAAGGGGGAGAAGAGTAGTGCCGAGGCTAAAGATTTTGCTAAGCACTTGAAGAATTTGCATGAAGAGGTGAAGAAAGCTATCAATAAGATGAACTCACAATATAAGGCTTAGGAAGATCAAAAAAGGAGGTATAAGGAGTTCCAGGTAGGAGATGAATTCATGGTTTATTTGTGAAAGGAAAGGTTTCCAATTGGTACATACAACAAGTTAAAGATGAAGAAGTTTGGACCATGTAAGATCCTAAAGAAGCATGATTCGGGAAATGCTTATGATGTAGAGTTTCCTAGTGAAATAAACATTTCTCATATGTTCAACATTGCTAATTTGATAGAGTATCATCAAGGTGATATTGAGGTTTAGACACGAAAAATGTACCAATCACACTTGATCCTGATTACTAACATCGTTTCATCCTAAATCATCTCTTTAGCTTGTCATCACTCTTCGTCCCTTAATTAAATAAATAACCATTTATCTGATTAAGTCATTCTCCCTCATTAGTTAAATAAATTAATTTTATTTAATTAATCCTCTTATCTCTATTTAATTAAATAATTCATTTTATTTGATTAAATCTCTAAAGTCATCTTATTAAATTAAATAAATTAAACCTTATTTGATTTAATTTAACATCATCATCCATCTTTAATTAAATAAATCAAATGCTTATTTAATTAAATCTAAATTATTTTCCTCCCATCTTTGATTTAAATCAACCCAAAAATATAAATCAAATAGTCACATGATTTAATCCCTTATTAAATTAATTAAACCTTGATTAATTTAATCCTAATCATCCAATTTATCTAGATTTTGCCACTTGCACATGAAAATACATTTAATGGATTTATTAAATCCCTATTTTCTTTCAACTTGGCATCTTTAGGGGAATATTCCTCCAAGTGGATTTGTCCTTCCAACAAGACATTCATTCCCTCTTACATGTCCTTGTGCATTGAGCCAAGTGGCATTTAATTCATTCTTTTTACCTCTAACATGTCATTTCATAATTTTCAAATTCCACCTAATTTCATTTATCGTGCACATTCATCAAAATGTGCTCAATCTTCCTCCATTCACATCTTGACAAGTGGCACTTTCCCATTGGATGTTGAATGATCCCACATTGCTCCATTTTGCTTATTCCTCCATCTTCTCTTTCTATAAATAAGAGGCTTCTCTCTTCATTTTGATCATCCATAATTTGAGAAAGTCTACTATACTCAATTTCATACTCAAGCATATCCATTTTCATCCATTTTATCAAGTTTATAGCTAGGTTATTGCAGATTTCTTCATGGAGCTCAATTGAATCAACTATCAAGTGGATCAACCTTCATCAAATCATCACAAGCTTGCATAGGAGTTGGGAAAGGGCCAATTTCCACAGCAAATTGTCACCAACTCCCCCATGGGTTGAGAGTTTGCATCTTAAAATAGGATTTCACTTCTTTCTTGGTTCATTTTCTTCATGTTCTTTCCTATTTGAGCTTTGCAAATGCATTTCATGGGGAATCTTGATTCTCACTTGCATTTTATCTAATGATTTTTTTTTTCTTGTGTTTATGTAGGTCTAGGATTGGGGTTCTACATTTGGTGCTAAGAGGGAAAATCTCAAGTTCTAATCACATTTTTTTAACAAAATTTTGTGCTTTTCTCTATTTTTTTTGGTGTCTACAGGGAACTACCCCACTATCAGTCCAGTGGCGCCATACATCACCGCTATTAGTCCAACGGTACCATATAGTGACACTACAAACTCCAAACTCCACCAGTGCAACCTTCTCGCCAGAAATTCAAATATTGAAACTGCGAGGATCATCCAATTTCTGGGTGTTGGAATTTTCAAACTTCAAACTACACCGCTGAGAAAAACTGCACTGCATTTATGCTCTTTATCCTGCTGCAGAGCATCACTTGTAGGCCTAGCGACACTATACAATGCCGCTAAAATATTCAAATAGTGCCACATATGTGGGTTGCGCTGCTGGAGTAGGGTAAAAATCTTAAAATCAGTTAATTTTGACATGTGTTTTTTTCTATTTGGTTGCTTTGGGCTACTAACTGGTTTTCTAACCTTTGTTTTGCAGTTCTAACTAGTTTTTGTAGGTTGGCTTAACCAAAGGTGAAGGAAGGAAATGAAGTTGAAGATTCATAATGACATCATCATCTCATTACATCAAGTTTTTTTGAACACTTTAGTGTTTTCATAACACTTTGGGAGAATTTATAATATTTCTTCCATGGATTTGTTAGCTTTCATGTGCTTAGGACACACTAAATTTCCTTTGGGCACTAAAAAGAACACCACACAAGCTTTCATTTTTGCTACAAAAGGTTTAAAATGAACTTTAGGAAAATCCACTAGATTTTTTTTAAGGTTAACAAATTGAACAATCAAAATCTCACACTTCCTTTGATGCTTAAAAAGAAGTCACTCTTGCTTTGAAAGGATAAAATGAACATGTGCTTCTTGTCTTGTAATTACTTATCCAAAGTAATACCATCAAAAGGATGTATGCACTTCTCTCTCACCTCATGGAAATCTTGAGAATCAAAAGGCCTTTTGGTGATCTTAAGTTGGGTAAAGTGATTTCCTCCACATTTTGATTTGGGTTTAAAAATTGACAAATCTTGTGAGTGTGAGTGGAACATATCGCGTGTGTTCTCTCTTTGTTTCTCAAAAAAGATTGATTGAACTACGGATGTGTTTGCTCACTTTTGTGTTATCTTAGAGGGCCTGCCTTATGGGAAAAAGTAATCACCCAAGGGAATGACCCAACCGACAACACGCTAAAACCAGGTGACTTCCAACTGGTATATAAGTGTGGGTACTTGAGGAAAGGAAAGTATCATGAGGATTATTCCAATGAGAAGGGAAACAATGGTTTCTCGTGGCATGGATGGTCCCCACGAATGGAATGCACACATTAAAATCCTTGATGTATTTGTTGGTACAAGAACAGTCGTTCTGAAGCCGCCCCACACTTTTATGGCTTTTAGTAGAAATGGAAAGTATGCCATGGGAGATTCATGGGTACTGATGCTTGGCTAACCCAAGAAGTGAGTGCACTATAAGGGGGAGCCTGTGTGGTCAAGCATCTAACCATTTGCTAAGAGTAGGTGTAGTTGGACTTGTCCAAGTGGGGATTCAACAAATACAGTCTTTCATAGCCATAGGGTTGTGCATGTTCTTAGAAAAAAAACACTTTGCTTGATTGTAAACATTGGGAAAATAAAAATTCAACATTGTCATCAAATTTAAAACCCTGTAGGAAGCAAATATCTTTGATAAATTCATGTGCTATTGCTTTCCCTTGGGATTCATATCCTTAGAGGCTTCTAAGAATTTGGATTACATCTCAATTTGCTTACTAAAGTCAACAGTAGGTAACTTTTTCCTTGATTTCATTGAAGTTCCACATAGTATACTTTGTGGGATGAGAAGAAGTTAAGACATTAGATATCTAGCTCAAAGAACTAATCAAAGAATTGTTTGTGGTAAAAAGAAGTCACTAAGCAAAGCTAAGAACAATTTAACCCCACACATGTGTCTCAAATGATTTCACACAAGATCAAAATTGAGAAACCAAAGTCAAAAGCTCTTAGTCCAAAAGATCATCAAAAGTGTCTCTCAACGCTCTACGAATTTAGACAAAGATTGCTTTTCAACTTTTATAGAAGAGCTTCAAGAAACAATCCCAATTTGTACTCATTTTCTTATTGTCAAAATCCAAATCTTTTTTGGGAATTTCAGCACCTTGTTTAGAGTAAAGCATGTTCTTCAAAACCAAGGTCTTGTAAACAAGTCTTTTTAGGTACACATAGGACAAAAGTCAAAATTCATTCATCTTTCAAACATCAAACCAAGATCATCTCACCAACAACTCTTGAAAATATTGAAATCATCCTTCATGCTAGACTTTTTGGCAAAACCATGAATCAAGAAATCCTTGAATCAAAACATCAAAACATTTGGTTTGACTAAATATGTGTAGATGTATCCTTCTCCATATGCTTAGTTGAATTATCATCAAATCATCTTATTTGGTTAAGTGTGGGTAGATGCATCCTTCTCCCTACACTTAGTCAAATTGTCATCTTGTGAGCAAGTCTATCCCATAAATAACATCCAACATCTTGGGATCCATTTGTTCATTATCCAAAAATGAAAACAATCCAAAACCAAGTCAAGTTCAAGATCAAATTCAAGATTCCAAAAGAGTCCCAAAATTCTAGCATCGCCCCTCAAGATCTTCTAAGAGTTTAAATTATCCATATCATCCACCTTTCACGCATTTCACCATCACACCTTTGATCCTTAATCATCCTAGATCTCCTCTTTTGGGCCTCATTTTATGGTTCAAACAAGATCACAACACAAGAAGAACATGGAGACCAACAAAGAAACATCAACTCCAAGTGACCTAAGCCAAACCAATTCCAAAACCAATCCCGTTGGATCAAGCAATCCCCTAACTAATCTTCCTTCATCATCAAAAAATCCTCAAGAGGAAGGTCAAGTAGAGGATACCACCAATAACACCTTCGGGAGGACACAAGATGAGATCATTGAAATGGTCCAAAATCCTGAAAATCATAGAATTGTCAACATCATGATGAAGCTCCATCCCTCACAATACATGCTTGAATTAGCAAAACAAGGGGCTAAACTCCCTTCCAATTACGATGTGAGCACCATTGTGGAACAACCTCTTGGGATCATGCCTCCAATTTCATCCATGCCCCCAATCTCATCCACACCTCCATTTGAAAGCGTCACCCAACCCATCCCCCAAATTACATCATCCATTGCTCCAACTTAACCTATTGTCAACAAAGGGAGAGCATTTCTCAATGCACTACAAACACACCCCCTTGTAAATAATCAATATTTGGACACAAACACCATATTGTGTCAATCCGTCCCCCAAAATTCATTACACCCATATGTCCCCCTCACCTTTCATGATCCTAATGACCCATCATCATAATTTCATGAAACACCTCAAACCTCTCTCCCTATGACCTCGCAAGGAGAAGGTGACTTATTTGGACTAGGGGGAATCTTTGACCCTTCATCTTCATCATTTCCCTAAGTATGTCACTCAATTTTCCACCACTTCCACCCTTTCCACCAACATCAATATCAACTCTTAGTTTTGGGTTACCTTTGTTGCCATCACTCTCTCAAAACAATCCCCCAATCATCAATCAAAGCATCATACCGAATCCTCCCATCTTGCCATCGATATTGCAACAAAGATGGAAACCATACCAATAACACAAGAAACCACCACATCATCAACCATCCCCCAAATATCTCAAAACATGGTCTCTCAAGGACCAAACATATCAATCGCACCGTCCACTACACAAATCCCAATCATCAATACAATGGTGCCTCTCATCACAACAACAAACACCATTATGAATCCACCACCACCTCCACCACCTCCACCACCAAACAAAAATATGTCAAACCAATATAGCATCACATTACAAGCCGTCGAAAAGTTGCCTATCAAAAGGCACTCCAACAAATCCAAAATTGACAAGTTTCACAACTAGCTGCTCAACAAGTGCAAACACAATTAGTTGCACAACAAGCACAACAAGTCACTCAAGTAGCTCAAGCCACACACTAGGTGCAACAAGCATAGTGAGAAGCTCAACAAGCTTAATCTGTGTAGGCTATACAAGCCGCACAAGCTGCAAAGATTGCACAAGCTACCCAACAAGCATGAGCCTAATCTCAAGCACAAGATCGAGCCCAATACCAAGCTTAACAAGTGCAAGCAAAAGCCCAGGAACAAGCACAAGAACAAGTGCAAGTGCAATACCTCGCACAAAAATAAGCAACCCAACAACAAGCATACCAACAAGCACTAAAGAAACACCAAGAGTAGCAAGAAGCAGCCCAACTAGCAGCCCAACAACAAGCGTTGTTGGTACAATAGCAACAACAAGCTCAATAGTAGGAATTATTAGTGCAACAACAATAGGACTAACAACAAGCGTTGTTGATACAACAAAAAATACAAACATACTTGGCATAGAAAAGTGTGCAAGCACCATCCACCAACACACCAACCAATCCACCCATCCCTTTGACAAGTGAACCACCGCAAAACATCTTCATCCCACCTCTTGATCTGCAAAATGATGTAACCATGCAAATCAAGTTTCTCTCGCAACAAGTGCTTGATCTTCAATCATAGAAAACTACAAAGACACCCAACAACTTGTGTCCCTATCTATTTGATAGGAGTCTTGTAATGAAACCATTCCCAAAGGGATTTGAGATCCCCAAATTTGATAAATACCGAGGGATGGGAAACCTTGAAGATCACATCAGGGAATTCCAAGTACATTTCATGGAAGTCGCATATGATGATACATATTTGATACAACTATTTCCTAGAAGTTTGGTTGGACATGCCATGGAGTGGTTCTCTCACCTTCCTCCTGGCATCAAAAATTTCCAAGAGATAGTAGACGCATTCATAAAAAATTACGCATTCAATATCGGTATGGATGTCCATCTAGAGGAACTATCAACTCTTAAACAAGGAAAAAATGAATAATTTGCTTCTTTCCTACAACGATGGAGATCCAAGGCCAATAGGAGCAAATGGGTCATGCTAGAAGAAAAAAAAGTTTGCACCATCATTTCCAATCTGGAGGGAACCTTGGCATTTCATCTCAAAGTGCAAGGAATCACCACATATGACCAATAGATCTCCAAGGTGCTTAAAATTGAACGAGCCCTTATTGCACAAGGAGGGAAACCCACATATCCTGAACAAAAAAATAATCGCCCATCCACTAGCTATAACGACAAACCTCACAAATGGGAAAAAAATAGAAACATTACCAATGATGGTGTTGTTGACACCAAAGTTGTCATTAGTGCTCCCCAAAAAAACATACCAACACCCCAACAACAACCCCAAAACAAAAATCAAAACAATCAATAAGTTAGCATTGTGACTCAGTAGCCAAACAATCAAATAGTCAACAATGTGCATGATCAAAGGGGGCCACTCCAGTGAAACAAAAACTACCCCAAACAAAAGTATATAGCCCTTGGGGAATTAGTTGAATCCATCATGAAGAGGCTGGTAGAGGAAAAACTCATCACAATCCTCACCTATGACAACTATCAAGAGCCCTTGGTAAAACCATCATGGTACAATGAAAATCACCTTTGTGATTTCCACAAAATCAAGGGACACACAACTACTAGTTGTATGAGGTTGAAAAACTTAATTCAAGACCTCATTGATGATAAAATCATAAATGTGGAACAACCAGTGGGAAATCAAAATCTCAAGATCTACATGAATCCGATGCTCAATCATAACAACAAAGGGAACGATACCAATGATAAGGGGGAGGGTGCATTCAAAAGTGTGAATTATGTATATGACCATGTCGTCGCATCCCTAGATGAGTATTGCACTGTTATCACCATCAAAGGAGCCCAAACTGATTGTGGAGTCACCACAAGAGGCAGAAAAATTACCATCGTAGGGTCATCTCAGCCTCCTAGAGCACCCACTTCCAACCTGAGATCCATTCCTAGTGGCTATAATGTCCTTGATCAGTTGAAAAGAACCCCAGCTCATATCTCCATCATGAAGTTACTGAAGATATCATCAACCCACAAAAATATCCTTGAAGAAGTGTTATCTTCATCCACCGTCTCTGCGGATCTTGATGTTGAACAATTCAAAGCTATGGTTGGAAACATCATTACCCCAAATCTTCTTACATTCTCCAATCAATACTTTCCCACCCAACCATCTCACAATTGCACACTCCATCTGGAGGTCCTAGTGCATAAAAATAAAGTCAAGAGAGTCTTGGTGGATGGAGGTGCAGGTTTAAACATCTATTCCCTTAAGCTCATAAAGAATTTGGGAATCTCATAGGATTCCATTGAAAAAGGAAAATGCATCACAATCAGGGCTTACGATGATCAAGAAAGAGTGTCCCAGGGCACTATCCAAATCCATATTCAAGTAGGGCCAACAATTATGGAAACCACCTGTCAGGTCCTTGATCTTGATTTTCCTTACAACATTCTCATAGGACATCTGTGGATCCATGGGATGCAAACAATGGCATCAACCTTCCACCAATGTGTCAAGTTCACATAGCAAGTCCAAGAGGTCACTATCTATGGGGATCCTGAACATTTTATTTTACTGCAAGAGCCTAGAAACAAAATATTACAAAATACCCCAAGTTCCTAAGAATGATGAAGGCCCCTCAACTTCATACATTGATCCAGCTACTCTCACCTCCACTTCTACGATAGAGACACTAGTCATCTTTGCCATCTCCGATATCAAGGTCATTGTCCAGGACAATGGGTGTGGACACCATACAATTCCAAAAAATTCTTTTCTGGTAGGAGAGTTACCACAATCTCCCAGGTCACGAGGACAATCACAATCAAAAGATGCTTCCTCATCCCAAACCTTCACAACAGGCTCCTCCAGCTTCAAAAGTTGGGGAGATCTCGGCCAGGAAGTAATAGAAGAGGACCCATCCAATCTCTTGTACCAAAATAATAGATTGACAATTGATCTACCTATGGATGATATCAGTAAAGGCTTATAAATGATGCTCGCCATGGGCTATGACAGAAACTAGAGGCTTGGATAGAATGACAATAGACTCCTAGTACCCATCATTCCTGAGACATGAATGAGAAATATTGGCCTTGGATGTACCCCTCTGAGTATTACCATACATGGCCAAAATCCCCTAGTTAAGAAGGTCAAAACTCCTCAGCAAATGACAGCTACCGTTCAATTACTTGTATCCACATGTCTGCCTTTAGACAATTTCACATTTGACATAACTAATGTCTATAGTAGTAGTGATGAGGAAGATGCCATAACTGACTTACCTATGCTTTTTGAGAATTCCTCTCTCCTCATGATTAGTATTGTGTCATTTGATTCAACTAGTCAAACCCATGAAATCAGCCTAGTTTACCCCCAGCTCATCGATTACAACTAATGAGGACCACCAATTCTAGACACTTTCAAAAATGACGAAGCACTCTCAAAATTCATGGGACTGTGGAGCACAGTACCATGTGGAGATCATAATGCTAGGTTTGATATAATTCTAGACACACAAGCTTACTTCAGGGAGATGATTGAATCCTTTAGTCGCAAAAGAAAAAATTTGAGAATAATCTCAAGGTCTTTGAGTGAAAACCACACAGTGTCACTCTCTGATCCTAAAATAGTAAAAACAAAGGACATATCCAATGGTGAAAACCTCTATGAGGCACCCAAGGATGAAGGATTCAATCTTCCTCTCAGTGCTCTACATCAGGAAAAGTCAGTGGTTCTAGCTGAGAAGTGTAACCCGATCAACTTGGGAACAAAGGAAATTCTGCATATCACATTTTATGTTGAATAATTGATGTCAGAAGAACAAGAGCTCCTAGTTGCTTTCTTAAAGGAGAGAAAGGTCAACTTTTTATGGAGCTATGCCAACATGCCCGGGCTTGATTCAGAGGTTGTGGTCCACCATCTAGCAGTTTACCCTGAAGCAAAGCCTATCAGGTAGAAACTCAAAAAAATGCATCCCTAGATAGCCTTGTTAGTCAAAATGGAATTGAAGAAGCTACTTGATGCGGGGTTCATATGACTAATCAACTATTCAGAGTGGATATCAAATCTGGTTCCTATTTCAAAGCCCAATGGGGGCATCCGTATATGCACAGATTTTAGAGACCTGAACAAGGCATGTCCCAAAGATGACTTCCCACTTCCAAACATTGATATGATTGTAGATATGATTGTGGGACATGAGATGCTTTCACTAATGGAAATATTCTTTGGGTATAACCAAATCATGATAGCCAAAGAAGATCAACACAAAACAACTTTTACTTGTCCATGGGGGATATATTGCTGGAACATGATGTTGTTTGGCCTAAAGAACACTGGAGAAACATATCAAAGGGTCATGAACTTAATATTTCATGGCATGATCCATAAGACTGTGGAAGATTATGTTGATGACATATTGGAAAAATCCAAAAAGATACAGGACCACATAGCAGCATTGAGTGCCATCTTTGACAAGCTTGAGGAATACAAGGTATGCCTTAATCCAAAGAAGTGCATCTTTGGCATACAATCAAGGAAGCTATTGAGATACATTGTGTCTATGAGAGGAATTGAAATAGATCCTGCTAAGGTAAAGGAAATCCTTGAGATGGAGGCACCTAAGACATTGAAACAGTTAAGAGGCCTACAAGGCAGACTCCAGTCAATCCATTGGTTCATATCTCAGCTAGCAGACAAGTCAATCCCATATTCTCACCTACTCAAGGGGTAGTATACAAATGGGATGACAAATGCGATCAGGCCTTTAACAAAATCAAAGAGTATTTTCTCACATCTCCAGTGCTTGTGCCACCAATCCCAAGAAAGCCTCTAATCCTCTACATATCAACAACAACAACAACTCTCAGTGCTCTTCTAGCTTAGCATGATGAAAATGGAATAGAGAGGGATATCTACTACATCATTCGAACCATGGTAGGGCATGAGTTAAATTATTCCTTCATCAAAAAAGCTTGTCTAGCAGTGGTGTTTTCCTCACAGAAGTTCATACAATACATGTTAACACACAAAATCAAACTCATTGCCAAGATCAACCCACTCAAATACCTGATTTCTAAAGCAATTCTCATAGGAAGGATGGCCAAGTGGTTCATGATCCTATCAGAATATGACATTGAGTACGTGGAACATAAGGCCATCAAATGACAAGCTATTGTAGACCAACTGGAAGAAGCACCAATGTACTCAGAGAATGCACTAATTTTAGAGTTCCTTGATGAATCCATCTTCAACTTGAACATAGTAGACCACCGGAAGTTGTACTTTGATGGCTCCTACATGCAACACGGATCGGGATCTAGGGTCTTTTTCATCACTCCACAGGGAGACTGCATACCAAGATCCTACAAATTGGTATTTCCCTACACAAACAATATCTTAGAATATGAAGCTCTGACCATAGGACTCAAAATAGCAGTGCAGTGGCATATCATGGCTCTCAAGGTATATGGGGATTCACAGCTAATAATCAATCAAGTGAATGATGAATATCAAACTAAAGATGACAAGCTAACTCCATACAAGAAATTGGTGGAAATTATTAAGGATTCCTTCATTGAGATCACATTTGAATAGATACCTAGAGCAAACAACAGAGCAAAAGATGCCATGGTGACAATTGGACCCCTATTGGATATCCCTTGCAATGTCCCAATGCATGAATTCCTGGTAGAGTAGCTTCTCGTGCCTATATTTGAGGTACTGGAGTCAGAACTTGTGTGCAAAATCATTGGTCCCGACAATCTATGGTACCATGACATATACACTTATCTAAGAATAGGAGTCCTCCTAGCTGACATAACCTCAAACCTCAAGAAAACCTTTGTCAAGAAAGCATCCCGGTTTGTCATCCTAGGAGAAACTCTTTACTATAGGAGCATAGAAGGAACCCTATTACGTTGCTTAAATGCTGAGGAGGCATTGACTGCCTTAACTGAGGTACATAATGACATATGTGGTTCACACTCAAGTGGTATGACCTTGGCCAAGAAATTGCTGAGGTAGGGGTATTATTGGCCTACTATGGAAAGAGAAGCACATGACTATGTCAGAAAGTGTCTACAATAGTAGCAGCATGGGGACCTCATCTATGCACCAGCTCAAGAGCTTCATCCTATTGTCACACCATGGCTCTTTTCGTAGTGGGGGCTTGATCTCGTTGGAAAAATCACCCCCACCTCATCCACTGGCCACAAGTTTATCATGACCGCAACTGAATACTTCACAAAGTGGGTGGGAGCTATACCAATTACCTACATTATTGGAAAGTAGATATCAAAGTTCATCCTAAACTATTTAATATGCCGCTATGGTGTCCCACAAGCCATTATCTTAGATAATGGGACACCATTCAAAAATTAGGATGTCCATGAATTATGCGACAAATTCAAAATCCAACATCGCTTTTCCACCTCGTATTATCCCCATGGAAACAACCAAGATGAGGCTACAAACAAGACCATTTTGAAAATCCTCAAGAAAACGGTCAATTAAGTTGGTCGTGATTGGTGTCTCCAACTGAATCATGTCCTCTAGGCCTATTGAACTAGCATCTATACACCCACAAGTGCCACCCCCTTTTCCCTGGTCTATGGATAAGAAGCCATATTACCCATTGAGATCAAGCTCTCGTTACTAAGAATATCACTACAAAATCTCATCACAGATGAGGAATATCGAGTATCAAGACTGAATGAGTTGGAACTGCTAGATGAATGGTGAATGGAGGCATTAAACCACTTGCATTTGTATCAGAACTAACTCAAACAAAACTATAAAAAGAAGATCAGGAGCAAGACCTTCCAAGTCAGAGAACTAGTGCTAAAGGAGAACCAGAAGAACGTCCCAAATCCAAACGGCAAAAGAAAATTTGAACCCAACTAGTTGGGGCCATTCATCATCACAACAAGCTATAATTCAGGGGCCTATTAGTTATCAATGCCTGAAGACGAGCCTCTGTAGGAGCCCATGAACAACTCCCATCTTAAAAATTTCTATGCCTAAAATCTTGCAAGGTATAAAACCAAAAAATCAAAAAAATCAAAAAATGTCCTAAAAAAATGGTCACCCTGATGAAAACCTAGTAAACAGGTGTCTTGGTGACAACAAAAAAATTCAAAAAAATAAAAATTCAAAAAAATAAAAAATCAGAAAAAGGATCAAAAAATAGTAAAGAGAAAAAAACTGTCCTCTAGTGAAAACCACTTCAGTGGCACTTTGGGCAAGTACCTTGGTGAAAACCTGGAAAATAGGCACCTTGTATAAATAAGCACTTTCCATCCACCAGGATTTACATGGCTTTTTTTTTCATCATCCATCCATTACGCTTCAATCAACCATCACATTCCATATCCCCATCCATCATTTGTTCAACATCCGCATCATAGCTTGGTCTTGTGTTCGTGTCATGATCCCTCCTAGTACTATTCGGCCCATTCTTAAGGTCAGTTTGTCCTGAATTTATTAGAGTAGTCTATTGCATCATGTTGGGGGAATTTCCTCATGGAATTGGATTTGTGTATGTTCTTGAAGTCCCCAAAATCAGAAAATCAGAAAAATCCAAAAAAGATTAGAAAATCCAAAAAATCCAAAAAACATCATAAAATTGAAAAATCCAAAAACATCAAAAAATACCAAAACAGGTCAAAAAGTCAATCAAAAATTCAAAAAAAAGTTGTCTTTTCGAACTACATCATCTTTGAGCTTTGAACATAGGCAAGGTTGATCTTTGATCTTCTCTCGAGACACTTAGGTTAGTCCTTTAGGAGTCTATCATAATAAACTAGCAGTCCATTTGTTTATATCTCATCAATAATTGAGTTTATGTCAGTCGAAGTACGTGGTCTCTACGTGTATAACATAGGAAAGGCTAATTGTTGTTCAACTCCTGAGGCCCCTAGGATAGGTCTTCAGGTTAGTCTCTTGGTCAAATTTCAAAAAACCCCAAAACATTTGAAATTTTGAAAAATAAAACATTTGCAAAATCTAAAAAAATACCAAAAAACAGCCTCAAAACATTTTAGAAAACTCCAAAAACATCCAAATATTAGAAAAAATCCATCCATCTCATCTCGTTTTCATCTGCAATAAACATTCACTCATAATAAATCAATCGTCACCCTCAACCTTTGGTGAAACAATTGAAAACAAGTTTAGTAGGATAAAAGTGAAAACTCAATCATCAAGGTCTCAAGTCTAGGTCAATACGTAAACAAGTTGGTCAACTCTTTGTGTCAATAGCCTATCATCCAATCAGTCCCAAATCAATCATCTGATATTGCCATGTCCTAGGATGCATCCTTCCTACAATGGACATCAACATCAGGCATCACCATAGTTCTTGGCTAGTGGTATTGAAGAACATCAACTTGTTTGTTTACTTTATCTTTGTCTTTTGACTTATCTTTTTGTGCTCATTTCGATGACCTCTAGATGACGTCCCAAACGAGGGGATTTATAGAGAAAGGAATGGGGAAATGATCATTATCTTTTTATCTGTTGTGCTTGTTGGATATTCTTGTAATATAACTTGGTCATGCATGCTTTGTTTGGGTATAGGGAAGGTGTTTTAGATATCTTGTTGACCACATGGGAAGGCTTGCCTTTCTATGTTTTGGTCTAAGGTATTTGGAATATCTAAACTGCATTTTGAATGAGGTTCCATCTGTTAGGTGTGAATAGGAGTACTCCTATTTGATTATCGAGTCAAAGTCCATCACACTAGGTGCAACACCATCCTAGTTCTTTATACCTTGATGCATCGTGCCTATGTGTGTTATCAAACATAAGGTAATTGGCCCTTTTAAAATCCCAACTCCTCGGCAAGCAAATCATCATCATCATCATCATCATCATTGTGATCATCATCTCGTGTCTTGTTGGAATATCTTGCTTTCTTCTATCTCCTTTCCCATGCTAACATGATACCATGATAGTTAATCACAAATCATTATCGCCAATGCGTTCATCCTGCATCCAAAAAACCATCAGCATACTACATAACGCAAATCATATCATTTAGAAAGTATTTACCACATCACCTGCATCGTTGCATAATATAGATTAGTTATTCTAAGCATCTCATAAACCATACACATGCATTCATTATATAAGCATAAAATAAATCATCCCATATGTATTATTAACTCATATCACATACCTCATAAAACATCCATCGCATAATCATAAGGAACATATCATGTGCATCATATACATAGGCAATATTAACATCCATCATCACCATATCACATGCATCATCATCCATTAAATGCGTAATATAGATTTGTTAGTCTAAAGCATTTGCATATCATAACATTTTGCATACATCATTATAAAAAAGTGCATAGAGAAAGATAGTTAAAACTAAATGTATCCATAAATTAGTGCTTCACATAACATCATTGCATTGCATCACATAAGATAAAATCATAACATCGCATATAGAAATAAAATCCATCCATAAATGCATAAAAAATAGAATAGGACACATCACACATCATCGAATCATCGCATGTCATATATATCATCAAAAACATATACTGTCATGGTACAAATCTAGATTAAGCGTGTATCGAATACATAAAGTACAAAGGCCCATGGGGCTATAAAAAATGAGCCCATGGGGTGAAAAAAGAATCTTGTCTCTGATCAAAAAACTGCTCTAACCCTGTTGGCTGCCCTCGCCATCGCCAGGGTATATCACTTTGTGGTCCTCAAGAGGTCTGTATCCTATCTATTGAGAATAAGCTGGGACTTGGGATGCTTGGGGCACAACCTAATGATAGTGGAATTTGTAATAATCTACCTCTTGAATGACATCCTTGTATGCCTGCAATGACACTGAACTTCGAGAAGAAGAGGCAGACATGCTTTCAATCTGTTGATGACAACCCATATCTTGTGCTACCCTAACCTCTGTAGCCTGGCTCTGCTAGACAACTTGATCTCTATCCTATCTCAGCTGGTCTCTCTCTACCATCAAGGTAGCCACCTATCCCTGTAATCCTACAACTTGTGCCTGCAACTGCAATATCTGAACATCTCTTTGATCGGGTGGTGGTGGAGGTCCCTGGTCCTATGGTGGCTCGCCATCATGCCCATCCTACCCATCCTATTCATCCTATCACCCTTGGTCCTAGTCCTATCTTGGGGCATCCTGATGGGGCTGATCCTGTGGCTCCCTATTATGATCTGGCTGATGTAGTGGCCCATCTACATCACCGTCTCTGTCTCTGCCCCCTCAGCCTCTCTGGTCTTGGCCTCAACCTGCTCCTTTGCCTATGGCCCTATTCCATGTGGATGGTGTTCCTAGTACTACCAATCTAAGAGGTGACCAGACTGTGTAGTACCTACATCAGCTTTCCCCTGATCATATGGCCATGGCTTGGCCACCAGCTGCATAAAAATTTGCACCACCTCAGCTGCAGGTATGTATCGGCCCCATGAGGTCTGGCTCGTCGTACGTGCAAATATCGCAACATAATGATCATCGGGTCTATCCTAAGGCTCCTTGAACTATCTTTGGACGCTACCTAGCAAGTACCTCTTGAGCATAGTGTGCTCCCTGCCCTACATCAGTCTGTCCTACAGAGTGAAGAAGAGCTGCTACACATCATCGTACCATGTGGGTCATCCAAGATATGGGCACCATGTGAAAGCTCACATATCATCAATTACCCTCCTCCAGTGGGGAATCCCGTGCTAGCCTGTGTATGTGAAAGAAACACCTCCTCTATATCGCCAAACAACTAGATCATCTAGCTCCATATTGACTAGAACAACTCTTGGACAAAGCACAACGATGTGCTCCCAAGCCCAGATATGAAGGAGTGTGACCCCCACCTCAATGGCTCTACCATCAATGTATGCAAACTCATGTAAATATCTTTACAGTGATGCCAGTAGTATTGGCCCCCACATAAAGCATAATCTTCATTGGACCATGTGCTCTCAGGCGAGTCCCCATCTAGGACTAAAGTATCGGCCCCACCAATCTGGTGCAACGAGACCCGATATGATGGTTGTTATAACCAATCGAAAGGGTGACACAACAAGCTTGTAATGCTCTAGCTCAATTTGACCCTCAAAAAAGACAATCTTGTCGAGGCCCATCACGACATAGTAGGCCTCCCTCCTGGCATCCACATCATATATCATGTGCTCTCCGTGGATGGGTAATTTGAGTATCTGCCACACATCCTCTAGTGTGACCGCGGCCTCTCCTATTGGAAGGTGGAAAGAGGATGTCTCGTTGTGCCATCGCTTACTAAGCACTATCATTATCCCCAAATGTGTCCTCATGGGTGGTGCATAGGCAATGTACCAAAGTCCGATCACCCCTAGATGCTCCTGCTATCGCTTAGGCATACCCTGCAAAATTCCAAAAAGCTCCTGAGACTTGTGCTCACGTGAATGAAGGATCGACACCTCCTCCTACATTAGGAAAGCCACCGTGTTAAAATACATAAAAAAATGTGATCCTATCTTGTGTCGGCATACCCAAAGTAGCCCGCATGTCACTGTTTGTGGGTGTGGCATAGTTTGAAAGTTCCAAACTGTGCCGCTAGGAGCCTTTGGCCCTCAAACTCTGTCGCGGTGTTGTAGTTCTGGAGAGCGACCCTAGTTTAGCGCTAAAATCTAATTTGCAAAGAGGTCTACCATGACACACTTTTCATATGTGACTCAATTTGGAGTTTGAATCCAAACTCCAAATTGTGCCATGACATCACTATTTGTGACACGACACAGTTTAAGGCTGCGCGGCGCCGAAAAAGAGTTTTGAGTGGTGCTATATTGGACGTTGCTAGGGACATAAATTCCTAAGCTAATAAATGCACACAAAAATCAAAAAGTGAGGTCGAGTCAAGTTGACTCACCAGTGGTCAAGTGTCAGGTAGCCTCTAGTGTGTGCATACTCGATCTAAAATGTGTCAGGGAAGTTGTCGTTGCGCCATCTTGTGAAGGGGTTAGAGCTCAAAAATGCAAAATCTCAAAGGGATGAATGTGCAAATGAATTGGAAATGGCCCCTCAAGGCCTATTTAAGCCTGAAAATTAGGGTTTTTTTTACCCCGTTTAGCTGTCCAGCTAGGGGTTTGGTCCCTCTAACCTATTTTTTCCCAACTGAGGGCCATTTTGCACCATTTTTTCATGCTTTGTCTCATTTTTTGGCATCCTAGATCCTTTTTGGACCTGTTAGGCACCTTGTCCTCTTTTTTTGTGAGATCACCCAAAAATTGAAAATTTTTCCGATCTCTCGAGGGGGGGGTATATCAGCATGTTTTCATCTGCCGAGGCAGTGGGGCAATTTTAAAATTGGAAAATTTTAAATTTTGATTGAGATAGTTTATTCTTTGAAACAATGCAGCAAGTACTTTGCTTCAAAGAGGGGCAAAATGTAGACACGAAAAATGTACCAATCACACTTGATCCTGATTACTAACATCATTTCATCCTAAATCATCTCTTTAGCTTGTCATCACTCTTCATCCCTGAATTAAATAAATAATCATTTATTTGATTAAGTCATTATCCCTCATTAATTAAATAAATCAATGTTATTTAATTAATCCTCCGATCTCTATTTAATTAAATAATTCATTTTATTTGATTAAATCTCTAAAGTCATCTTATTAAATTAAATAAATTAAACCTTATTTGATTTAATCTAACATCATCATCCCTCTTTAATTAAATAAATCAAATCCTTATTTAATTAAATCTAAATCATTTTCCTCTCATCTTTGATTTAAATCAACCGAAAAATCTAAATCAAATAGTCACATCATCTAATCCCTTATTAAATTAATTAAACCTTGATTAATTTAATCCTAATCATCCAATTTCTCTAGATTTTGCCACTTGCACATGAAAATACATTTAATAGATTTATTAAATCCCTATTTTCTTTCAACTTGGCATCTTTAGGGGAATATTCCTCCAAGTTTGAAAATCCCTCCAAGTGGATTTGTCCTTCCAATGAGACATTCATTCCCTCTTACATTTCCTTTTGCATTGAGCCAAGTGGCATTTAATTCATTCTTTTTCCCTCTAACATGTCATTTCATAATTTTCAAATTCCACCTAATTTCATTTATTGTGCACATTCATCAAAATGTGCTCAAGCTTCCTCCATTCACATCTTGACAAGTGGCACTTTCCCATTGGATGTTGAATGATCCCACATTGCTCCATTTTTCTCATTCCTCCATCTTCTCTTTCTATAAATAAGAGGCTTCTCTCTTCATTTTGATCATCCACAATTTGAGCAAGTCTACTATACTCAATTTCATACTCAAGCATATCCATTTTAATCCATTTTATCAAGTTTATAGCTAGGTTATTATAGATCTCTTCATGGAGCTCAATTGAATCAACCATCAAGTGGATCAACCTTCATCAAATCATCACAAGCTTTCATAGGAGTTGGGAAAGGGCCAATTTCCACATCAAATTGACACCAACTCCCCCATGGGATTGAGAGTTTGCATCTTAAAATAGGATTTCATTGCTTTCTTGGTTCATTTTATTCATGTTATTTCCTATTTGAGCTTTGCAAATGAATTTCATGGGGAATCTTGATTCTCACTTGCATTTGATCTAATGATATGTTTGTTTCTCGTGTTTGTGCAGGTCTAGGATTGGGGTTCTACAAGAGGAGGGGCTGATAAATGAATAGTTGAAAATTCTAGCACCTACTTTAGAGAAGGAAGAGATAAAAGAAATCTTGGATATCCATGTGGGTAGAAGCACAAGAAATAGGCAATATGCAAAATACTTGGTGAAATGGAGAGGAAGGCTTATTGAAGATTCGTCATGGTTGTCTTAATTTGAGATTAACCATCTTGGTTTCCTTATTGTAGACATCTAAATTTGACCACTCATATATGGTCAAATTCATCCCCTTTATTCTTCTATCCCACATCCCTCATTTGTGTTAATTAAATAATTTATTATTTAATTAATATTCCCCTTTTCTGATGTTCATAAGGTATTTAATTAAATAATTAAATACTTTATCCTTTGTCCCCTTTCTTCTCTAAATTAAATAAATACTCTAATTTATTTAAATTAGTCATTTTCCTTTTATGAATTTAAAGCAATTTTAAATTCATAATTTTCTCTCTCCTTGTTCCATCCTCCATAATTCCTCTTTAATTTAGATTAATTTAATTAGTGTACAATTAAGATGTGCACACCCCTAATTAGGACTAGTGTCACATCCTCCATAATTCTCCACTTTCTCTTAATCCTCCATTAGCCTACTTAATCCCTTGTTTGCACAGCTTTAATCACTTGATTAGGTCAACCTAATCCTTATACCATTTATGGAATACCCCCAAGTCAACCTTCATTAATTGTTTTCTCATTTTGGAGAAGGCAACCCATTCCCCATGTGAATTTAAAATTCACATTTATTCTTCCTATGTCCTTTTAGGAATTTTTAATCCCTCCCCTCTTCCCCATGTGGATATTTGAGGAATGTTAAATTCCTCATACATCCTATCACCCACATGGGGAAAAGGACCTCCTTTATGAGGAGATCTTGTCCCAATCCCTAGGTACCATAAGGTAACTCCACCTTACCTCCATTTTGACACCTCATTGGACACATGGCAAGATGTGAGGGCTTGTGAGTCCTCAACTCACCCTAGCCTTTGATGTTGTCGATGGTGGTCTCATCCTAAACCTTCATTTCTTAGAGGCATTTCCCCTAAAATTAAAGGATTTTTCCCTCATTTACAACATTCAACACAACACACATTTTGTACTCTAACTCTCAAGCACTCATCTAAGCCAAAGAACCTCCATTGTTGCAACTTCATTTGCATCCATATTGTGCACTATCGAAATACCCACTTGCGTCATTGCATTCCCCATCTCATCTTCATCATTTTGCATTAGCTTTTATGTTATTTACCATCCAAAGGAGCACACAATGAAATGAGTCAACAAGGCCAACCAACTCATCAACTTGGGCAAGGTAACACACTCTTTCTATCTTTGGTTTTTTTCAAGTTCAACTAGGCTAATCGTTGAGATGCTATTTGTTTTTTTCTTGTTTGCATTCTATTTGTTTTGCATTTTAGACTAGAAATTCACTTGTACACATTTCTGGCACGCCCGGTGGGACCCACATCATGGGTCTATACTTTTACGTTTGTTGTTGTTTCATGTTTTGTAGGTTCAAATTTTACACACAGGGAAAATTTTCCCTGATGGGTGAACTTGCCAACTATAGAGGTGATTCTGCAGACAACAATGGTGAAAGTGAATTCACCCTTTCTTGGAAAGGGGTGAATTTGAATTGAGGGGAGAAATTGATCATATCAGAGGTGAATTTGTAGTGGTTTCCAAGAAATAGGTGAGAAAAATCAAGTTACAAAGATGAAATTGAATTGGCCCATCTTCCAGAATAGAGGCGAAAGAAAATTCACCCATCCTCCCAAAACAGGAAAATTTGACCAGAAGAACAAGCAAATTTATCTCATATAGGAGAAAATTTGAGGTATACCAAAAACTTGATCTTTCATTTTTCAACTTCAATCTGGTTTCGGTTTCAAGTACTGGCCTGCTAACTCATCTATTTATGAGTGGCATTTCACTAACGATTTGTGCAACAATTTGTCTTTTGTTTGTCCAAGATCGATGGTAAAAATTACTGATGTATTTTCTATAGGATGACTGGTCGAAGACCCTTTCAGTTAGTATGTCTGTTGATTTCCATACTAGCTAGGGCCACATAGATTAATTAAAGGGTCAATATGCTTTGTTTGTTGTGCTTGGGAGTAGACTATTGACATATCCAATCCCCTTGTGCCTTTTCAAAATCTTGGGTGACGAGAAATCATAGTTTACTCTAGTCTAGTCCAGTCTACCTAGGAGGTACTAGTGCATCTAAGCTCTCCCCTTGTGCTATGTCCGAGTCTGGGGGCCATCCAAAACATCTAGTATCTTCTTCCCTTAGCAAGACCTACCTAGGATTTCATCACCTATGGGACGATCCCGACCATGTGTTACCGGTGGGGTATATAAAGGGGGGAGAACTAAAGTTGTACCCCAATCCAGTCACGTCATGTTTAGCAAAGCGTCAAATCTAGGGTGATACCTAGATAAGACATGTAGGGTTGTTTCGAGTTTCTAGTACCTTGTCGGGGCTCTTGATCCATGCTTGTGATGGGATGGTGTTCATGGTTGTGCCTCATGTACCTAGTGTATATCAAGGACACACGAGATATCCTGTATAGCCTAAATAGAGACTCGTGTTTTAGTCACAGCTTGGTGTAGTGCAGGGGATGCACATTGTACCCTAAAGTTACTCACCATGTACTCCCTTGGGTTGAGATAGAAATCATCATGGTGGACTATGATAGTCCTCAAGAGAGAGTGTGAAGGTGATCTCGTGGCATCTGTTGATGACCTTGTGCCATTGGTACACTAGTTATTTTCCTTCATGATAAAGGGTGATCCAAAGAACCACCCCAGTATCACAGAGTATTAACCTTGGGTTGTCCGCTCAAGGTGGTGGGCCTACATCAAGTTTGTAAACCTTCAACACTAATTTTAGGATTGTGTTGCATGGCATGTCTTTATTGTGTGATACCAGTACTTTTATTTTTAGTTGAGTTAGTCTAGCCTTCTGTTTATTGTTTTTCATGTTTGTTGTCCTTTGCCACAATCATCCCCTGCCTACAGAGGTGAATTTGCATTGTGGACAGACAATTTTTCTTTGCAAAAGGGTGATTCCATGTCCGAGTCCAATCTAGGTCATCCCTTTAGGTGAGTTCGTCTTTGACAGAGGCGAATTTTCCTATGGGTCCCTTCCTAGGTGACCTTGTTTTCATTTTTTCTATAGAATAGGTGAGTTTTTCCAACCTTTAGGCAAGTTTGTGTCAGTCATGATCCATAAAAATCACCCATTTTCCATAGAATAGGTGAATTTTTCCTCTCTTGGGGTGAACCTGCTATCCATAGGGGCGATCCCATTTTTTAGTCTGAGTCATCCCATCAGTCATCATCCATCAAAATCACCCATTTTCCATAGAATAGGAAAAAATTTCCTCTCCTAGGGTGAACCTGTTATCCACAGGGGTGATCTCATTTTCAGTCTGAGTCATCCTGGTAGTCGTCATCCATTGAATTCACCCATTTTCCATAGAATAGGTGAATTCATCTTCTCCTAGGGAAAACCTACTATCCACAGGGGCAATCCCATTTTTTGGTCTTAGTCATCCTGCCCGTTTATCCCTTTAGATAGGAAAATACATTTTTCTAATATGCGATCCCATTTTTAGGTGAGTCCATTCGCTATCTGTACAACTCAAGAAATAGGCAAATTTTTCATCCCATTAGGCAATTTTGAAAATCTAGTCCACCTATTTCCATAGTTTTAGGTGATTTTTCTTTTCTTAGGGGCGATTCTATCATAGTTTAGGCGATCCTGACTAGGGATAGGTGAATTTGATTCACAACTTCACCTGTTTCTTGTACCTCTCTAGATACAGGCAAATTTGTGTCCCCTAAACAGGTGAGTTTTCTCAACATAGGGGTGATTTTTCTCCCCTTAGAAAGGTGAAGTTGTGACCTAGAGAAGAAGATTTACTTGAAACAGAGTCATATCCACTTCCCATACAAGTTCCAAAGAGTGAATCATTTTGGCCACTGAAAGCTTGTCATTTTCTGAGTCCTTTGCCACAATTGAAATTTTTTATCATCATCTATTCGCTCGTAATCATCATTTTATTCTATCTGCATTTTCCAAAAGTCATTTGTTTATCAATCAAATCATATAAGTGCATCTTAGACCATCTCTAGATTGCATATCTATCATCAGTCCATTAATCTCAATCGCCTATACTACATTTTAGAGATCTTTATCCAAGTTGGCTTAGGTGCCTGATCCCAATCATCATCCTTCACACCTGCTTAGGATCATCATCTATCCTGAGTTAGTAATCATTCATGGCCCAATCAATCTACTTTCATCTTGAGGTGGATTTAGTTTCATAATCATCCATCTATTCTTTAATCCAATCATCAACACCTTACATCACGTTGTTCGATCTCTAAACTTGGTTTAGAACTCGTCTCATCATCCTATCTAATCAATCATCCATTCTTAGCAATCCTCTCATCCCATTAATCAACCTAATAGAATCCAATTGCATCCCCTATCCAATCATCTGATTAATCAGTCCCCCATCCAATCTAATCAATCCTTTAGTCTTCAACTAGATCCTTCATTTAAGTGCATCCTAGTGCATAGCATCATCTTAGTCCACATGGTAGTTTTGCATTTTAATGCCCCTTACCCAATCACAAGAAAATAAACTCATGGTAGAACAACAGGCTCAAGGTATCCAGCCTAACATCCCTCAGGATCCCAACAACGGTGGCTCATCACAATCCAATACCAAGCCGATAACACTTTACCTCCCAATGATGAGAGCATGGTCAATTAACATAAAGTCACAGTTGATGAATACCTCAATAATCCTACCAATGATCAAATGACAGATCATCTCCTTAATGAGCGTGGGGATACAATCCTTGCCACCTTACTCTTGAAGGGAGTCAAACCACCACCTGAAATCAACCTATCCAAATATGTCAACATCACACCCTCTCAAATGTCTCAGGACCCTCATAATTTATAGAATGTTTTGGGAAATTTATACGTCCCCGAGGGTCCACCTTTGGATAATTGGTATCAACCTGGGTTTTGGAATTCCATGCTCTATCAAGTTGTAAACCTCCCTCAGGTTCTGATTTCAGTCATGGGAGTGTCACCTGATCTTAATGATCCCCTTGCTTATGGTATGCCATAGAATATACCTTTGTTTCCACTTCTAAATGTTCCGCAAGGTCCAACCCCCATACCGTCTGTACCACATCTTCTGCCTAATCAACCAGGTCAACCACCAGTAAACACTGGGGGAAATCCTTTTCTTACACTGCCACCACCTCTTGGATCTACAACCGCATCCAACTTACTATGGCCTCCTTTCACATCTCAACAACCACCTCAATGAAACATCCCAACATTCTAGTAGCCTCTAGTTAACCCACAATAGGCCACCTCATCACGCCCACCTCACCAATAGGTGACACAACATACTGCCATCCCATCTAAAATACTACAACATATCGCCATACCATCTCAAAGACCATAACATACTACCATTCCCATACAACCTCCACATCAAGCAACACAGGCTACTTCATAGCCTCGACAACAATTGCAAGGTGTCTTAGTGTCGATCCCTCAACAAACGCAAATCCCCACACATCAGGTAACACCATCTCATTACTTTCCTCCTCACCAACCAAAAATCCATTAGCAACATCAAATTCCATCTCTCCCTCTCTATCAAGAACCACCTCAACACACCCAAATCCCGATGCAAACAAAAAGCAACCCCCTTCCCCAAAACCTTTACCATCCATCAAGTACGTATGCCGCTTTCGCTACCCCATCCAATCCCAATCCCAATCCTGCTTATCATAATCCTTAGCAATCCCAACCACCACCACCTTACATAAATTTGCAGCAATCACAATCCAATACTTATTATCAAACATCCAATCTGCAACAACCTCCATATGCTATCCAACAACCAAATGTTGCTTATAATTATCAGTCTAATATGTATTACACCCAACAACAACTATCATACCAACAGGGTGCTTCCACTACCTCATATTACCAACAACAAGCACCATATCAGCAAGGCACTACCACCTCGTCATAGTACCAAGCCACTCTACCATACCAGCAAGGTACTTCCACCTCATATTATCAAACACCTCCTCCATATCAGCAAGGGGCCTCCTCTTTATATTACCAAAATCCATCATCCTATCATCAATCTTACGTCAATCCATAACCACAACCCACCTATACCAATCAATATCAACAAACACCTCTATATATGCCTACACCAACATACAATCAAACCACTTTAGCCCCATATTCATCCTACCAACAATACGATCCTTATAATCAATCCAATCCATCTAATCCACCTCCCTCAACACCTATTAATAAAGAATGGGAAGAAGTCAAAGCTGCATTAAAATACTAGAAAGTAGGGACTAACAAAAAGGTCTTTTAGGTTTGAGGAGATTTGTTCCTATCCATTTGATACCTCAATCTCAGTTGTTCCTTTTCCAAAGAATTTTGAAATTCCAAAATTCAACAAGTACAAAGGAACTAAAGACCCAAAGAACCACCTCCAAGAGTTCTACTCCCATTGTCAAGAAGTCCTGCACAATGACAATTATCTCCTATGGTTATTTCCAAGGAGTCTAATGGGGATAACTCTTGATTGGTTTATGGCTCTTCCAAAGGGATACATCTCTTCTTTTGTAAACCTTTCAAAAAAAAAATCACACACTTCTCTTTTAATTTGGAGAAGGATATCGATACCTTAGACCTTTTGAAAGAGAAACAAGATGAGTGAGAGACTTTCGCAAGCTACCTTCAAAGGTGGCGTGCTTTGGCTGGTCGGATGAAATCTCCACTCAGTGAGAAGGACATGGCCACCCTTTTCATAGAAAACTCTCATGTAGACATGGCACATAATCTCAATCTTCATTGTGTCACAACCTTTTTAGAGGTCATAGAAAGGGGTCCTATAATTGAGAGAACACTTATTTCCAAGGGACAAATCAAAATTAATAATCCTGCTAAGGAAAAGTCGTCTGGTGATAAGTCTCACTATAGGAACAAAAAAAAGAATTTTGTCAATGATGGTGTCACTGACACCAAACATGTCCAGGTAGAAAATACCTCCCAGAGGCCATGGTATGTCCCAAATCAATCATCCATTTCTAATGTCATATCAGTTCCATAAGGGGCACCTCGTCCTCCTCAACAGTCCAACCAGAATAATCAGGGGAACAATAAATGCCAATTCACTCAATTGGGAGAATCCTAAGTGCTATCTTTAATATACTCCTCCAAGCAAGTTATTTGGTTACCTATCTTGTGACCAAACCTTTTGATGAGTCTAAGCCAAAGCCTTCTTGGTACAAGGAAAATGAGTATTATGATTTTCACAAAATCAAGGGTCATTCCACAAACAAATGTCAAGGATTAAAAACCTATATCCGAGATCTTATAGATTGGGGTGGCATACAAGTGGATTCCAACCAAGCCCCATCATCCAATGCTCAGCTTCATATATATCAAAATGCCTTCCAAAAACATAATCAGGGTGCTAGTACATCTAATGCAAATCCTTGGTTAAGTAGCAACAATAATCAAAATAATAGCACAAACAATGTCAGCTATAAGAATGTGCCATATAACTATGATGGAATCATCATGTGTCTCAATCAGGTGGAGCCTCATGTGTCCATGATACATGTCAAAGAAAAAGGCCCACAGTGTGCTATCATGACCCATCGCACTCACATCACCGTTCTTGGGGATTCTACTTCAACCCAACTGCCTCCTATAAGCTCTCAATATAATATTCTTGATCACCTTGGAAAGACTCCGACCCAAATATCTATCCTATATTTGCTTAAGTCTTCTCTTGTCCACCAAGAAATCCTAACCAAACCTTTACATGATACCCATGTTCCTAACGATATAGATCCTACCCAATTTCAAGCCTTGGTAGGACACTTGTCAGCCACATATTAGCTGGGATTTAGTCAAAACGATATGTCATGCATTGATTCAAACCATAACCATCCCCTCCATATTGAGGTCCTCATAGCCTGACATAAAGTGAAAAGGGTCTTCGTAGATAATGGCTCTTCCCTAAATCTTTGTACATTAAAGTTCATAAAATAGGTAGGCTACACCCATACTAACTTAAACAATTAGGCTATTACCATTAAAGCATATGACAATGCAAAACGTGAATCTGAGGGAACTATTTGTCTTCCAATTCAGGTTGGTTCTATTGTATAGCACACTAACTGCCATGTCCTTGATCTGGACCTTCCATATAATCTTCTTCTTGGTCACCTATGGATCCATGCCATGCAAGCCATCCCATCCACTTACCATCAATGTTTGAAGTTCCCATTTAATGGGATAGAAGTAACAATACATGCTGATCTGCAACCATTTGAGTATTTCCATGCATTAGAAGCTTCCTTCCCTCACTCTCACTACTGGCCAGGAGTGGAAGTGGGGGCACATCAGGAATCATCATCCTATCCATCTTCCAACATGCTATCCAGCACATCGTCCATTCCATGACTCCACAATCACCAAGGTCTAGATCATAGATAAAGGTTGTAGTGAGTATGAAATGCGTACAACTTTAAATGTGGAAACCATGCCACCCTCACCTCATATGTATGGCCAAACCTCTCAGTCCATGCCAAAGCAAGAAGAGAAGACAATCACTTCGAGTTCTAAGAACATGGGATCTAGTACTTTCTAGTCCCCTAGAACAAGACAAGATACACCATAGGATGTCATCAGTCAATGGATATACTGTGAGGAACCTGAACCTTCCTTGCCTCTAAGTTAGCCAAAAAGTATAATTATCAAGGGGGAGGCCTTAGCATAGAAGAAAAAGGAAGATGACAACCTGTTGATACCCTTGTATGACAAAAACACTTGGGCTTAGGCTATGATGGAAAGAAAAGGGGTCATGTGCCATCAACTAGTACTTATAATAACATTAGTGTGGAAAATGGTCTCCTTGAAGACATACCTGAGGAAGAGTCCATCATACTTGCATACGATGATGTGGATCTCTCTTCCATGTTTGATTTCCTATCCATCTTTTTTATCAGCCTTTCCCTTTGCCATCCTGAGCTTTTTGACTGGGACCTATGAGGTAGTGCACCTGTCGATACCTTTTCATCGGTGGATACTTATGTGCATCTCATGGGATTGGGGGAGGACAAACACCCTAACCGAAAAAGTAAAAAGAAACAAAATAAAAAAGGGTCATCTAGTGAAAACCTCTCTGAGGAACTTCTTGACTCAATAAAAGTAAAAATAAAGGGTGTATCCAATAGTGAAAACCTTGATGAGGTGTTGGAGGATGGGGAAGTTCATCTTCCCCTTGTGGGAACTCAATTGTCTAAATGATCTTCTATTCTGATCAAAGAAACTCAGGAAGTTAACTTGGGAATCCAGGAAAATCCTAAGATCATGTATGTAGCCAAGTCTTTATTAGAAGAAGAGCACTCCATCATCATCCATTTGCTAAAAAATGGAATTTTCAATTTTGTGTGGACCTATTCAAATATGCCAAGTCTAGATCCTGCTTTAGTGGTACACCATTTGGATGTTCATTCGGATGCTAAACTTTTCAACTAGAAACTAAGAAAGATGCATCCTCAGTTGACTTTACTCGTCAAGAAAGAGTTGGAGAAATTGTTAGAAGTTGATTTCATAAGACCTATCGACTATTCTGACTGGATATCCAACATAGTGACTGTGGCCAAGCCAAATGGAAATATTAGAATTTATACAGATTTCTAGGATCTCAATAAAGCTTGTCCTAAGGATAACTTCCCCCTACCAAATATTGACATGTTGGTTGAATTAATAGTAGGATATGGGATGCTATCCCTCATGGATGGTTTCTCTAGCTATAATTAGATTAGGATTGCACCAGAAGACCAACATAAAACTACTTTCACCACCCCTTGGGGGACCTTTGGCTACAATTTCATTGCATTCAAACTCAAGAATCTAGGGGAAACTTATCAGCATGCCATGACTATAATATTCCATGACCTTATAGAAATCATAATGGAATATTATGTTGATGACCTATTGGGGAAATCCAAGACTAGAGAAGAGCACCCTATGATCCTGAAAAAAATCTGAGTGATTAGAGCACTACAAACTGCATCTAAATCCAAAGAAATGTGTATTTGGGGTTACATCAAGAAAGCTATCAGACTTCATCATCTCCAGAAGAGATATAGAGGTAGATCCAACTAAGGTCAAAGCTATAATGGAAATACCCCCACCACATAATCTCAAGCAGTTAAGAAGTATTCAAGGGAAGTTATAGTCCATCAGATGGTTCATAGCTCAGCTAGTTGACAAGTGGCAATCATTCACCCATCTCCTACAAAAAGACACCACCTTCAAGTGGGATCTAGAGTGTCAACAAGGCTTCAAAAAAATCAAGGAGTACTTGGCTCATCCACCCATCCTCATGCCTCCTATTCTAGGTAAACCACTTATGTTGTACATATTAGCTACTTCAGTTGCACTAGGGGCATTATTAGCTCAGCATGATGAGTCCTCTAAAGAACGTGGAATCTACTACATCAGTCGAACATTATTATGCTATGAACTCAACTATTTTCCAATGGAAAAAGCTTGTCTAGTTGTTGTCTTTAGTTCACAAAAGCTTCACCATTATACACTCAATCATCCTATGAAGCTAATATCAAAAGTTGATTTGCTTAAATATTTGATTTCCAGAACTTCATTAACCAGCCACATGGCTAAGTGGGTCATGTTACTGAGCAAGTTTGACATAGAATATGTGGACCGTAAGTTGATCAAAGGAAAAGTAATAAAATATCAGTTGGAAGATGCTCCTTTAGTGGATTTCTATCCCTTGGTCACAAAATTTCCTGATGAAGAGGTCCTCACAGTCATAGAAGTAGCTACATGGATGCTCTATTTTGATGGGTCATACACACATACTGGAGCTAGTGCAAGTATCTTATTCGTCACCCCACAAGGTGATTACATTCTGAAGTCATTCAGGTGAGAATTCTCATGCACAAACAATATAGTAGAGTATGAGTCTCTTATCACTGGTCGTAGGATCGCCATTCAATGGAACATCACTCATTTATGAATCTTTGGTGATTCTTAGTTGATTATCAAACAGGTCAATGATGAGTTTCAGACTAAAGATGATAAATTGTTACCTTACAAATGCATGGTGGATGACTTTAAGAGATACTCCACCTCCACCCAGTTTGAATAGATCCCTAGAGTTTAGAATAAGGTAGCTGATGCAATGGCTACAATTGTCTCCCTAATTGACATGCCAAAAGATCGAACAAATTATGAGTTCCTTGTTGAACAAATTTTAGTCCCTGCATATGATATCCCTGAGAGTGAGATGGTGTACGACATTGTAGGTCTTGAGTCACCATGGTACCATGAAATTTACACCTATCTCCGTGATAACATCCTACCTCCTGACCTTACACAAAATCAATGAAAATCCTTCATCTAATGTACATCCTGCTATACCATTGTGGGAGATACACTTTATTGTCGTGGGTATGATGAAACTCTTCTTAGGTGTCTAAGTGAATCAAAATCCCACACTTCATTAACCTAGGTACATAGTGGTGTATGTGGTGCCCATTCTAATGGCATGGCCTTAGCTAAAAAGATTCTCAGAGCTGGATATTTTTGGCCTACAATGGAGCATGACTCTTGCAAGTTTGTGAAGAAATGCCTACCCTATCAGCACCATGCAGATTTGATACATGCTCTTGCACAATATTTGCAACCTATCATAGCACCATGGCCCTTTTCTCAGTGGGTTTTTGACTTTATTGGGAAGATCTACCCTCCATCTTCTGATGGCCACACTTTCATAATCACCACCATTGAATACTTCTCCAAGTGGGTGGAAGCAATGCCACTCTCCCAAATAACATGTATTCAGATCTCCAAATTCATCCTCTTCCATATTCTATGCAGATATGGAATCCCTTCCACCATCATCACTAGCAATGGAAAGCCATTTAAAAACTAGTTCATGAAACACCTTTGTGAAACTTATCAAATCCAACATCATTGATCCACAACCTATTACTCCCAAGGTAATGGTCAAGCAGAGGCAACCAACAAGACACTTATCAAGATCCTTAAAAAGGTGGTCAATAACACTAGTCGAGATTGGCATCTCCATCTCCATCCCGTCATTTGGGATCATCACACTTCCATTCACACTCCCACTAGTGCCACTCCATATTCACTTGTTTATGGTGTTGATGCCATCTTGCCAATTGAAGAAGTCAAAACACAATCACTTATAATATCTTTGAAGAACATCAGAAGTGATGAAGACACTCGGGTTGCACAACTCAATCAATTGGAGCTCCTGGATGAAAAGTGTATTAGGGCCTATAATCATCTGCAAGCATACCAACATCATCTTAGGAGGAGCTACAATAAGAAAGTCCATTCTTCCTAGTTCAATTTTGGTGATCTATTCCTCAAGGATAATTAGCATACTCAACAAGATCGAGACAAGAAAGGAAAGTTTGAGACAAATTGGCTAGTTCCTTATGTTGTCACAACTAAATATGGATTGGGGGCATATAGGCTTGCTACACCTAAAGGGGAGCCCCTCAAAGAGTCTATCAACATCATGCACCAAAATAGGTTTTATACCTAAGTCAGTTGGGTTATCCTATCCTAAAAAATACCAAAAAAGTAAAAAATATTAAAAAATACAAAAAAAAAACAAAAAAGTCAAAAAATCCAAAAAAATAGTAAAGAGAAATAATTTGTCCTATGGTGAAAACCACCCTTTGTGGAACCTTGGATAAGAACATTTGGTGAAAACCTAGTAACAGGCACCATTCATAGATGGATTAATCATTATCTACCTTGCATCCTAGTTACTTCATTTTTCCATCTACCTTATCCTAACATCCTATATTAGCATCCTATTCGATCCAGTCTTTTCATCCACATCTGCTTATCCACCGCTTGGTATGTTTTGGTTGAGTATTTGATGATTTTCGTTGGATTTCCACAATTCTGAGCTTTTTATCCCAATCTAAGATTGTGTCATCTATTTGTGTCATCAATCGGTCTCTTACCTTCACCTAGGGTCCTTCATTGTGTCAGTCCTCATTAGGTCTCATCTTGTCATGTCATTAATAATGAATCTAACTGCTTACACCTTAATTTAGGCATGGTCTTCCCTCCCCTGATGAATATCCTCATTATTTTTTAGTATCTGGAATGGTACAATCTATAAACTGATGTGGATCTTCCCCCTAGGGATTTCGTCTGTCCTATCATGTTAGTCATTCATCTTTCTTCTGTTTGGTCTCATCTTTTGTCATTGGTCTTTTTTGAAGTACATTGCCCTTGTGCTTTCACGTAGGAAAGGTTGATCATTTGATCTGCACCCAAGGCTTTTGTCTATCTGGTCTTTGTCATCCATCTTGGTCTCCATTGTCCTCTTTTCAATTTTATCCATGGTCTATTATCAAACTACGAGGGCTCTGTGCTTTCACGTAGGCAAGGCTAATCCTTGATCAGCCCCTAGGCACCAAGGTCTTTAGGGTTTGTTGGTCTTGTGTCTTGTGTCATGTCATCAAATATGTCCTTATCTAGCTAGTTCTTAAAAAAATGGATCCACTAGTACCATGAAGTTCAATCAATTTTGAGTATCCTAAGTCATGTTGATCACTTAGTTTAGTCTCCATCTTTTCTCTTAACAAGATGCATCCTTCCTAATCAGGCCACATCAATCCCATCCACCTTTTGATCCTATGGAAAAGGACATTTGAAATTTCTTTTTTTCTTGTGATGCTTTTGGAATTTTGTTTATCATTTGAGCTTCCTATAATACCATGTCAGGGTCACCATGATCCATCATATCATGGTATGCTTTGACTGGTAAATGTAGGGGCATATCTTGATCTTTTGTTTGTTTATGTCTGCTTGGTTGTTCCACGTAGTACCCACCAAGATCCTTGTGTTCTTGTGTTATGTTGGGGAATCCTTTGTGCTTGTGGTTATCCCAATGTCTGGCCTGACCAAAGTTATCTTGATTTTTGGGTGTTGAGATAGCCTTCTTTTCTATTGTGTTTGTTTCATGCATTAGACACTAATTTGCCTTAATTTCTCATACCCTAGCATATTGTGTCTTATGCTATAGAAAAAATTAGTGCTCTAAAATGGAAAAATAGCATTAGGATTGCATTTCATTTTCCAATCTCGTTGCATTGCATTTATCCTCCATCCATCTTGTCCCTAACCTATGGCTAGTGATTTTGGTTGTACAAACTTTCGTTTCCCATCTCCTTTTCTCCTCAGGATTCCTATGGTTTTGATAAGTGCAATGTCACACCCATCATCCCTTATTTTAATAATGATTATAGGGAAATTACTTTCCATAAGCAAAAGCAAGTGCGATACTCAAATAAAGGAGGCCTACCAATAGCTTCCATCACTATGCAAGCCCTTATTTACACTCATTCCCATGCTAATTTAATTTAGACATTAATCCCATCACTCATGTAGGTTGCATTCATTTTATAATGTCGATAGTACCAAGGTCATATCTGTTGTCAAATCCCTTGTCTATGACGTGCAAAATGAGCAAAGCAAATGAGATTGATATGTAACTATAAGGAAAAGCATGTCCCTCATAGAAATAGGTGAATACAATTGTTCCTTACTCTTAATCGATGTCATAGTAAAGTAAAATTTGATCTCAAATGGCATCAATGTCATCTCATCTAGCATGGTAGGTTTATTGCATTTCATTTCATCTCATGTGCATTTATCATATCATGTTCATATTAAGTTGTTTAGATTAATCTTAATTGGTTATTCTAAGAATCTTATGTTCATTTCACTATCAATTCATTGCATTAAAATTTGTCATATTAGTCCATTACATTGCATTATCATAACATACATCAAATCATAATAATATACCTGAAAAAATTTCCCACAAGAATTAAGAAGCAAATTGATTGTACAATGTATGACACAAATGTCCGTCTGCTATTTAAGCTGATTGACATTTCCAGATCACATTTGTTGATTATTCCATGCATACATCATGACCTACTTTAGAAATAATTAGCCTCATGTCCATAGCATTATAACATCATAAACCATTCATCACATCCCGCATCATAAAGTGTTAGGCATCATGCACCTCATCCATTTCATCCACATAGGCATAAACTTAAATAATCATAGACACATGCATCATCATAATCATCATCATCATAATCATCCATAGTAAAACACATACATACACATGTGCATAAATAAACATCCATCACATAGTGTCGATAAGGGCTATCGTATATCATATAAATATCAAAATATCATGTCCATCATAAATTCCATCATATACATTGATGACCATCGAATAAAATACAAGTACAGTGTTCTGAATCAAATGTAGAGACTACATCAATGACTAAAATGATTTATATCTAATCTACACTATGGGATTTGTGGTCTCTATCCCTGTCCACTATACATCCACCCTACACCTATCAAAAACCTATATCCTATCCCCCCTCCTATCCTCTCTACTCTGTGTTGGCCTCATCTGACCTCTATGGAGAATATAGCACTGGTCCTTTGCACATGGGAGTCTCTCAATAGCTATTGTATCCTCATGTATGTGTCCCTAATAACTGTGATGGTGCTAGAATCTATGGTACTACTTAGATATATGGAGGTATGCGGTGTACTAGATCTAGAACCTCTCTAAAATAATCCCCTATGTAGTAGCTTGATTCTCTCATATACTCGTCCCTCTCTGCTACCTGTATCTTGGTCATGTCTCGCTCCACCCTATACCTGTCCCATAACCTAGCCAGGTATCTCCTCTCCTGCTCACAAGCATCATATGCCATCCTCAGCTGGTCTATTTGTGCCTGCATCCATGACATTTTCTCTATGGTCACATCCCTCTCATCATGCAAGGCTTGTACCTGCACCTTCGCTACCTTTTCTCTCTCTAACACTGACCCTACATGCTCAACTGTCACCTCCGTACACTTGGCCCTATCTTGGAGCTCATCCCGCTCTCTCTTTAGTTCATCCCTCTCCCTCCTCATCTCCTTTATATCCCTTTGCATCTCTACTAGCTATCTCTGGACATATAGTCCTCATCATCTGCTAGGGCCATATAGTCCTTCTCCCCCTCTGTCTGCAACCTGTCTACCTTGGCCTTCAACCTGTCCTTGTCTGTCTCCAACTCACTGAGTCTATGCTCTACGATCCTCAGCCTCACTATAGCTCCTATTAGTAGTACCTCCGGATCCTCAGGTGGTGGAGGTACATATGGAACTATCACCAGTGGATGTACCTTTGGGGCATCCTCCTCCATCACCTCCCCCTATTCCCTCGCTCGTTGATCTCCTCTCTCCTTTGCCACCTCAACCTCTTTGTCTCCACCCCTCCTCCATCTGTTGCCTCTCCTCCTAACTCTCCTCCACCTATCCAATCTCTTCTTATCATCTGAGTTGTATCCTCATGCCCCTATAATCGGGGGCACTATTGTAATTTGTCCTGGCCTATATTGTGCCCACCATGTAGAGTATCACACTATCATCCCAACATCTACCTCTCCTCCTCTCCTAGGATATGGCACTAGTTGCAAGTCCTCCCACACCTGCCTCACAAAATATATAGTGATCTGATCACCCCACAAGAACTCCTAAGTAATCTGTCGAAACCTCTATGGTCCTAGAGGGATATCCTGCTATAACCCAAACTGCCTCATGACCCTGTCTGGTCTGTGCAGCTCAATGATGTGTGGGTCCTGGCTGATCAAGTAGAATACTATGAAAAATTATCCCTTGTGCCTCCTCTCATCTTGTCTCTAACCTAAAAACTACCTTTGGTACGATCTCCATATGATCTGATCCTCCTATAAGTTATCCAACCTCCTCCTCCATGCCTCCAAATCACTAACATCCAAATAGTGCAATCACTAGTTGTACTCCATACCATTCTAGTATGCTACTGATAGTGTATCATCCTATGCCCCTACTATCATAACCCTTAGTCTCGCCACGCTAATATGCTCCCAATCCCACACCTGTAGTAGTGTCACATGCATGATGTTGAGTCCCCTACTGTAGCACACCATGTGAATGTCCTGATACAACTGAGCTAGCACACATGGCCCCCATGAAAACTCTCCCTCCCTCCTTTCCACAATATTCCTGATAACCTCAATGATCTTGAGGTTGCAAAATCATCCACTTTTGTTTGGTAGCAGTATCCTGTTGATCATCCTATAGAGGTACAATGGTAGTGCAGGCACCTCCAATCCCAAGCACCCATGCAAGTCTAACTCCCCCTAGATAGGGAGATCCACCCATCCAAAGATCACTTATAGGCTCCTATCTCACTCTCTCCTCTGGCTCCATGTCCAACTCACCAAGTGCCCATCAATGGGCAGTCGCAGTATCCTCCATACATCCTCTAGAGTCACTGTCATCTCCCCTATTAGGAGATGGAATGTTGAAGTCTCTTAGCTCCATCACTCCATCAGTGCTATTAGGAGTGATCGATGCGCTCTAATGTTGGGATTTCCCAATATATGTAGTAGCCCTACATGAGCTAGCGTCTCATGATCCTGGGCGGTCATTTCCCTGATAGTCACCTCCAAAACTGCCAAGTGCCTCTCGCGCGTCCAAAGTGTCTCAAAGTTTTGCATCCACACAGAACCATATGTCAGCCTTTCATCAAGTCTTTTTCTTTTTTCCATCATTCTTCTGCCACCCTAGGTTTCTGGAAAATTCACCCCTGTGTTGGTCAAATTTTCCCCTTTTTCAGTCCTTTCACAAATTCACCTTTTTTTTAAGGTGAATTCACCTCTCTTTTGTCTAGCAATTTTCCCTTCTTCAAGGCGAATTTTCCTTTTTCCTTCTCTTAGCAAATTCACCCTTCTTCAAGGCGAAATCACATTTTTCCTCTACTTAGCAAATTTTCCCTTTTTCAAGGTGAATTCACCTTTTTCCTCCACTCAGCAAATTTTCCCTTCTTCAAGGTGAATTCGCCTTTTTCCTCCACTCATCCAATTCACCCTTCTTCAAGGTGAATTCTCCTTTTTCCTCTGCTCAACAAATTTTCCCTTTTTCAAGGTGAATTCGCCTTTTTCCTCTGGCCCAAAAATATTTCCTAATTTTTGGCGGATTCACCCTTATCCTTAGCCACCCAGGAATTCTCCCTTCCTACTAGCAACTTCACCCTTCTTCATCCCTGCAATTTCAAAATTTCCCTTTTCCTGCCTGTGTTCGCCCCTGGAGCGGTGAATTTTCCTTTTATGGGAAGAGGCGAGTTCACCCCCTTCTTCATCTTGCGAGTTCGCTTCTATTAGAGGAAATTTTTCCTCTTTTTTTGGTGAATTTGCCTATCTTAGAGGCGAATTCACCTCTTTCATTGCATATCGCCATGGACGGGCGAGTCCGCCATATAGATGGGTGACTTCGCCCATTTGACGCAACTCTCTCCCTATCCTACCAGAAAACCCCAATTGTAAAATGCATTAAAAATTTAAAATCAAAATCAAAATCACAAAGTGGGTTTTCGACCTTACCTGGCGGGGTACCGCGCTCTCGTAGTAGAACTCGCACACCTCCTTGCCTCGATGAATGATCTCATCATCTACAAATCCCTCATCCTCACTGTCATTCCCATTAGCTATCCTCGTCACTCACTTCCTCTCTCTCTTGTTGAGTCAACTACCAAGTGTGAAAATGATGAATAGTAATTTCTAAAATTACTATTTATAACTTTTCCCCCATTTTTTAACTTTTTCAATTTTGGGTAATTTTCACCCTTTATTTAACCTCTTTTTAATTCATCTAATCCCTTTTCTTTTGTGGGCTGCCATTTGCACCCCATTTTTCCATTTTCCTCCATTCAAAACCCATTCTTCATGGTTTTTTGTGCTCTATCACATGGTACCTTCCATTTCTCCATATTGAGAAGTCACCCGATGCCCCTTTTTCTTCCCCATCCGCCCTCTCGAGGGAGCATATCCTATCCATTTTCCTCTACTCCTCCATCCTATCTACTTCTTTACAAGACCGGGACACCTCCCTTTCTTTTTCCACGATTAGACAACCTACATAAATTTTCCCACATTGGGGCATCACTTTCTAGTCCTTTTTCTATCGAGTCATCTACATTTTATTTTTATTTGAAACACTATTGTTCTAACACTATTTTGAAGAGGGGAAAAATGTAGACATCTAAATTTGACCACCCCCATATGGTCAAATTCATCCCCTTTATTCTTCTATCCTGCATCCCTCATCTGTATAAATTAAATAATTTATTATTTAATTAATATTCCCCTTTTCTAATGTTCCTAAGGTATTTAATTAAATAATTAAATACTTTATCCCTTGTCCCCTTTCTTCTCTAAATTAAATAAATACTCTAATTTATTTAATTTAGTCATTTTCCTTTTATGAATTTAAAGTAATTTTAAATTCATCATTTTCTCTCTCCTTGTTCCATCCTCCATAATTCCTCTTTAATCTAGATTAATTTAATTAATCTACAATTAAGATGTGCACACCCCTAATCAGGATTAGTGTCACATCCTCCATAATTCTCCACTTTCTCTTAATCCTCCCTTAGCCTACTTAATCCCTTGTTTACACAACTTTAATCACTTGATTAGGTCAACCTAATCCTTATGCCATTTATGGAATATCCCCAAGTCAACCTTCATTAATTGTTTTCTCCTTTTGGAGAAGGCAACCCATTCCCCATGTGAATTTAAAATTCACATTTATTCTTCCTATGTCCTTTTCGAAATTTTTAATCCCTCCCCTCTTCCCCATGTAGATATTTGAGAAATTTTAAATTCCTCATGCATTCCATCACCCACATGGGGATAGGGGCCTCCTTTATGAGGAAATCTTGTCTCAATCCCTAGGTACCATAAGGTACCTCCACCTCACCTCCCTTTTGACACCTCACTGGACACATGGCAAGATGTGAGGGCTTGTGAGTCCTCAACTCACCCTAGCCCTTGATCTTTTCCATGGTGGCCTCATCCCGACCCTTTATTTCTTAGAGGCATTTCCCATAAAATTAGAGAAATTTTCCCTCATTTGCAACATTCAACACAACACACATTTTAAACTCTAGCTCTCAAATACTCATCCAAGCCAAAGAACCTCCATTTTTGTAGCTTCATTTACATCCATATTGTACATCTATCCAAATACCCACTTGCATCATTGCATTCCCCATCTCATCTTCATCGTTTTCAATTAGGTTTTATGCTATTTTCCATCCAAAGGAGCACACAATCAAACAATTCAATAGGGCCAACCAACTCATCAACTTGGGAAAGGAAACACAGTCTCTATCTTTCATTTTGTTCAAGTTCAAGAAGGAAAATCATTGAGGTGTTGTTTGTGTTTTTCTTGTTTGCATTTCATTTTTTTTTCATATTAGACTAGCAATTCACCTGTGCACACCTCTAACTCCGTAGAAGTGATAGGGTCACTTTTCAAATTGTTGAAAGATATAATACAACTGAGAGGGGGGGTTGAATCAATTGACACAAAACTTAAATTCAAATCTCAACCACTTATCAATTTCACAATCACTTAATTCTGTTATTAAGTATGAAAAGGAAATGCAGATAACATAAAGCAAGATCAACATAATGAACACTAGATTTATGTGGAAAACCTAATGAGGGAAAAACCATGGTGAGGATTAACTCACAATATAAAATAATAGCAAAATCGAATATAAGATGCTCATTTCCAAGGGCTCACTTCCTATAGAAGGGACTCACTTTTGAATAGGGAGGCTCACTGCCTACAGAAACAAAAGATTATAGAAAATATCCACCATAACAGGTTACACACATTTACAGCCTTGATCAGAAGAATTATATACATCATCAGCTCACTGCTTTTAGGAATCTAACACATTAAAGTAATGCTTCCTTAATTCACTTTCGCACTACTTTTCTTTCTTTCTTGATTTAACACACACTTATTCCCAACATCTTGACTTGCATTTATACCCTCTTCATACTTAAACTTTCTCCAAGGTAGGCTACATACGCTTCATCTCATAAAGTCAAATTAGGTTGGCAACTCAACATACTCGCCGTGGTAAGGGATGAGAGTGGACCACACCAATACTTAACTATGACCCAAAATAGTGTCTTGGATCAATCACATGCTTCCTTAATTAAAATTTATCCTTCGTATGAAGTGTAAGCACCAGGTCGGAAAAACCTAATGAAAAAACACAAATGAACATTGAAGTACATGCTTCCTAACAAGAAGATAATATGCAGATGACATAACACACTTCATCATGCATGATAACACATCTCAAATACCTTCAGATACATCCACATCATCTACAACAATCTTTAAACCTTGAACATTTCTCACCAGTCCATCCAGATAGTACAGATACACATAGGCTTAGAAACATGTCTTCTGGTGAACTAGACCTCAAACATATTTTCCAAAACACAAATAACATCATTACAAGACATATTCCAGATCTGAAAGACCTAAAAAAAATAGTGGAGGACTGCAGAGTAGAAACATTTATCCCAGTCCATAAACAAACAACTCTACCAAACCAGTTCTCATATTGGTGAACACAACTTTCACTCTCCATCAAACCATAAGCTACAAGCTAGGATATATCACCAACATAATCCCACAATCAATCCTTTAGATACACACAAGCATAGGATCAACATAGAAGAAAGACGAAGAAAATACCAGAACACATTCTGAACACATACATAACTCTGAATTCACTCTTTATTAATTTTCTCAAAATCACTTGGTAATCCATCATATTAGCATCTTTGCAACACTATAAAGGTAGCTCCATGTACTCACAACATCTCAACAACATCTCAACTATACATGCACAATATATAACATTTTGTACTGTGTTGACATCAATGACAACATTAATGACAACACCACCAAACTTTCTCATACTTGCAACAATCTCCCCCTTTTTCATTGATGGCAACACATGATGTGAAAAACCATCAAAGACAACATTCTCCTGCATTCTCAATATTTTGGGCAAAGACCTACTCTTCCTCTTCTACTATTTTTCACATGACTCTTTCTCCCCCTTTGACATCAATGGCAAAGATCAAAAGCTCTGATCACTCCCCCTTATGAGTGAACCCATACAACTCATACTACAACAATGAAAATTTCTACTCCCCCTTCGGAGTAGACCCATCCATCAATTTAGATAAATGAAGAATCTTTGGAACCACTGGACTGATGCACCTCCTTGTGCACCTAGTTTGGAGGGTCAATGACCCCCAAATTATCCTTGAGATACTTAAAAGTATCCTTCAAAAGAGCCTTATTAAATATATCTGCAATCTGATCCTTTGTAGACACATACTCCAACCTGACTTCATTCTCCAACGCTTTTTCTCTCAAGAAGATATCTAATAGATATATGTTTTGTTCTTGAATGCATTATTGGATTCTTTGAAATGTTTATAGCATTTATATTATCACATAAGATAGATATAGGCTCATCACATATCACTCCAATATCCTTTAGTGTTTGCTTCATCCATAAAACCTTTGTGCAGCAAGATGCTACAACAATATACTCTACTTCTGGAGTGGATAAAGAAACTGAATCCTATTCCTTACTTAACCATGAAATCAATCTTCCACCAAGTAAGAGAGAACCTCCACTGGTACTCTTCTGGTCATCCACACAACTAGCCCAATCTGCATCGGTATAAGCACTTAAAGTGAAATGAATATCCTTAGGATACCACAAGCCATAATCCAAAGTGCCTTTAAGATATCTGAATATCCTATTCATGGTTGTAACATGTGCTTCTTTAGGTTCTACTTGAAATCTGGCAACTAAGTGTACTACATGCATGATGTCTGGTCTAGTAGCAGTAAGATACAATAGTCCACTAATCATAGATTTGTACTTGGTCTGATCAACTTTAACAGATTCATCATCTTTTCTTAGCTTACATTCGGTCACCATAGGAGTACAAACCGGTTTGGAGTCTTCCATCCCAAACTTCTTTAACAACTCTTTAACACATTTTGATTGTGAAATAAATATCCCCTTATTAGTTTGATTTACTTGTAGACCAAGAAATAAATTCAACTCACCAATCATGGACATTTCAAATTCTTTTTGCATTTCCTCTGCAAATCTCTTACACATACCTTCAATTCCTCCAAAGATGATATCGTCAACATATACTACCACTATTAACATTTTGTTTCCCTCCATCTTGAAATAAAGATTGTTGTCTGTAGAGCCCTTATTAAACAATTTTTGTGTCAAATATCTATCCAATCGAGCATACCATGCTATGGGAGCTTGTTTTAGTCCATACAAAGCCTTTTTCAACTTACAAACCATATCCCATTTGTATGATAATTGAAATTCTTCAGGTTGTTCCATGTACACCTCTTCTTCAAGTTCTCCATTTAGAAATGCAGATTTGACATCCATCTAATATACCTTGAAATCCTTGTCGGCAGAAAATTCCAAAAACATCTGAATGGCCTCCATTCTTGCCACTGAGGCATATGTATCTTCAAATTATATGCCTTCAACTTGTGAGTATCCCTTGCATACAAGTCTTGCTTTGTTTTTTACAACTTCACCATTCTCATTCAACTTATTCCTAAACACCCACTTTGAACTAATGGAATTCTTATTCACAGGTCTAGGAACCAGTTCCCATGTTTTATTTTTCTCTATTTGCTACAACTCTTCTTTCATAGCTCTAACCCAAATCTCATATTTACATGCTTCACACACAAGCTTAGGTTTTATTTTAGAAAGTAAACAAAAATTTACCTCAGTTGCTACTTTGCTTCTTGTCTTCACACCTTCACTCTTATATCCAATTATCTATTCCTTTGGATGGTTCTTTTGTACATACTTAGGAGTCTTAGGAACAAGTTTCAGTGTTTCTTCTTCTTCTTTAGTCTATTCTTCTTCCTCTTCCTTATTTTCTTTAGGTACTGGTCTACAGATAGGATCATTTGGTTCAACTTCGCTTATCTCAATAGGTCTATGCATATCCTCATCAACCTTCACATTAGTACTCTTAGCAATCTTCCTCAATCTTTTATTAAATCATCTATATGCTTTGTTGGTAGTTGAGTATCCAAGGAAAATCCCTTCATCACATCTAGCATCAAACTTTCAAAGATTCCCATCATCTCTTTTAATGTAACATCTGCTTCAAAACACCTTAAAGTACTTCATAGTAGGAACCTTACCACTCCATAACTCATAAGGAGTCTTTGTGTTGTTGCCTCTAATCTGAACTATGTTAAGAAAATAAACAATAGTGTGTATTGCCTCTCTCCAGTACACATCAGGTACATTTTCTTCTTTCATCATGGTTCGTGCAACTTCCTGTACAGTTCAGTTCTTTCTCTCAACAATTCCATTCTGCTAAGGATTTCTAGGAGAAAAAAATGTCTTTTTATGCCATGTTCTTCACAAAATGCACTAAACTCACTAGAAGTGAATTCTCCACCTCTATCATATCTCAAACATTTAATTCTCAACTTCACTTCATTCTCTACCCTTTCCTTGAACACTTTAAATCTATCCAGAGCCTGAGTCTTCTCTCTAAGAAAAGAAACCCATGTAATTTGAGAATAATCATCAATAAGGAGCATGGAATATCTATCACTATTTAGGCTTCCTATCCTAGTAGGACCACACAATTATGTATGAATTAATCCAATAATTTCGGTAGTTGATTGCTCTTTTCCTTTAAAACTACATCTTGTTTGTTTCCCCAACTGATTTTTTTTGCAAATAGTATTAGCGGGCTTTATGATTTTAGGTAGATCTCGAAGAACATATCTTGAACTAATCCTAACCAAATTATCAAATTTTACATGTCTCATTCTCTAGTGTCACAACCAAATTTCATTAACTTGAGATACAAGGCACTAACCATCAACATCCTTAAGCTGATAGATGTTTCCATAAGTTCTCCTTCCTACAACAACCATTGTTCTGGAACCTTTTATAATATCATAGGTATTATCTTGAAACAAAATTTTGAAACCTTTGCTACACATCTCTCCAACACTCAAAAGGTTATGCCTTAATCATTTTACATAATATACATCATCAGTGTTGTGTATTCCATCAAAACTAATTGTACCTTTCCCAACAATTGTTTCTCTTTAATCATCACCAAACATGACCAAACCACCATCATACTTTTCAAGTCATGTGATTAGAACATCCACTATCAATCACCCAATAGTCTTCATCTTATCTAGCATGAAAGGTAGTAACCAAAGTACCTTCCATCTCATCCTTCTTGTTCTTCGAATCACTTTCTCTTGCACATCTTCTAGAATTAGCAAACATACATTTATTCGCCAAGGCTAAGAACAAGCATTCACTATCATTACCTTCATAATCAGAATCATCATCAGAGATACCAACTTCTTCTCTAACATAATACAACTTCTTGAACTTCTTATCCTTTCTATCTTTATGATCTATGTTCTTCTTATGTACAACTCTATTCAGAAATCTTGAAGCATAATGTCCAATATTACCACAACAAAACATACCTTTATACTTACTAGTACCTTTCTTCAACTTCCTTGTAAAGTTTTCTTCCAACTCATCTAAACCATCACTATCTGGATCATATTTATTCTTTTTTTCTTTAAATGTTGATTCTATCTCCTCTTTCTTTCCAAACATTCTCATCTCAAATGTAGTCAAGGTGCCAAACAACTATTCTTTAGTAAATTTCTTAGGATCATACACTTCTTCAATAGATGATACCTTGTCATTGTAACTCTCTGGAAGGGTCATCAAGATATTCTTCATCACATCTTCATCAGTTAGAGTGCCTCCTTGGATTTTCACAACATTCACTGCAATATCGACTCTCTAAAAATAGCTCACAATATCTTCACCTTCTTCCATTTTTAAGTTCTCATATTTTCACTTTGTTGTTAGTTTATTTGAAAATTTCACTCTATCATTTCCTTCATAAATGTATTCTAACTTCTTCCACACTTCATAAGTAGTGCCCAAAGTAATAACTTTAGTTTGCTCAGTCTTAGATAAAGCACTGTAGATCACATACCTCTCTTTTGCATTCTCCTCATAAGCAGAAACCTCATCTGCAGTAGTAGGGCCACTTGCCGGTGCAACATAATTTGTCTCAATAGCCTTCCAAGTCTTGTAACCAAGAGAGATAATGTAACCTATCATATGTACTTTCTAGTCACTATAGTTGGATTCATCAAACATAGGGATCACCAATTTGTGTGCCATCAGATCTACCTCAAGTGGTTAAGCTCTTCACCAGGGAACCAAAGCTTTGATGCCAATTATTGAAAGGAACAAGACAACTGAGAGGGGGGTGAGTCAATTGTCACCAAACTTAAATTCAAATCTCAACCACTTATCAATTTCACAATCACTCAATTCTGTTATTAAGTATGAACATGAAATGTAGATAGCAAAAAGAAAGATCAACACAATGAACATCAGATTTATATGGAAAATACAATGAGGGAAAAACCACGGTGAGGATTAACTCACAATATAAAGTAATAACAAAACCAAATACAAGAGGCTTACTTCCCATATACAAAGGCTCACTTCCTATAGATGGGACTCATTTTCCAATAGGGAGGCTCACTGTCTACATAAACAAAAGATTATAGAAAAGATCCACCACAATAGGTTACACATATTTGTAGCCTTGATAAGAAGAATTGTAGACACCATCAGCTAACTGCTTTTAGGAATCTAAAACATTAAAGTACTACCACCTTAATTCACTTTCACACTACTCTACTTTTCTTCCTGATTCAACACACACTTATTCACAACATCTTGACTTGCATTTATACCATCTTCATACTTAGAAAATTTCTCCAAGGTCGAATACATACACTTCATCTCATAAATTCAAATTAGGTTGGCAACTCAAAATACCCACAATGGAAAGGGATGAGAGCATACCACACCAATACTTAACTACAACCCAAAATAGTGTCTTGTATCAATCACATGCTTCCTTAATTAAAACTTATCCTTCATATGAAGTGTAAACACCAGGTTCGCCAAACCTAATGAAAACACAAATGAACATTGAAGTACACACTTCCTAACAAGAAGATAATACACAGACGACATAACACACTTGATCATGCATGAGAACACATCTCAGATACCTTTAAATACATCCACATCATCTGCAACAATATTTAAACCCTAAACACTTCTCATCGGTCCATCCAGATAGTACAGATACACATAGAGGCTTAGGAACACGTCTTCCGGAGCACTAGACCTCAAACATCTTTGGTAAAACACAAATAAAATAATTACAAGACATATTCCAGATCTATAAGACCTGAAACAAAACAATAGAGGATTGCGGAGCAAAAACATTTCTCTGAGTCCATAGACAAATAGCTCTATCAATCTAGTTCTCATATTGGTGAACACAAATTTCACTCTCCATCAAACTAGAAGCTACATGCTAGAAGATATTACCAATAGAAGAAATGTGGAACACATACATAACTCTAATTTTACTCTTTATTAATTTTCTCAAAAGCTCTTGGTAATCCATCATATCAACATCTCTGCAACACTATTAAGATAGCTCCATGTACTCACAACATCTCAACATCATTCCAACTATACATGCACAATCTACAACATTTTGTATTGTGTTGACATCAATGACAACACTAATGAAAACACCACCAAACTTTCTCATACTTGCAACAAAAAATACCCTGGGTGTCTAATGTAGGAGCATCCAACAGTGTAGGCAATCTTAAATCACCCCAAAAAAAATAAAATTATTTCTTTAGTTGTTTTGAGTCCCATGATGGCACTTAAGGGTTGTAAGATTGTCAAACATCAAAAATAGCAAAAAATGGGCACTTACTATTTTTAGTAAGTCAGCCTAAATGAGCTTGTATGGACATGAGAATTTACCCCAAGGAGCAGAACTGAAAAATATTTCTGGTCGTGAAAGAATCACCTCAATACCCTACATAGTTTGGGATAAATTAAAGTTTCCCTCCTGAGAAATTTCTCCAATGTAGCTTCAAATTCAAATACAAAACTTTAGAGGCCCTAAAACATCTCAAAAAGTGGCCAAACCAACCTACGGTGGACTCATGTGTTGTAGAGATTATTGAGAGCTTTCCAATGATATGCAATAATAGAAAATTGGACACTCGAATCAAAAGTTATGGCCTTGCAAAGTTGGTCCACTAAAAAGTGAATTTCATTAAAAATTTCTTCCTAGGCCAGAAATCAAATGGTGGGACTTTTGGCACCAAAACAAAGGGGGAAATTTTAACTTTCTAGAACATTCTAGGGTGGTTATTTGGGAAAATAAAAAGGGTTAAGTGGGGGTTGTAGAAGGTGGTCCCAATAGTGCAAATTGTGGCTTTGAATAGTAGATTTTATTTCCAGAGTTGATTTTGTTGTAATGAATCAAGCCCATGAGGCTATAGCATATAAGCTTTGAATCTGTAATTTCATTTTCTAAAAATAATTGAAAGTGAGTCATTTCTTTATCTCGCATCTTCTATGTTGGTATTTGTTGTGATTTCTATGGGTTTTGGGCGGTGTGGCCCTCATTAGCTGAGAAAGAAAAAATCCCCTTACAATCAACTTTCTTGTAGCAACACTCCACCAACACCAACACTAAGCCAGAACACAACATAAATCTACAAACATCAGCCTCCCAGTAGCACCATCTCACCTAGGACACCAAACCAACCACAATATTATTATTAAAACTAAAAAGGTATAATTGAGAGGGTGATGTTAGTACTACAAGTTATTCAGACCTAGCTTAAAGCTAAAAAACATGAATTTAACATAGGAATATTATTGTGAATGAAAATACCTTGAATTATTTAACTATACATTATTTAAAATAATGTTATTATGTTTGAAAGAAAAGTAGGACTTGAAGTAATGCCTTTTTATAAAAATGTAATGAAATATTTCCTTTGTAAATTTATTTGTAAGCAGTCAGGGGACGCTACAAAGTCTTATTTGGTGAACAATAATAAGTATTTTGGTTTGCATGAACTAACCTTCAAGGAGAGAACATGAGCAGAAGTCTTTCAAATTGATGCAAACACTTTGTTATAGAAAGAATAATTTAGTACCTTGAAGGGGTATGCTTGGGAAACAATTACATGGGAGTTATTTGAAGACTAAATTCATGAAAGGTACCTCTTAGCTACTCATATAAAGAATAAATATTTTGAATTTTAAGTATTACAATAGGGGAATAACTCTATAAAAATGTGAACACAAATTTATACATCTACTTAAATATGTAGACTATATGAGAGATGAAGAAATTAAGATAAAAAAATTGTAACTAGGTTTGAAGGAGGTTCTAATATACTATGTGAACATGAAAAACCCTCAAACTCTAGTTGCAACAATTATAGGATCCACTAATATAGGGTAGAAGAAAAATAAACCTCTAGGTTGAAGGCTAGACATGATTTCAAAAATAAAATGAACCAAAAGAAATTGAAGCAACTAGCGAAAACCTAGAGATTAAGAGGACCTTAAATTTATCCAAATTGTTTAGAAAGATATGAAAAATAAGCATAACTCTAATAAAATAAACTTCTCATCAAAGGGATAATTTTGTTGATAAACATCTTTTATGGGGGAAATTCTATCCATGTTTAGCATAAATATCGGTTGGTTTTGGAACTATGGAAAATACCATTATGCAAGATAATGCCTCAACTTGAGAGAGATGAAGAAGAAAATAGAAAGATAAATGTATCTTATAATAAAAATTGTGTGAATTTTTAATTTTGTTTAGTGGAAGTAGAAGGAAAAACTTATATAACATCTTTTTCTATCACTTTTTAAGGTTCTATATATTTCTTGACTCCCAAAATGTTCTAAAATAAGTTTGAATTACACTGCAAAAAAAGGAGAGAGGGAAAAGTTAGTGTTGGGAAAGAAAAATAAATGTCCAATATTTAAGGGAGTTGAATAAATGGAAGTATATTTTAGAGCCTTTATATCACCAAGGTGAACATGCTAATTGTACATTTATGTTCCTATGATGCCATAATAGAAATGGACTAGTTATATCAATAGGAAGCACATGCTAACTATTAATCCAAAAGGATATTATTTCTAAATGACTCTTGAAAGTGAGCTATTAATTATTGTCTTTCTAGACAAGGGAAACCAAGGTTAGTTTCAACCAAAAAATGAAGAAATCAATAAGAAAAGCCTATAAATTTTTTTTGCAAGATTGAGGACTTTAAAGTTAAGAAAAACATCAACATCATTTGGCCATCCTTTTCTCTAAGAGTTTATATATGTTTCTTGACAAGTTACCTATAATTCCTCCTAGAAGTTAATTTGTTTTTTTATTAAACTTATGCCTAAGATTTCACCAATATCATAGGATCCCTATAGGGTGAATGTATCAAACCTAAAAGAACTTACAATTAAATTAAATTATTTAATTTAGAAAGGATTTATAATACTGAACATCTTAGGTACCATGATGCATACTCATTATATTTGTGGAGAAGGATGACACACTTATGATGTGCATAATCTATTATTTTCTTAGTACATCCACCAAAAAGTAAGTATCCACAACCCCATATAGAAGAAATATTTGGATAGTTGTGAGGGGCATCAATTTTATCAAAATATAATAATGGCTAGGGTTAATTCCAAATAAAATATGTGTGTTCATAAAATAACCTTAACAACAAGATATGACCACAATGGATTTATTGTGCAACCATTTGGGTCAAAAATGCACTTGGAACATTCAAGAATTTGATTAGTAGTTTATTTTGAGATATGTTGGACATGTTTTTCCTATTTTTATTAATAAATACAAGTTTATTCACGTAACTAGTAGGAGCATCAAGGACATTTAATTCTTCTAAAATTAAAGTTAAACTTGATTGGATACTTCCTACTAATGTGATAGAAGTGAGAATCTCCATTGGATTTCTTACGTACTTAATCAATAGTTTCTTTCCATACATGTTGGAAAAGTTTGTCCTAGTTTTCATTTTTCATATACATGTTTATTCACCCAATTAGTAGGAGAATAAAAGTAATTTAAGAATTATTCTATATACTCTAAGGTAACAAACACTTTATGGTAAGCTATATAGATGATCTCTATTTCAAAAATAGGTCTATTATTTGGATCATTTCACATATTAGTGTTAGAACATAATATTATTAGGGTCATACCATTATAACATTTTATATTGTTATAATATTCGGTTATGAATTCTTATGTATATTATATGCATTTATAAAGTAGACACCATTTAAATAATTTATAGTCTAATAAACTATTATATTATTAGTTATTTATAAATGATAGTTTTGAATAGGTGCGTTTAAACTTCATTAGGCATTTTTCCATCCTTTACGCTATATTTAAGAAGGTTCTCTCATTAAGAAGATATATAATTTGGTGATTAATAGTTAATTCTATCACTCTACACAAGAGAATTTATTGGTTATGTGAGAGTGAGAACTGTTATCCCCAAATTCTATCTATATTTTTGTATAGACAAATTCTATAAGTATTTAAATTATTAAAATAATAATTCATGGATTTTTTTACCTAAAAGGGTTTTCCCCACTTAAATATTGTGCAACATGTTGAATTTGTGCATCTTGTAATTGTCATTTCATTTATCTTGTATTTTATTTGTGATGATTAATAACCTAAGATCCTAATTTCTAACATTGTATTAGAGTTGGTTAGGAAACACTAGTCCTTTTTTACAAGTGATATCTAAGAGAATTATTATGCTAATCTTTTTTTAATATGATCATATGAATTCCCTTGAATAACTTATTTCTCTTGCTAAAATATTTTGGTAAGATTTTTTTGTAATTAACTACTTGTAACCTATAATAACATTCAAGATAGATATAAGGCCATAATAGAAGGTAGCAACTATGTTCACTTGGTGTTGTGGAAAGGTGTAGGGTGAGGTTGCCATTCTTTTTTATTTTTTCATTGACTACGCCACTTGATATTATCGCTCTAGTTGGCTCTATAAGTTATGACTCTTTTCAAAAAACAATACTTTCTATCATCAAATTTAGCTAGAATATAATAATTATATATAGTATTTGAAAATAAGTTATGCCATATCCCAATAAATTGAGAGTAAGTAACATTCCATATTAAATGACATATCTATTTTAGAAAATATACTCTGAGAAAGGCTTAAATTTTTCTTTATTTTATCAAAAGAAAAATTTATTTAATTAATGAATCTACTAAATCAACTATTGTTTTAGTCAAATAACTAAATTTAAATAAAATAGGATATTAAATGTCAACTATTTAGTATGAAAACAACTTTGTTTTCAACACAAATTTTAATTTTATTTATCTAGATGACTATACCATCTTTTATCTTTTTATACAAGAATAATATTATATCACAACAAGCTATAAATTATGATGATTTTTTTAGATCAAATTGTTTTTTAATGAAGCACGTGAAAATGATAGATAAAAGAATTTAAACATGGATATCAATATAATAAAATTGTATGTCTCTTAAATATGTCAAAAAAGACTATGGTTAGTGGAGGTGGTCATGACCTACTCTTTAGTCCTCTGCCTCTCTGACGTATATGGGAGAAACTTTTGGGTTTCCTACTAGTGGAACTTTTAGTTGGATTTTCCCTCAATTGACTCTTGTAATTTCACCTAATCATGCTATAGAAAAAGAACATAAATATAAAGAAAATGATTGGTGGCACCGTCCTATGGACACTATGGACCTCATTAATGTATGGGGAAAATCAAATGATTGGGATTCTCCTCCTCTTCCCTTTCAATTTCTCTTGCTACCTAATGATCTTGTTTATGTTTTTATGCTTCAAGTTTTATCCCCGTATGAACTTAAGATGTGTGACTTTATTCCATCCATTTTTTTATGAATATGCATAACATTATTTTATAAATTATGATAATATGTAGACTTATTCATTAAAAAAAGTTATGGCTTGAAATACAAAAAATATGTGGCTCAATACATCAAGGTACAATCTCAATAGTTATGAAGATTGAAAAAAATAAGCTTGGTATCATCATTGTTGCAACATCTCATAAATTCCCCTCCTTTATGATTTGATGGACATCAATTATTTTTTTGGAGCTCTCGCTTTGGTGTAGGTTGTAAGGATGTTAGTGAAAGTTGTAATATTTGCTTATAGCTATTAACTATTTTAATTTAGTAGTTTCAATGGTTGTTTCAACATGTCCATTTTTTACAAACCCTAATATCTCTATAGGCATTTAAATGGTTCACGAGCCATGTCTATGCTTCTCCAATCTTCATATAACTGAGTTCCAACTTCACATTTTCTAACCAAAGTTAGCCCATCATCATCTTTCTTTGATGGAAGCTCACATGTTATTTATATTTAAACCACTAAGGACACCCTTTGTCATGAATCTATTCCTACACTCAACTTTTCCACCTCCAACATAAGAATCTGGTTATCATCCTCCATGGGATTGTTATTATCAAGTGTTTGATTATTGAACTAGCAATGTGGATAGAAATTCATCATTATAAGCTACAAATAAAGATAGAAAAACATAGGTATGCTGGGTATTGCACTCTCATTGTTGTAGGATTTGACATGGGAGCTCTGTCACCTTGGGCACCATTGATTCCTTCTCTTTAATATTTCTTTCCCTCATCAAGAGATCATCCAGATCGACCTATACTAAATTTGGCATCGAGTCATAATGAAATCTAAGACTTGCATCTAAAAAACCATAGTCACCGGTCATATGGAGCAAGTCACTCATACAACTAAAAGCATCATCTTCATTTTCTTGTGCCAACATCCAAGGAATAAATTCAATCTTTCAAATATTTGGGAAATAACTATCATCTAGAAAAGTAGTTTCTACAAGAAAAATAGCTTAAAATAATTAGTCTGAAAATGAATCATTACACTTTCATTTATATTTTTCTTTTTTCATAAATCTTCTTGAAAAAAAAATCATTATGGATACTATTCTACACAAAAGATTCTTTTAGAAATAGAAAATGATTAATAAGTGTGAATCCTATGAAACTTATGAAATATTAATTGTATTTTTTTGTCTTGTGATGATATACAATGAAATATAATGCACACATAAGTGGAATTGTCCACTTACCAAAGCATTTAAATTTGGAAGGATACTTTGCAATATTATATTATCTTCATACTATAGATATTTCATAAGGAAAATGTGACTATAGAGATCTTCCCTCTTCTCTTAAACCTTACCATTATTTCATTTGTAGTGAGTTTTTCTAATTTCATAAAAAGTTCAAGCATGATTTAATCACTTAATATAGATTTTCTAAAGGTGAGATTTGCATCTAAATGGTGATATTTACAGAGATAGAACTAAAATTCAAGTGTATATTATCTATGAGATAATCTTATAACTTGATTAAATATTCACTTTGATGTATCTAAGGAATAGATAAAGAAATAAGAACATTCAAGAAACAATTATATCAAACTAATATTAGATGTATCATATAGAATCCATATAAAATTAATATAAACAATATTTGAAGTAGTTTAAAACAAAACATAGATAGATTCACATAGAATTCCCTTGCCTTGAATTAAGATCCTCTTAAATATTGATTCTATAATAATATTAAGAATTCATTCTTTATAGTTTACAATAAAGAGCACACATTGATTCAATGGTTCATTATTATCTTACAACCACATTTATATTAGTAATATTTAACACCCATAAATATCTAATATGATTTAAATTTTAAACACATCTACATATTTATAGATTATCTTAACACAATATGATGCCCTATTTCTCTTTGAAATATTATAAGTCATACACACCAAAGTAAATATTGTCTTCTTGTGTTTTACATTCCTTCTACTAAAGAAGACCACTTAGTACTTTTAGATTTTGGTTATCCAATTACACATATTCATGTGATTCAAAATGAAAATGAATGGCTAGTGATAACTTGATGATCTTTGTGAAATTAGATAAGTTCAACATAAATTTGAAGCATCATTATCCTCTTTACATTGTGTGTAAGGATTAACATTTGAACTCTTTTATATGAATGGTTCTTCCTAATACCTTTTGTTGATATTTTTTTCATCTTAGGCTAAATAGTTCCCTAGGGGTCTTAAGTTATGTCAAAGAAGGCATAAGTCTTTGGTCTTAGGTTCCATAGAGTCAAAAAGTAAAATTTGAATGCTTATTCCTCACCATGTTTCAACACCAAGGGAGGGAAAAGTTCGGTATTACTTTTCTTTGAAGGCTTCTCATCCACGTAGCATGAGAGGAGTTAGGGTTTTCTATTTTGTTGGCATTGAAGAAGTCCATGGAGAAGGCTTCTCATCCACATTGTAGAGAAAACACAAGGGTTCCAAGACATGTTGAGGAGATGAAGATGAGCTATCTTTGTGTAAGACACATTGAAGAAAACAATGATTCCAAGGCTTCTTTGTAGCTTATTCTCCATTGGATGCTATTGTTGAAGAGATTTCAAGTGAAGCAATCAAATTGTGCCTAGATGAGTTCATAGTATAAATGTAGTTAATGCAGGAGATGCATATTTATTTCATTTCTTGAAAAAATACAACTTGGTGCGATCTCCAAATAGGCCAAACCATGATAGAGCCTTGATTAGGGATCAAAAATTAATATTTATATGCAATATTTGTAAAATAAAGGGAGATTTGTTTTATGCCAAACAAAGGTGTTGATAATGGAAAAAGATAGTGGTAGAACAATCTAGTGCATAGTTATTGGTGACAGTGAGCTAAGAAGACATCACCATATTAAGAACTAATGAAGACAGTGTAAGGGGAACCATGCATAAGAAAAACATATCCATCATCATGAAAATGATACAAAGTAAAATAAGGTAGAATCAACCTTCTCCACCATCCCTCTCCATGAATTTTGCATACTTCTGCATGATGGATTCTAATTCATCATTGCCTGGCCCTGAAGTATATTTGAAGATGGAGAGAAACCTTGTGATGGAATCCCTCATGGTATTGCATGCCTTTTCATGCCTTCCTAAGAATACTTTTAGGTTGTCTAAATTCAATTGAATATCCAAGAGCTTATCCGTCAAAGGCACTAAGAAATCTTGATCTTCGAACTCCTTCTGGATCATATTAGTAAACTCTTAGATAATGACATCTAATGAAAGGACCGGATTATCATCAGAAAAATTACATAAAAGCTCCTCAATCTTATTGCTAAGTTGCATTTTGTTGTTATCACCAACTTCACTAGTAGCTTGCAGATCATTGATTATGTGTGTGATGATAGTTTTATTATGAATCATTGACTCTTTCACTTCTACATACATATCCATATTGGGAATGATCTCAATTTCCACCAAGGAATCTAGCTTGAGCTTCTTCATTTTAACCTAATAGTGCAACCTGTTTGGTACATATTCCTTTTGTTGAGAGAAGCTGTTAGTAGTTTCATCTAACTTGGACCTTATTTCCACCATCTTTTCTAGCTTTTCTATAGTAGACTTTAATATTTTATACATTGAGCAACCATTCAGTCAAAGAGTTCCCTAACCACTCCGCCCCTTGTGTGCACTTCCTCCACCTTCTGGATCATAGGATCCTCAAAAGTAACAACCACAGGTTCTATGGAATCATAATACTAGGTAATTTTCATAGTACAACTGTTAGTTGTTCTATCTTTGCTTTATACTGATCCTTTATCTTCTTGACCTCATAAAATTTCTAAATCAAAGAGCTCAGTGTGGATTGAGTGTCTACTTTGGCACTCTCATGAGTAATCTTTCCCAACTCAACACTTGTGATGGAGTAGTTAGTAATGTCCACCTCTTCTATTATTTTGTCTGAAGGAGGTTGTTCCACCTCCACATACTTGTTACCCTCCTTGTCAAACAACAACCTAGAGAGGGTATTCACCTTCTTTTTGGTCTTTATTTTTACAAGTGCAAGTTGCATGAAGTCGAAGTCATCTGGGAGATGGCTTCTTTGTCCCTCTTCGATGTTTGTGATGAGAGCCAAGATGGGAGTGGTGAGCTCTCTTCTGGATTTGCAACCATTTTTTGAGATGTTTCTACTCTCACAAAAGTAGTGGTTATGATAGGATTGTTAGTTAAAACAACACTAGGAATCTCAACATTTGACACTTGAATAGACTCAATCATGAATTGTTCTAAGTCAGAATGGGATGTAATGTCAAAAGATGGAAAAGAAAATCTTGGCAAAGACATTGGAGATCTTGACACATTATTCAAACCATGTTTGGGGCTTTCAAAAATAGATCATAAGATAGGAGGATGAATGCACAGATTGGATTGATACTATGGGAGCTACATTCATTGTAATTATAGGAATGACCATTGCATCAAGAACATTAGAAATAGCTGAAGACATAGGAGAAGCAGTAGGAGCAACAATGACATTGGGAGAAGACTAGACATGTGGTTCTTTTGGAATGTTCTCATGAGGAGAAATTTCTAACTCCTCATGGTGTTATCCCTTCACTTGCCTCTCTTCTTGCACATACTCATCATGTCCCTTGGTAGATGTCCCCTCTATGACTTATTTTCTTTTCTTCTTACCACCCTTGACCACAAACTTGATTTTAGGCTTAGATGGCTTGCTTGAACTAGGAGCATTGCTCTTGTTCTTTATCCTCAACTCTGACTTCTTACCTATAGAATCTTGTGAATCTTCATTCGATCTAGTGAGAAAGTGTTTCAATTGAATTTCCCTTTCTTCTAACCAGACATTGGTGTTAGAAAAATAGGTTCAAATCTTTCTCAGATCAAGGTTACCTCTTTTTTAGACCATGGGATGGCTAGTAGAGGGGATTCTGCAATGGTATTCCTTTCATAGGAAAGATCTAAGATCTCACCATTGTCTTCCATGCCTTCAAGAATGTTGGCCAACTCCATCTCTTTAATATGCTCCAATGTGAGCCTGCAATATTCCAACTTTCTAATTTCTTCTTTTGTCCAATAGTCAGCCCATATATCCTCAATTTGGTGCATATGTGTATAGGATTTCTTGATTTTATATTTTGTATCTCGGTAATAAAAATCCAGCCTCTTCTTGAACATTTTCAATGTGACCAACTATATTTCAGAATCAATAGCTTTGGATTTTGGAGAAGTCTAAATGGAATAACTACCAATTGCCAATGGAAACTTGAATCCTGGCTTGTGAGATTCCATCTTCTTGCTATGCACTACAATTATTTTTCTGCACAACTCCATCAAGATAATCTTATCATTGGGGTAGCTTTGGAGCAAGCATGGATACCCACTAAAGCAACCAACTCATAGATATGTAAAAGTAGGAAATTGAAGATAAAAATAACCATATTTATTCACAAATTTCCAAGTCTCATCTGATACTCTTTTCCTTTCAAGCTCTGGAACAAATGCACACCTGAATGGAGCAAAGAAACATCATTCACCCTTCAAAAATGGTGAATGCTTCCATTCATATTTATTTTTGGAAATTAGTTATACACCTAGGTCACCCTTTTGTTTCCCTTTGTTGTCAAACATCGAAAATTCCTCATTCCTATAGTGGAATATACCAAGTAAGAAGTCATGTAGAATTGATGGGATGTATGCACTTTGGTCAACTATTCATGAATGGCATCATTGATTTTCTCACCCTAGAAGATCAGTTGTTTCCTCTTCAAAATTATCTTGATGTAGAGATACATATAATCTTAAAAATTGGATGAGTCAGGAAAACCTTGCACTTACTGAGAAGAGTGATTATATCATTTACCTCTTAAACAAAATTATTGTGAGGGAAATTCTTGGGCTGCCTAGAAACTCCTGGTTGAGGTCTCTTCAACCATTTGTTGTTAATTTTCCACTTAGCAATGTCTGGGTCTTTATCATACTCCTCTTGTGCGAGTTCCTTAGTGAACTCTACTTACATTTAAATTCATGGACATATGAAATCCTTGTCAATAAACCCAACATCCAACCTCATAACCACATTCTCATTTGCATCCTTGACACTTTTGTTATCTTTGTCATAGTGAGAAGCAATTTGCAAAACAAAATCTGGGTTTTGTGATACAATAGGAAATGAGGACACTAATTAGATATTGCTTTCAACAACAGACCTCAGACCATTTTCTAGGGGCTACTTCTTTGTCTTCTCTAGAAATTCAAACATGTCAACATGCCTAATTTTTGTGTCCTTTATCTTGTCAATGTTTTATGAGATGACAATGGCAAAAAACACACTATGATACTTGTATTTCATTTCTTTTGCTTTACTAGGATGTGGATTCATCATTTGAAGATCAACTGGAAAATGATTTTGTCCTTGTAAGAATTCAGGCATGAAATTCTTGAAAAACATGCACATGAAGTTGCATGACAATTTTTTAGCATTTTTTTAATGTTAGGAAAAATTGCATATTTTTAAATGCAAAGGTGGGAAATTTTAGAGTGATTGCATGAGTGTGGAAGGCTTGAGTGTGATGGAGGTGAAAAACAAAGTGCAAGTGGTTAAACTAGAAAAAAGGAAAATATTTCCCCAATGTTTAGAGAAATTTAGCAAAATGGTGTTAGGTCACTGAAATTCAGTGCATTTGTAGGTGGAAATGGTGCAAAAAGTGTTTAAACATTGAAGTTTAGTGCTTTAGCAAGTGGATTTTGATGTTTGAAAAATATGTTTCAAAGTCACTAAAATTCAATGACTATGCAATTGGAAGTTCATTTAACTTTTACAAAGTCAAGAAAAATCTCCAACCATTCATTTTTAAACATGGGAAGATTTGCACCATTGGTGATAAACAACACCATTTCATATGACTTGGGAGTCATGCTTTTATTGACCATACATGTGAAAAATGAAAAAGGCATGGGTTTGGGTTTATAATGTTCAGGTGGGGAAAAACCTTAACTCAACATTTTGTGAGACACATAACATATGCAATATTGGTGATTTTTTTTGACATTGCTTATCATAGACCATTGGTAAATCAAAACCTTGCATACATCGGTGGTAAATTTTACCACCATTGTATGCAAGGTTGATGGAACAAGTATACACAAGGATTTCCTCTGCTCTAACAAATGAAACTATGTATTACAATGTTTATACTATTTAAAACAACATTGTTCATAGGAGGCTGACACAAGAAAGTTAAGACCCCTCTGTGTAATGTAGGATTTGAAAACTATGATGTATAGAGGGGTTACAAAGTTTAAATCACATAGAATTTCAAATAATTTCTCAAAGCTCTAACAATTTTATGTTTAAAATGAAACATCTTGTGAGACAGACATACAAACCCTAATTTTGAAATGAGGGTTTAGGAAACTAGGAACCGACAGAATCAAAAGAAAACAATATACATAAAACCATTTGAATCTAAACCAAATAAAAAAAAATTAACTACAATAGGAAAGACAAATTAAAAAGACTGTAAAAATTTAAATCTAAATGAAAAGCATGGGAGACTATAAAAAAACATATCTAAAAAGATAAAAATGTGAACCCAATCGAATCCACCTCCAATAATGTAAGAATCTGTGCACAAGGTCTTTAGACACATAGAAGATCAACGAGATTCATGCAAGTAGGAGAAATATTAAAATGAAGTTAAGATGAGAGACAAATGATTTAAAAACCAACTTAAACCTCATTAAACCTGCATTTAATGCCAACTTGTGCAAACTTTAGTTTCCTCCATCGGGAAAATTTAGTGCTCGTGCAATTCTTTAAAGGTGAACAATATGCAGGGTCGGTGAAATTTTCTATCCTTTCATTTTATATTTTTGTTTTTTACTTTCCTTGTAGGGGTGCTAAAATTCATAGCTCCTGCAAGTGCTAAAAATTTTCTAACTCCCAAAACTTAAATTTCTCAACTTGGTTCAAAAGGTGAATTTTGACAAACTAAGAAGGGTTAATGCTCGAAAAGACGTTCTAAGGCTAGGAGACCACACATGAGGGACAATATGATTTATCTTGTTTTATGTGCTTAGAGTGTGAGGGCTATGAAATGGACATGTTTTGTAGGGGTTATCCTACAAATATAATGTAGCTAAATTTAAAGATAATAGATTACAATAATGACTCATTTATTCTCCAAGCCCAAGGGACAGATGCAATCCAGAGACTATGATATCGAGGTGATAGGCCTTAACCTCATCAACAACCATCCACATGACAAGCTAGGTCTTATGGAAGAAATGTAGAAGGTAGTAACAACTGACTACCTAAAACAAGACCAATGCATGAATAAAAAGGAAGAAGAATTGAAAAATTTTAAAGCCACAATGGATAGGTTGGAGGCGGGGGTCAAGGGGATAGATGTGGATATCACCTACATAAGGAAGGAGCTACATGACAAAATTTTTGTGTCCCTCCAAGAAGAGAAAGTAGAGAAGGAAAAGATCCAAATCAAGTTGAGTGAACCATTGGCCCAAATTGATGTAGAGAGGAAAGAGAATGAGGACCTAAAATCCAAGCTATAATAAAAGGAGTAGGAACTATCGCAAGCACATAAAGACCTCTCTAATGCCACAAGCTAGAAGGAGTAGCTAGATCAAAACATGGAAAATGAGAAGGATTATTTCTAAAAGGATCTCTCCAATTCCCAATCTCAGACTGTAAATGAGAAAAATTCAAAGGAGTTGGCAGAGAGGTAATTGCACAAGAAAATGGAAGAGCCGGAAAAAATTTACCAGGAGCTCTTCGATGCTTTGAGGATACAAGTACATGGTTGGCAAGAGTTGCAATAGAAAGAGGCACAATTCCAAATAGAACTCCATGGGGCTCAAGTGTTAATGGATTCAAAGAAGTGGGAAAAAGAGATCGTAGAGTCCGCCTTGCAGGCATGAGATCAAGAGATGGTGCAACTGATCCTTGAGAATTTAAATTATTTGGAGATGATTAATATATTGCAAGGGGAAATAAAAAATAAGCATTTTCAAATCCAACAATTACAAGGCATAGCAACAATTCCAATATAACAAGCCAATTTTATCCCTCTACTACAATAATTATATATCTTATTAGGAGAAAATAAAGGATGCAATAAAATCTTTGTGGTCAACTCTAAGGTACATGGTGTATGCATAGGAATTGAGTTCAAGATTCAACCCTATTGTTTAAAAAAATTTACAGTCTATCACTCCCAAGGTAACAGAGTCAAAGCTTTTAATAGGGAAGTGGTACAAGGTGGTGAATGATGCCTTATCAGCTATGGGGATCAGAGACAAAAGAGAGGTTACAAAGAAGGCCAATGAATTCATCAATTACAATAAGACAACCCGAAGGAATCAAGAGTGTCACTCCACCTTGGAGCTCAAGTCAAAGATATAAGAGGGTATTTTGAGGGGTTAGTCCAATTGGGACTTCCATCCCATTTTTTGCTAGATGGATTAGTTTTGATCGAGGACTAGATAAGGAAATTACTAGAAAGTAAACGGCGAGATTAGTTTGTCTTCTAGGACTTGAATTCATCATTGAGCACCATGAAGATTGAGAAGATTCTACATTCTCTGGAATAGCTAAATTTCATATGGAGTCTATGTTGACAACATTGAGTGATATCTCTTTCAAAGAGATTATTGATTTGTACTAGGAATTTGAGGATTTACAAGTGTAGATACAACCCTCGGAGGAAGATTGGGAGCCTCTAAAATCCATGTTCCCTAAGCTATAAGGTCATGCATTTTGTTGAAAAAGACATCTGAGAGGGGGGTGAATCAATTGTCACAAATTTAAGCTTTAATTCATTCACCGGAACTAATCCTTAACACTGTTTAATAGATTAAACATTAAATACTAGTGAAAAAATTGAAAACCATCACACAAACTCAATAACAATAGATATACATGAAAAACCCAATAAGGGAAAAACCATGGTGAGGATTAACTCACACTATAGAGAATATCAAAATTTATTACAAGAGGCTCATTACCTGAGAAACAAGGCTCACTACCAAAATAAGGACTCACTGTCTAGAACAAGGAATCAATTTCCAACAAGGCTAACAACCTGGAGGGATCACTACCACAAAGATACAAAGAAGATAAAGAAGACTTGTTGTAGATAGAAAAAAATCTCAATGCAACAGAGAAATCCACCAAAACTCCCTCAATCCACTTGTAAACATGCATGAATGATAAATTGCACATTCAGCTCACTACATCTGAAACCTCAACATTTAGGCATCACATTGATACACCATACTCACATCATACACACTCATTGATTCACACTTATGTCCATTATCTTTGTGCTCTTGTCTCTATTTCCTTTTATCTCACTCTTCTTCCCTAACTCATTCTTCATTTATACCATCTTGAACTTTGAAATATGTCCAAAGTTAGCCATCCAAATTCAAATTCAAATTAGGTCAGTGCCAAAACATCCTAGGGTGGAATTAGAATGAGGGTGACCCAAACACAAACTTCATAAGGACCTAAATAGATCCAACACACTTCATCAACTCCAAAGGTAGTATTCCATACAAGATCAAACAAACTAGTGTAAAACACATAGAAAAATTAAGCATGAACTTTCCAAATACCAAAATTATCTTCAATACAATCAAAACAACTCAACTAGATAGAACTGCAAGTTGTAAGGCTGCAAGTTGTAAGGCTTTAACAAAGATGAATCTGGACCAACAATATTTCTCCTAGACCTCAACCACAAACATAGAAAACCATAATTCACAACTGGTGAAAACAACTCGCACTGTATAATGAATCAATAGCCAAAAATATGGATATAGCAGATTCCAACAACCATGATCAACATTTCTAAACCTCACAAACATAGGAGTAAAACCCAGAGCAATCACTGAATATCTACAACATATCTTCATTACAATTTTCTCAATATGCTCGACATATATAGCCAATAACCTCCATCCATGACACTAATGACAACAACAATTAGTTGATAACCAATTGACCAGTTGACGTCAATGATAACACCTTCATTCTTTCCATTCTTGCAACAATCTCCTCCTTTATCATTGATGGCAACACATGAATGTGAAAAACCATCAAAGACACCATACTAGCTCTGAATACACTTCTCGATATTTTTCTTTCTATTTTTCCCCCTTAGTAAATGTAGAGAAGGGGGATTCGCTACTCACAAGTTTTCTTCATTCAGAGAGCCTCACAGGATGAACTACCCTAAACTACCTCAGGAACAATGTGAGAGTTCTAGAATTAGAAAGAGAAAGTCATGAAGATTTTCTGGACAAACTGACAAGATCTCGACCAAAGGATGACAATGTAGAATATGAATGATTGCGCACCACATTGGTGTCCCAAAGGAACGCTAGCATATTGTACAGATTAAAAAGTGAGATTATCATAGAAAATGGCTAAATGATGACTGGCAATCTAATTGCTAAGAACTTACAAAATATAGGAAAATGACAGAATGTGATAAAGTTGAAATGAAGTGAAGTAGAAATGATAGAGATAAGGAGAAGAAAGGAAATACTTACAACCACGCAAGTGATGAAGCCTCCAACAAATGAATGTCTTCAATATCGGTATGCATGATATCTAGAGAAATTTTTGGGGCTATATAGGGATTTTCCTCAGTCAAACCCCCATTTTGGTGTTCCCACCTCCATAGACAACCAAATAGATAGATAGAGAGAAATAGAAAAAGTCTTTGGTGAAATAAAAATCTACTTCAGGAGTAGAACCTGCACCACTAAGTATGAGTGATAAAATAAATCCCCACTCAAGGAGGAGAACCCGTATCACAAAAGAGGTGAGAAAACCAATCCCCACTCAAGGAGGAGAACCTGTGTCACAAAGTAAAAATGTAATAGATAAGAGATATAGAATCCCAAGATCCTCACAAGTATGAGATAAGGGAGATGGAGCTGCAAGAGTCAAGAGTTTTGTAAGAGCTTGAGAATGCTACAAAGAGAGCTTGAAAATATGTAGGAATGCTGGTGTAGCAAGCTATATGAAGTTGTGAAAGCAAGAGTTGGAGAGTAGGACGCTAAATCCAAAGCAAGAGAGAACCTAGAAGTAGAAGAGAGCTGCAAATGAAGTGAAAAGATAACATTTAATGAATGAAAAGAAGCTTCCCAAGCTGTTTCAGGGAATCTCAAGTTGTTAGCACCAACCAAGGGAGATGACAAGTAGAAATCATGCACAAAAATAGTTGTTTGAATGTTGAAACGTCGTAGGACACTAGCGTAGTGTGCGGACGTCTGTGTAGTGTGCTAGTGTCTAGACACGTCATGCTACAAAATGATGTGAATTGGAAAAGCACAAAGTTAGATGCAAAGCTAACACACAATGGTAGTTGCTAAAAAGGAGTTTAATTTAATGACTACATTTTCCCCCCACTTTAGCGGGCATATGAATCTATGCTAATATGCACACTAAAGGAAATCTGCTAAACATAAATAACATCATATTCCAAAAGGATACTATAAAGGAAGCAGATAACCCTTCAAACCATGGAAGCATGCCCCTAGGCTAAAGACCTACAAAACAAATGCATTAGACAAGAAAAACCTGCACTAGACAACAATGCTAGAACATAAAAAGTTACAAGATTTGAATCAGCACAGTAAAGAGACCTCGATGTGGAAGGTTGTCTTAGTACTATGCGTCATCCCTAAATTAAAAACACTAACACATAGAATAATTCTAGAATGAAGAGAGGAAGGGTATATACACAAGATGAAGAAGATGTAGATCTTCGATCTGATATATACAAAAGAGAAGAGTTAAGAATATAAGCACCTCACAAGCCCACACACCTGCAAGGAAGGTGTCCTCCAAGATCTCTCACATGAATGATACTTGGAAAATCACCTTATAGACTTGCAGACCTGCAAGGAAGGTGTCCTCAAAGATCTCTCACATGAAGGAAACCCCAGAAAAAAGTTTCTTACAAACCTACATACCTACAAGGGAGCGACCCCCAAGATCTCTCACATGAAGGAAGCTCAGAAGAAGCACCCTATAGACCCGCAAACCTGTAGGGAGGTATCTCCCAATATCTCTCACATGGAGGAAACCCAACGAAGGGGACTCTACAGATTCAAAAGGCAGCTTCACAGGCACACATACAAAGTGAAAGTGGCCATGTAGGCAAGTAAGTGGACAGTCACATAGACCATCGACAAATTGAAAGGATTTCAAAGGGGTCCCTTAGGAACCCTTCAAAAGAAGAGGGGACCACTCAAGGGATGCAGTATTTGAAAATCAAGGTCTAGTCAGGTTTCCCCCAAGCTAGACACCAATGAATACATTTGAGAGAAAATCTTTCAAAGGGGATCCCTCGAGAACCCTTCAAAAGAAGAGGGGTCCACTCAAGGGATGATTCACTTGAAAGTAAGAGAAGAGAGGAGTTTCTTAAGAAGGACACACATCTCCAGAACAACTTATCACTACCCCCAACATAAAGGGGAGGAGAACCATGCAAGATACTTAGAACATGTAGGATAGAGGTAAACCTTGATATCACTTGTCATGTGAAGAAAATGTGGGTGTATTAATCAAACGGGAGTTTGATGGCACTAGAATCACAATTTTTTCATATTTTATCTTTCAAGGGCTTGCATTCACTAGTGGAATGGCCAAGCACTCAATGGTATGCACATAAAGAATGTTTTTTATTTATCATGTTCATGAGATTTCTTGCCTATAGGAGAAGGAAGAGTGATTAAGCAGGATTTTAGAAGCCGCAACAAAATACACTCTTGCTCAGATAAAGCATGAGGAGTAGGAAGCAACCCTTTCTCTTGTGGAGAAAATTTTGACTGCTCACAAGAAGAGGATACAAAGATAGAAGACAAAGGAGGAGGATCTCCATAGAGAGCATTATTCTAACAATGGGGATCAACATCATCCTTATTAACAGGACTTCCAACACTATACTCTTTAGAAGAAGTGTAATCATATTCCTCAGAAGGAGGATCAACACTAAGAACATTACAATTATTGTTCACACTACCCCTCGATACAGAAGAGTAACTATCTCTGATAGCAGGTGTGGATGATGTTATTGGAAAGTTTGAGTGGATTGTGTTGAATTTATATTCCCCATTGAATGATCCTATAAATTCTAAGGAACCCAAATCATCACCAAGATATGTATTTTCTTGAGAAGAGGTAGAAGGAGTAGACTTAATATTTCTTGCTTTAGAAGGATCTTCTTCAGGGATATCTATTTCAAGTGTATCCTTTGTAGTGGGTATTGTTGGAGTAAACATTGACACATTGGAAAACACTGAAGGAATAAGAGTAGGCACAACTAAAGGTTGACTAGCAGCTACTATTCACATAAGTGCATAGCCTCAAGGTCAACCTTGATTGTGACTACTCGATTATTACAAATGAACTTAATAGATTTATGCAAGGTAGATGGGACTGCACCCATAGCATGAATCCACGGTCTACCAAGAAGAAGGTTATATGGTAAATTTTCTGACACAACATATACAAGGGTGGGTACAGTAACGGGTCCCAACCTCAAAGGAAAGACTATCATTCCTAGGGCTTTCCAACCAATATTATCGAACCCACAAATGAAAATAGAAGAAGCACAAAGAGAAGATGGATCAATATTAGTTTTAGGAAATAGATCAATACTACATACATTGAGTGTCGAACCAGCATCAATGAGAGTACATGTAATGCTGATATTATTAATGTTAATTATTATCATTAGAGGATCCACTTGCTTCTATATTTTTGGAGGCGGGAGTTCCTACATATAGAATGTAATATTCGATGAATCCGCATGAATATAGGCTATCAACACATCTGCATCTACTGACCTAGCCGAAGAAGGAAATAATATCTTTTGCAAGGCTTCTTGAAGCATACCTTGGTAAATTAGAGTAGACTAAAGCAAATCCCATAGTGAGATCTTAGCTAGAGTAACTTGGAGTTGCTCGACAAGATTGTAGTCACCGGGTGCTTTAGTTGTAGGTTTAGGTGTTGAAGGAAGACTTGATTGTTTATTCTTTCTATTCTCATAAGTATGGGCTACCGCTCTATAAGAGGGAGCTATAGAAAGATTAAGAGAATCATTATCAAATGGAACACTATTAATAGAAAAAAATCTTTTAGGAGAAGGACTAGTTGGATTCACATAAATGACTAGTCTCTTAGGCCTTTGAGGGGAAATAGAGACATATATTACATTTACAAAATTATCACGATAGTAGAATAATTATTTGAAGACATATTCTCAACATCAATCCAAGGAGGATCAGATGTGGAAGGAGGTTCACCATTCACTAATACATCATCTCCAAAAGATAGTACATTGGAATGAATAGAAGGTAAAGTAATGTTAAGAAAGGCATCAATGATTTCATCTTCTTCCAACAAAATATCCTTCAAAGCAAGAGGAATTTCGTGAGAAGGATCAAAGATACCAAGTGACATAGGCAAAGCCAAGTCACCATTACATGCATGAAATGAAACATAATTAATATTTTGAATATAATTAGATACTGCACTAATAAAAGAAGATATTAAATTCATTTTGGTGAAAGAATTAAGAAAAACCAAAATCTAGATTTTCTATTTTTTTCAGTATTTTCTAGGTTCTAGTAATTTGCATTTTTAGGTCTTCGGAGTGGAATTTGGGCTCAAAACTTGTGTTTGCCCCTAAAATTTGGCAAACGGTTTTGAATTTCAAGCACCGAGTCAAAAGTTATGACCCCACCAATTAGGGGTAAATAAGTTCCTAGTTTTTTGAAACGTATCCTCTTCACATCAGGTTCACCAAAAATGTAGAGAAGGGGGATTCACTACTCACGAGTTCTATTCATTCAGAGAGCCTCATAGGGTGAACTTCCCTAAACTACCTTAGGAATAGCACAAGAGTTCTAGAATTAGAAAGAACAAGTCATGAAGATTTTATGGATAATTTGACAAGCTCTTAGCGAAAGGAAGAAAATGCGACATGCTGGTGTCCCAAAGGCACGATGGTATCTTGTACGGACTAGAAAGTGATAGTATCATAGAAAATGGCTAAATGACAACTAGAAATCTGATTGCTACGAAATTACATAATGTAGGAAAATGATAGAATGTGATAAAGTTGAAATGAAGTGATGTAGAAATGATATAGATAAGGAGAAGAAAGGAAATACTTACAACCACTCAAGTGATGAAGCCTCCAATAAATGAATGTCTTCAATACCTACACACGTGATATCTGGAGAAATTGTTGGGGTTTTATAGGGATCTGCCTTAGTCAAACCCTTGTTTTGGTGTTCCCACCTCCACAGATAGCCAAATAGATAGATAGAGAGAAATAGACAAAGTGTGTGGTGAAAGAAAAACCTGTTTCAGGAGTAGAACCCACACCACTAAGTATGAGTGATAAACGCAATCCCCGCTCAAGGAGGAGAACTCGTATCACAAAGTAAAAATGCAATACATAAGAGATATGAAATACCAAGATGCTCACAAGTATGAGATAAGGGAGATGGAGCTGCAAGAGTCAAGAGTGTTGTAAGATCTTGAGAATGCTGCAAAGAGAGCTTGAAAAGATGTAGGAATGTTGGTGTAGCAAGCTCTATGAAGTTGTACAAGCAAGATTTGGAGAGTAGGAGGCTGAAGCCAAAGCAAGAGAGAAGCTAGAAGCATAAGAGAGTTGCAATTGAAGTGAAAAGATAGCATTTAAGGAAGGAAAATGATGCAGAGGCAAAGGAAGAAACAACAATACTTAAAACAATTCTCATTCAATCCTTTACCAAATCACTTCAATTTCTTTGAATTTCTTCATGGCTACAAAGCCCAACTCTTCAAAACTTGACTCTAAACCTTTATAAAAATAAAACCAGACCCTCATACATCTTCAAAATAATAATTTTGACAGAAATAAACCAATTACATAGCCTTATTCCTTTGTTTTATCAAATTTACAAATTACTTGCTCCAAAAACCCAAATTTTGCTTGAAGGGAATCAAAGCACTAAATCGGGTGTAACTTTCAAACAAGATTGAATATGTAGAGAATAAATACATTTTTGAGTACCCATTTTGGCCGTTAAAAATATATCTCATTTTTAGGTACACTTGTTTTGGAACACACACTTGCTGTCCGAACTTCTTTTCTACTAATTAGGCCTAAATAGGCAAATATGCATGCAAACAGTTACCTATAACATTCAAAAATAAATGAATTAATAAAATATCTCTAGTGAGACTTTAGAGGACCTTATTACAGACATTTCCTCCAATTTGTAGCAAAATCCAACAGTTGAATTTTGAGAAACACAATTTTTAATGCAAATTGTTACCCTGGCAAGGGTTATAGACAGTTTTGAGAAAAATGATTGTATCTTCCACAAATATTAACTAAAATGCATGAAATCAATTTGAAAAGTAAGGTGATTGATTTATCTTCAACTTACAACTAGTTTTGAACCATTAACAATCCATACAAGCCCGTACACAATCCTGAAACAGTCAAATTTCTGGAAAATGTGCACAAAAACAGTGTTCTTTCATTATTGGATTCAATGTTTCAATCACCAACGACCACAAAAGGAGTTCAAAAGCATTTTTAAAGGAATTTACACCATGAAAAATCAGTTTCCAACTGTTTTCAACTTCCTATTAATGATTAGTCTCTAATGACCTCTTAACAACTAATTGTTGCTTAATGCAACTTTTTACATTTTTTTGCAAATTTGACATTTTTGTTGACACTATTACATTTTTTTGCCAAATACTTATCAAATGACTCTTGAAATGAATTCTACAAATGGAAAATGGAATCATCTAAAAAAGAGAACCATGGTGATGTGAAGGTGCTTGTGCACCAAACTCCCCACCAAAAGATTTCAAGTCCACTTGAAAGTGTTGTTTCCAACGAAACTGCCTTCTTGAGATGCCCTGCCATTGACCTACTTCTTATCACCTTCATCTTCACCTTTGTTTAAACTTGTCCATGCAAATTAGTGATCTACCATGCTTCCCCTTTGAAGTCAGATGCCTTAATCCTTCATACACCTCAAAACCATGCATTTCCCTTTTTCCTTCAACCTGCAAACAATCCTTTGTCCAAAGCATTAGTAACACAATGAAATGATATAAGGTGACAATCATGATACCTCCATCATGCTGCAAATCCTTGCAAAACTCTATGACCAATTCATCCATGATCATTCCCTTAACCAACTCAATGTCCTCAACCTCTGGAATCAGGTATATGCTCTTGATCTTCTCTTCATCTTCATGACTTGGATTATCTACAACTTCTTCTTCAATGAAGTATTCCCTTGCATCTTCAAAGGATTCTTGTTCTTTCATTTTTATTTCCCTTTTACTCTTTTTTATTATCTTGTGAATAGGCCATGTGACTCTCCTCTTTATATTCAGGCGCCAACTCATTAAGTATTTCATCTATTGTTCTATCTTCTTTATGGATTCTAGGAACTCTCTATCCATCCTTTCCATCTCTTGTTTTATCTCAGCATTCTCCTGATCAAACTTAGCTTGTCTTTTCTTCTTCTTTCTTCCTCTGCTTGCAAATGCTTCTTCAATTTCTCCATCCTCTCAAGCAAGATTCCTCCTTGCTTCACAACACACTTACCTGCAAACAAGCAACAAACACACAACTACCAACCACAAATCACAACCACTTATCAACCCATATCTTTCCCGAGCTCTGATACCAACTGATGCAGAGGCAAAGGAAGAAACAACAATACTTAAAAAAATTCTCATTCAATCCTTTATCAAAATCACTTCAATTTCTTTGAATTTCTTCATGGCTACAATGCCCAACTCTTCAAAACTTGACTCTAAACCTTTATAAAACTCAAACCAGACCCTCATACATCTTCAAAATCATCATTTTGATAGAAATAAACCAATTAAACAGCCTTATTCCTCTTTTTTATCAGATTTACAATTTACTTGCACCACAAATCCAAATTTTGCTTGAAGGGAATCAAAGCACTAAATCGGGTGTAACTTTCAAACCAGATTGAATCTGCAGAAACTAAATACATTTTTGAGTACCCATTTTGGCCATTAAAAACATATCTCATTTTTAGGTACACTTGTTTTGGAAAAAATACCTTCTGTCCTAACTTCTTTTATGCTAATTAGGCCTAAATAGGCAAATATGCATGCAAATTGTTACCCTGGCAAGGGTTTTAGACAGTTTTGAGAAAAATGATTGTATCTTCCACAAATCTAAACTAAAATGCATGAAATCAATTTGAAAAGGAAGGTGATTGATTTATCTTCAACTTACAACTAGTTTTGAACCATTAACAGTCCGTACAAGCCCATACACAAGACTGAAACAGTCAAATTTAGGGAAAATGTGCACAAAAACAGTGTTCTTTCATTATTGGATTCAAATTTTCAATCACCAATGACCACAAAAGGAGTTCAAAAGCCTTTTTAAAGGAATTTACACCATGAAAAATCAGTTTCCAACTATTTTCAACTTCCTATTATTGATTAGTCTCTAATGACCTCTTAACAACTAATTGTTGCTTAATGCAACTTTTTACATTTTTTTGCAAATTTGACATTTTTGTTGACACTATTACATTTTTTTGCCAAATACTTATCAAATGACTCTTGAAATGAATTCTAAAAATGGAAAATTGAATCATCTACAAAAGAGAACCATGGTGATGTGAAGGTGCTCCTGCACTAGAAAATAAGCTTCCCAAACCATTTCAGGGAATCTCGAGCCATTACTACCAACCAAGGTAGACGACAAGTGGAAATAATGCACAAAAACAATTGTTTGAATCTTGAAACGTCGCAAGATGCTAGCACAATGTGTGGACATTTGCGTGGTGTGCTAGTGTCTGAACACATCATGCTACAAAATGATGTGAATAGGAAAGGCACAAAGTTCAATGCAAAGCTGACACACAAGGGTAGCTATTGAAAATGTGTGCAATTTTATGACTATACAGTAGATAGTATTTTATATTCTTCCTCTTTTTTTGTTTTCTCTTCTCTTTTTCATATGATTCCTCTTTCTTTTTCACATGCTTCCTCCCCTCATTTGAAATCAATGGAAAAGACAAAAGATATTTTAGTTTGATTTCCCATTTGACATAGAAAACAAAATACTCACAATGACAACACTTGACACTACCTGCTCCCCCTGAGAGGTATCCACCAAAACATGAGTCCAAAAAAAATATAGATCCATAGATCCACTAGACTAATGCATCTCCATATGCATCTAGTTCAAGAAAGGAGGGTAAATGACCCCTAACTTCTCCCAGAGATACTCCAAAGTTCTTTAGGAAGAGCCTTCATAATATATCAACCACCTGATCCTTCATTAGAACATACTCAAGCTTTACTTCATTCTCCATGACCTCTCTCAAGAAATGATGCTTGATAGATATATGCTTTTTCCTTGAGTGCATCACATGATTCTTTGAAATTTTAATTCCTCTTGTATTATCACAGAAGATAGAAATGGGATCATCATATACCATTGTGATATATTTAAATTTCTATTTCATCCATAGAAATTGTGTACAACAAGATGTAGTAGCAATATATTCAGCTTCTGCAGTAGACAAAGAGACTAAATCGTGCTTTTTACTCAACCATGCCACCAATCTACAACCAAGAAAGAATGCACCACCACTTGTACTCTTTATGTCATATACACATCCAACCCAATCTACATCTGTATAAGCACTTAGAGTAAATTTAGTATCTCTAGGATACCATAATCTATAATCCGGAGTGCCTTTCAAATATCTAAATATTCTTTTAATAACATCTATTTTCTTAGGATATTCTTTAACTATAGCCACAAGATAGAAAACATGCATAATATCCAGTCTAGTAGCATTCAAATACAATACCACCAATCATAGATCTATACTTGCTCTATTCATCTTTAGGTGAATCATCATTTTTACCCAATTTGCAATCAGTCACCATAGAAATACATACTGGTTTGGAACCATCCATCCCAAAAAATTTCAACATCTCTTTCAAATACTTAGACTATGAAATAAAAATTCCTTACCCTGTTTGATTAATCTGTAGCCCAAGAAAGAAATTTATCTCTCCAAACATAGAAAATTCAAATTCTTTCTACATCTCCTCCACAAACATCTTGCACACATTTTCATTTCCTCCAAAGATAATGTCATCAACATATACAACTATAACAATACTTGATTGCAACAAGATACAAGTTTGAACAACCTGTGCGCATAGTGGATTCTACATTGGGGGTACCCCACAGTCCCCCTCTGTCCCCTCCTGAACTAAGCCTTGCCCAATCACATACGGATTCGTGTCCCTCAGGAGCCTCTCCTAGAGTGTCTGATCCTTTGGTTCTTGTGATTTCGGGTCAATTCGGGTCACTTGTGATTCTAGTTTTGTCTGGTGTGGAAGTGTCGATGATCGAGGTCCTTCCTGAGGTGAAAGGTTGGAAGGATGTGCTAACCAATGGTATTCAAAGTACTAAGGGCCCCTCCCATCACCCTGAAAAGGAATTTATTGTCTCAGGCATGAATTTTTCTATCTCTGATTCAATTAGTGATATGATTCTTTCCTCAATGGAAAACACGGTTGTGGGTCATTTCCTCTCCTTTCGACCTTCTGTGAATATGGTCTGGAGATGGGATGTTGCTAAATGGCACCTCAAAGGAAGTGTGGAAATTTGTGATATAATGGGTGGGCTCTTCCTTTTCAAGTTCATGGCTTTGGATGATATGGTTGTTGTCCTCTCTTCTGGGCCATGGGTGTATGGGAAGCACAGTCCATCCTTATGCTGCTAGAAGCTAGGTTTTGACACTGATGTAGATCTAAATAAATTGGTGTTGGTATGGGTTCACCTACTTGGGTTTCCTCTGGAATATTGGGATGAATCCATTTTCAAAAGCATTAGGGATTCCTTGAGCCAATTTTTTACTTTGAATTCCATTACCAGGTCCAAATCCAAGTTAGTTTTTTCCCACTTTTGTGTTAATAATGGTGTCAATAAGATGCTTCCTAACTCTGTGAAGCTATGCTCTAAGTTTGGTACCTAGGTACAACTAGTTTGTTATAAGAATGTTGTATTTTACTATCAAAATTGTACTAAATCAGGCCACCTTATCTTTGACTACAAATCTTCTTTTAATCGGGAGTCTAACCTAAGAGACTATTGCTGAAGATCACTACCCCTTTGAAAATGGCATTCTGAAGATTGTTGACTCTCCGACCAAGTCTATCTCACCAGTCTTGGTTGAACTCCCAATCTATGGGGTTCCTCCTAGTGGGGTGGGGATTTCAAGTGTGTTTCTAGCTTTGGTTCTTGTTGTTCCTTTTTTGGCTAAGAATTTGGTCGTTGGTAAGGTCCTAGAAGTCGAAGCTATATCCCCTATCCAGGCTCTTTGGGGGGTTGTGGTTTTAGGAGGCTCCCTGAAAGATGTGGGGTCTAACCTTTCTATTGGGACTAGTGTGACCATGGGTGAAGAAGGAAAAATTTTGGAGGAAGTGGTTACCAAAGTTAAAGAGGAGACAATTTTTAATTCAATGATTTTGAACAAGGAGAAAACCTTGGAAGAGGAGATTTGGTTAACCCCAAAGAAAAAAGGGAAAAAGAAGAAGGAAAATGTGGGCGACAACTCTAAACTGGGAAGGCCCAACTAGAGACAAACTAGATAGAGAGAGAAAGAGAATGAGATAGCCATTGGTAAACAGAGGACATTGGAAGTGTCCTCAAAGAAGGGTGAAAAATTAGGTCATGTCCTGGAATGTGTGAGGACTAAAGAGCTCTCATAAAAAGTTGGCATTGAAGAACTATATTTTAGAACATAAGATTGATGTTTTACTATTACAAGAAACCAAAATGAAGAAATTTTTTTTTAATAATATTGCTAAGTATATATGGTTGGGTTCCCTTTACTCTTATAGTGATGTTGAGGGGGAATCTGGTGGTCTGGCTGTGTTATCAAATACCTCTAGGATTAATGTTTCTGAACTATTTTGCTGCTAGAGTAATGTGTGAGTCTTATTTTCTTACTCGGGTGGCTCTTGGTCACTTATCAATGTCTATGCTCCTAACCAGAGAAATGCTAAGAATTCCCTATGGTAGGATCTCTTTGACTGGTTAAAAAATAATAGGGGGTCTCATTGGTTGGTGGCTAGGGACTTCAACTCCCCCTTATATCCTTCAGAGATAAGTAGTGGTCTAGTGGATTATTCTGACAACATGGATGATCTAGCAAACTTCTTGAGTACTACTGGCCTGATTAACCTTGACTTATTGGGCCAAGCCTATACTTGGACCAACAAGCATCTTGGGGAGGGATTGATTCAAGTCAAATTAGATAAATTATTTTGCTTTAACAACTAGACAAACCTTCTTAGTGCTAATCTACTTTCCCTGCCCAGGACTGTCTCTGACCACAACCCTCTACTACTGGTCATGAATGACCATTCTACTATTGGACCTTTCCCTTTCCAATTCGAGATAATGTAGGATTCCCACCCTGATTTCAAGAATAAAATTCTTGAATGGTGGAATATTCTTGTATGTGGTTCCCCCATGTTTAGGATCTTTTTAAAACTTAAACATATCAAATGCATGGTGAAAGGTTGGAACAAAAGAGTTTTTGGGGATGTCTTTCAGAAAAATGAGTTTTAGGGAATAAGTTGAAAACTATCCAAAATAAAATGGAGTATGGGGATGCCATCTTTCCAACCTACAACCACGAAAGAGAGAGTTGAAGGGAGTGGGAGAAAATTTTAAGGAAAGAGGAATTTTTTGGAAACGAAAATCTAGAGTTCAATGGCTATAAGAAGGGGATAGAAATACCTCCTTTTTTCATGTTTCTACTCTAAAACACAAGAAAAGGAATCAGATAACTAAGCTACATAATGAGTAGGGGGTTATGGTCAATATTCCCACCCAAATCGGTCTTTTGGTGGTGGAATATTTCTAGAAGGCTTATTTGGCCCATGTTGAGGCTCCTAATCTGGATTTGGACAATCTATTGTTGGACCCTCTCTTGACCATCATTACCCAAAATGATAACCTTAGCATTCTTAGTGTTGTCACTCCTGAGGAAGTCTGGATGGCTACTTTCAGCATGGGGGCCTATAAAGTGCCTAGCCCGGATGGTTTCCCCTGGCCTTCTTTCATATTTTTTGGGAGATTGTTGGTGGGGACCTTGTCTTGGCTACTTGTGATTTCTTCAAATCTGGTAAGCTTCTCAAAAAAATAAACCACACTGTCATTGCCTTAATCCCCAAGATTGTTTATCCCCAGTCTATGACTGATTTTAGGCCCATCAGCCTCTATAATACCTTTTATAAAATCCTCTCTAAAATATTGGTGAATTGTATTAAACCCCTCCTAGATAAAATTATCAGCCCTACTCAAAAAGGTTTTGTGCCTGGTCGTCATATCATGGATGCTACTATAACTACTCATGAATTACTCCATTCTATGGACAGATGCAATAATGCTAGTATGGCCCTTATATTGGATATTTCAAAAGCATATGATAAGGCGGTTTGGGACTTTGTCCCTAAAGTCTTAGCTAAGTTTGGGTTTTACCAATTTTTGGTCAAACTCATAATGGAATGCATATCTATCGTGAAGTACTTTGTTCTAGTTAATGGGACTCCTTTTGGTTTTTTTAATGCTAGGAGAGGCATCAGACAGGGGGATCCCCTCTCACCCTATTTATTTATCATGATTTCAGATGTCTTGAGTAGGAACATATCTAATATGTTGTCGGAAGGGTCTATTAAGGGTATTAAAGCTTCCTCTTCTTTGGAACCTATTGTTATCCAAATTTTTTTTGGATGATACAATTCTATTTGGGAAAGCCTCTGTGATTGAAACCGAGAAATGGAAAATTGTCTCAATAACTATGTTGCATGCTTTGGGCAGTGTATTAACTATAATAAAAGTATAATTTATTTCTTCAACAACACTCCTACCCTTCAAGCTCGAGTGATTGTTGTTTTGAGTTGTATGAGTGGGTCTCTCCCTTTAGTGCATCTTGGTTTACTCCTTACTATTAAGGAAGTCACTCTTGACTTCTAGAATTCAATCCTTGAAAGGATCCAAAGGAAGTTGGCAGGATAGAAAGGCTCCATCATCAATCATGCTAGAAAACTACAACTCTTTTCTGCTACTCTTCAAGGGATCCTTGTTTACTTCCTTCCCATTTTCAAGATCCCCAGATATATTGATGAGAAGTTTGAAAAATACAAAGGAATTTCTTAGGGTTGAGGATCGAGGAAAAGAAGAAGTTTTCTCTGGTTAAATGAGACAAATTTTTTCAACCTAAGCATTGTGGTGGGCTTGGGATAAGGAATATCCTTTGTACCAATAAGGATTTGATTTCCAAGGTGGGTTGGGACCAACTGAGGAATAGGAAAGATTGGTGCAATATTATGAACGATAAGTATTTGTATAATAAACCTTTGATTAACTGCCTCTTTGATTATCATCCTTTGGGTTCCTTCACTTGGAAGAACATTTGTAGTTTGCAAGGGATGCTTAGGACAGGGATGAAATGGAAGATTGGAAAAGGTAACAATATCATATTTTTGGAGGACCCTTGTTTATTTAACACCCCTATGGCACACTCTAACTTAAGGAATCTGTAACATCATGAAAATAGGAAAGATTAAAACAACTCAAAAGCGATAAACTCTAATGTAAACTAAAGCTAAACAACAAAGCACAAAGGAAAGCATAAATGAAAAGATTTCACCAAGCATCAATATTGTTCCATGAATAACCTCTATTGTCCTTCTCCATTTCGCTGTGATAGTATTCTTGCCCTCATATTTTTAGTATGTGTGTAAGTATAGCCTCAATAGATGTGATAATAGCGAAGTATCAAAGATTATAAAACAAGTGCTCCCAAAGTCATCACATTTCGGGAGGAGAGACAACGATGAAAGTTAGATCAATTTATAGAAAATTGATTGTTCGAATGATAGGCTCAGATTCAAAGATAGACGAATGATTCGGATTAAAAGATTTGACATGCATTGAGATAAGTGTTAGTACAGACATGAGTGATAAAACCTAAAAATAGAGATCAAGATTAAATGATGATTTAATCTCTAGTTGAAAGTATTCGAAAATTAGAAGAATAAATATTGCATGAAAAGGATAAAGATAGAATAAAGGAAACGATCTGTATTAAAACTAGATAACTAACTGGTTAAGACAGAGAGTCCATTTGTCAGAGATAATCAAACATTAAATTAGGAGATGAATGACTGATTTAAATAGATCTTGAGTTAAGTGGTGAATGAATAATTAGATAAATTAAACTATTATCTAAATATAGAAGAATATGTCTGAAATAAGCTGTTATGAATTAAATGATTATTTAATTCAACATTTGAAATTTGAAGATTAAATAAATTAAGATTTATTTAATTGACTGAAGAAAAGATTAATGAATAATTAAAGTATTAAAGTATTTATTTAATTATAGTCGGAAATATGATTAGGATAAATTAAATAAGAATTTATTTAATTTATGAAAGAGGATAAAGTTAATTAGTGACGTAATTAAATAAAGAACATTTATTTAATTAATCAGGATTCAAATAAAGATAATTTGAATTAATTAAATAATTAAAATTTATTTAATTAATAGATGAGAAAGGACTTTAGAAAATAATTAAATAATTAACATTATTTAATCATGACAAATGACAATACGAATTATGAAGAAATTGAAGTTGCGAGCTTAGACCAAATTTTAGTGTCTACATTTTGTCCCTCTTTGATACAATGTCATTTCAGCATTGTGTCAAAGAAATCAATTAGAAACATGCCCTATTCATCCTCCAGTGTGGAATAGACGAAGGTATGTCCCATCGAGAAAATTGACAATTTTTTGAAAAATTCCAAAAAAATTGGAGAGTCCCGATTAGTTAATTGGATGGCCATAAGTTTGATGGTGTTGATAGAAATCAGTTTGGAGGAAGTTTGATTGGTGAAATAGTCATCCAAAGATGGAAAATGGTGCATCTAGTATAGAAGGTTTGACAAATGCCACCAAAAACCCTAGGTATAAATACAAATTGGGTGGAAAACCCATTCATTTTCACCTCTCAAATTTAGAAATTGTGATTTTGTGCTCAAGAGTTCTAGCAAAATTTCACCCTTTCCTCACTCATAGTATCGCGAATATCACATTTGGACATTCAGATGCCCTACAGACATAGGACCCCCGGTAAGTACTCAGACACCGTCTTCTGAAATTTTCCATGTCGCACATTTTTAGGCATTTATTTCATTTTTTTTTCATGCGTCACTTTTCATATCACTGCATATGCACACATAATCGACACATCTATCATCACAATGCCGCATGCGTAAAGTAACATCGAGGTTAGCGTAGGGATATAATTAAATGAATGCATTTGTAGTTTAGTTCACTGCATGTGATAAAAATAGTAGCTCATGAAATATAGTGGCACGCATTTGTGATTTTGGATATGCATTTGCATGTTTTTATGACCGGTTTATTGTGCATCGCATGTGTAAAACATGATGCATATGCATAGATGATTGGGTGTGATTTCATTTTTGATGCATTTTCATAAATTGAACGCATTTGCATGATGGTTCGATGCATGAGATGTTTTGCAATGCATTTGCACTGTTTAATGATGCATTTGAGTTTTTGCAACACATTTGATAGAAAAAAATGCATTTGGCTGGAATTTTTTTTTGAAATTTTGGACTACAAAAGGTTGTTTGTTTTCTGACATGAGGTATGCATTATGCCATTGTAGGTTGTGTTGGATCCGATTTACACATGGGAGTCTAGACCATTGACCTTTGATTTTTGAGATCAGCTGCAGAGTGGGGAGAGATGGTTCATTTGGCAACTGGGTTTACATCATGTTACCTACATGCCCACTATTCGGGCAAACTAAGGTTTGCTAACTGCTCTCTATGAGCGGTGGAACTCCAAGACATCTTCATTTCATCTACCTACAGGTGAGACCACTGTCACATTAGAGGATGTATATAGGATTTTGAGGCTGCCGATTAGGGGTGCCAGGGTTATGTATGATAGACAAAGGGGTTTCAGTGAGATGTGTAGATATTATCCTCATGATGACATTAGACAGTTAGGGATAGACCATTATGAGATTAGATGGCATGTCCTAGCTAATAGATATGATAGGATAGATTGTATGTTATGTAGATTGATTGGGGGGTAGTTCTTCCTGACCACTGAGGTAATGGATTTCCTATGGGGTGGGGGGAGATGCTAGTGGGTATGTTAGAGAGATGGGTAGTATACACATAGGGTCCATGTTTGATCGCCATGCTATATTCTCATTTGCATGATATAGCATACAAAGAGGCACATTCGATGAGTTGTGGTACCATTTTTTTGATGGTATGGGCATGGGAACACATTTCGATATTTCATCTGCCTGGTATAGCTGAGCCGCAACAGGGAGCTCCTTATGCCTTCCATTATGCAGGGGAAAACACCTAGACACATGTTGGAGATATAGGGTACTACAGACATGCCATTGACATGATGGTGTAATTTATATGGAGACCTTACGTGGATTCTGCACGATGGCCAGATGAGGATGGACACCTACCCTTCTGTAGATAGATGCAGTACTTGATTGGTTGGATAGTTTCCCATGTTCATATCATTGAGAGGTATTTTCTAGATAGGGTCCTGAGATAGTTTGGCGAGGTTCAGGATGAGCCTCAAGGACTAGTGGAGTATGCACAATCTTCTAGGTAGGCTACGCTATGGGGACCAAAGATTCTTTTTTCTATAGCTAAGGTGGATATTGATGTGTTATAGCTGGTTTAGTGGGGATGGAGAGGTGGAGCAGCTGATCTGGGTATGATAGTTGCATATGATACCTAGTGGGCTAGTCACAGGCCGGTTCCGTTTATTGATATAGAGTAGGATGCACCTATAGAGAGGTGTGGGATAGGGCCTCAGGGCAAGCATGGTAGAGGTAGAGGTCATGGTGGTAGAGGTGGAAGAGGTGGGAGAGGTGATGGTGGAGATGGCAGAGGAGGAGGTAAAAGGGGTGGTGGTAGGGGTCGACGTGGTCATAGAGGATGAGGGCCACATTTTTCACCCATCCTAGAGGATGAGGTAGAGGGTGAATATGTTCCCATGCTTGAGATTAGTAGAGGAGAGGAGCATGTAGTTGAGGAGAATGCAGAGGAGGAGGTGATTAGGGAGGAGGTGGAGATAGATGATCTTGGTATGCTCGCTAGATACCAAGATGACAATGAGGAGGAGGAGGAGATGAATGATCAGGAGCGAGAGCTTTGAGATGGGATTTTGGAGGATTGGGATGATGATGGGAGAGAGTGGCCACGACAAGAGGATATAGGTCTTGTTGATCAGGAGGTAGTAGATCTATGGGCCAGAGTAAAATATCTGAAGGAGAGGATGAGGGCTTTGATGGTAGAGCGACAGGAGACCTAGGAGCATATATGGACAGGGATCAGGCCATAGCTTAGAGATAGGAGACCGAACAGAGATTTACATAGATTACAACTCTTTGCAGTGGGCCAGCTACAACTTTCACTTAGGAGTTGGTCAGAGCAGGTGAGAGAGCCACCTATTACAGGGATCTATATGAGAGAGAGGTTCCTCCTAAGAGGCGGGCTCCTAGTTACATAGTAGCAGGTCACATAGTAGGACTTAGAGTAGGACTAGAGAGGGGGTCATGGTACCTCACAGGATTGGGCCATATGACAGGCCTCCTTCTGCACACTGGTCAACAAGATCTCATCATTGGTCACCTCCACATTCTCCACATGGGAGTAGTGGGAGTTCTGGATAGACATATTCTGATATTTATTCATTAGACACTGTATTTTGATCATAGAGCCTACGGTCTTCATTTTTACTGATACATTATGACATTGTGATGTGACACTTTTTTGAGTGATATATATATATATATATATATATATATATATATATGATTTTGGCAGTGATTCCTATGATGTGCAATTCTATTTATGATTATGCATTATTTTATTTATGCATGTGTTCTATATGATATGCATGTGTTATGAATGATCATATCTACATTACAATGTTTTTATGTAGCTTATGATGTGATGTTGATTCTATATGATGATGTATGCATTTACTTCTATGATATCGATGGATGTTATGTATTTGATTCAATGTTCATGATTATGAGATGCAATGTGATATATGTATTTACAATGCTATCTACATGTGATGCTATATGTTTGATGATGGTGTATGTAATGTGATGCATATATTCACAACTATTTTGTACATGCAATGTTTTTGTTATGTAATCTATGATGATAAATGCCTATTATGCCATGATTTCCTAGATATGATAGATGGCTATATTTTTGTGTTTTTGAAATGCAAGATATATGTATGATATTTACATGATGTTTCTAACATGAAGGCATATGTAGGATGCTTTATATTTTTGTGTGTCACAAGACTCCATCATAATGCAAAAAAGAAGAAATGTTAGTGCAAAAAGAAAGATGAATAATAAAAGACATGGATGTTAGTATTAGAAATATTCGATGTTTCACCAAACCACAAAAGGATTTTCACTTAATCATCATTGGGAAGTAACTAATACAAATGGAGACAAACACCATGATATGACATAGATCAAGGTGTGCAAGGTCATCCACCTACTAACAATAGATAGTCGTAGACAAGGAATGTCCTAACTCATACTAAAGGCATAGTTGCCCTAGTCTTTTTGTCAAGACAAACCACAAACAACAAACAAATAAAAGATGGGTCATGAGACCTCATCGCTCCTCTAAATCCTTCATGGGACATCCTTGAGGATACTAGTAACATGACTCAAAAATCAAAGTTAAAAGATAGTCAACAAACAACAGTCAATGAAAATAGAATTCTGTTACATCGTTGCCTCTCTAAATCCTTCATGGGACATCCTTGAGAAAGCTAGTAATATGATTCCAAATTAAAGCCAAATGAATTGATAAGATAAACAAGCCATAAAGTTAGAAGATAATAAAATATTTTCCAAAACTTGATCTATTTGGTTGATTGTTTTGATTGATAAGATAATTGATTGATAAAGCCTGATTTCGGGAAGGACACATACCATATAAGACATTGAGTCCGGTTTCAATGTTATGACTTTCTATATAAGGCATGAAAAAATCTTGGTTTCAGAAAAGGCACGAATCGTATAAGACATTGAGTTTGATGCCATTGATGTGACAACCTATGTAAGGCTATGTTGATTGGTTGACAGTGTCTATATTTAGGAAGGACTCATCCTGTATAAGACATAAGTTGATTGTTTTGCTAATATCTATTTTCAAGAAGGACAAATCCTGTAGCAGACATAAGTTGATTTGTTTTGTTTGTTGCTTTGGAAATTTGTTTAATTTGACCTTGATGACATTGTTGAATTGTTCATCTTGTTGGTGCATGACTTGATGTGATATTCTGACAATTGATTGTGTGTGATGACGAACCCTAAAGGACTGACCTAGTATGGCCTTGGGGGCTCATCGATTGAGGGACTTGCCTACGTTACACATGCAAAGACTTCATAGTTCAACTAGAATTTGATTGATTTACAAATATGAGACATGTGTGATAGTGAATATGATGAACCCTAATGGACTAACCTATTGCGGCCTCAGTGGCTCATCGATTGATACCCTTGCCTATGTTATACATGCAGAGACCTCATAGTTCGACATGACCAATGACCTTGTCATATAGACAAATGGATTGAGTCATAATTTTATATAGACAAACCTAAAAGGACTAACCTAATGCCTTGGGGGCACATCAGTAGATGGCCTTGCCTACGTCCAGTCATAGAGGCAATGTAGTTCAACAATGATAAAGACAGACAAGTGTGACTAACTTTGACTTTGTTTTTGGCTTTTGACATGTTTTGATTTTTTTTTGTCTTTTTGAAGTTTTATGATGTTTTTGGATTTTTGTCAAGACATTTTGTGATTTTTTTGAATTTTTTGATGATTTTATGTCTTTAGAATAGCTAATGTAAGAACCAATATGACATAAGTCAAGTGCTTTCCCCCAGTCGGGTATAATACCAATTGATTATGAATAGGACGTGATGGGGGATACAAAGTGCACTCGATGTCAATCGTTCCAAGTGATGGAAAATACAACCATTTATTATGAATGGTATGTACAAGCGATGGATGGGAAAGATATGATATGTACAAGGATGTAGATAAGAAAGATAGGTGGTATGTAGAGGGAAGTCAAATTAGAATGATAGTAGACAAAGGAGTACAGTTGACTACACATGGCGCCTGTTTGCCAGGTTTTCACCATGGAACCTATCCAAAGCACCACCGAAGTGGTTTTCACTATTGGACGACTTATCTCTTTACTATTTTTTTGAATTTTTTGTATTTTTTATAATTAAGACAAGGCTCTTAGAAGTTATGCTTAGAACTTCTTCAGATGAAGACTATTGATATGTGCTAGCAATGTTTCTCCTTCAGGAGTAGAGAGTTGATATGCTTTTGATCCAAAAGCTTCTGTGACAACGTAGGGTCCTAACTAGTTTGGTTCAAACTTTCTTGGTTTTTCTCTTTCAACTTGATTCTTGGGATTCCCCATTAAGACCAGGTCACCAATGCCAAAATTTATATTTAAGACTTTCCTATTGTAGCTGCGACAAAGATGATTTTGATATGCTCGGAGATGATCTAATTCCCTCTATCTTTGTTCATCTAGGAATTCTAGCTCATGTAGTCTTGAAATTCGGTACTCTTCATCGTCAATATGCCCTTTCAAAGATACCCTTAGGGAAGGAATCTCAACCTCAATAGGAAAGATGGCCTTAGAACCAAATACTAAGGAATATGGAGTGGCACTAGTGGGAGTATGGATGCTTGTGCGGTAAGCCCATAAGACTAGATTATGCTATAAATTCGAATCATGACCAACATCATTGACAATCTTTTTGAGGATTCTAATGATAGTTTTATTAGATGCCTCAACTTGGCTATTACATTGTGGATAATATGGGGTGGAAAAATGGTGTTGGATATGGAACTCTTCATAGAGATGATGGACTTCTTGGTTCTTGAATGGATGACCATTATCTGTGATTATGGATTGAGGGACATTGTACTGACAGATGATATAGTTAAGGATAAACTTAGAAATTTGTGTCTCAATGATGTAGGTCATGGGAAAAGCTTCAATCCACTTATTAAAGTACTTTGTGGTAGTAATGATGAACCTATGGTTGTTGGATGTGTGGGATGTATTTTTCCTACGAGATTGAGTCCTCATTGGGCATAGGGCCATGGTGATGTTATGGGATGGAGCTCCTATGCTAGTGCATGTATTAAGTCTCTATGTACCTAACATTGACGACATTTATTGACAAAAATATGAGTTCTTTTCCATGGTAGGCCAATAGTAACCCAATCTCATAATCTTCTTAGCTAAGGTAGGACCGCTAGAATGGAATCCAAATATACTCTCATGTACCCCACACAATGTTGCTTGTGCTTCATCAGTATTGAGACATCTCAATAGGGTATTGTCTAAGGAACATTTGTAAACGGTGTCTCCAATGATGGTGTACTTGGTTGATTTGTAGAGAAATGCCCTACGTTGGTTATTGGAAAGGTTAGGGGGTATGATCTTGGCATGGAGGTAGTCATAGATTTCTTTATACCATGGGGAATTGGGACCAACATTATCACACACCATCTCTAAATCTGGGATATCATAGGCAGGGACCAAAAGTTGTTCTACCAAAAACTTGAATTTAGGCACATTGCTAGGTATGTCCAAGAGTGAAGCAATAGTAGCCATAGCGTCTGCTGCCCTGTTTAGAACATGACGTATTTGATGAAAGTCAATTTTTTCAAAATATTCTTTGAAACTATCTGCCATGCATTTGTAGGGAGCAATATTTTCATCCTTAGTCTCATAGTCATCATTTTCCTATTAGATTACTAGTTGAGAATCACCATAAACCTGTAGGTTCTTGATCTTCCATTTGATTGCCATGTGTAATCATGTTACAAGAGTCTCATATTATGCTATGTTATTAGTACATGGAAAAGCAATCTTGAATGACTTAGGGATAGAATCACCCTATGGTGTAATAAACAATATACCAGCCCCTGAGCCATGATTTGTATGGGACCCATCAAAGTATAGTTTCCATGTCGTGCCTGTGTCAAGAGTGAATATGAACTCATCAAGAAAATATGTAACTAAAGAGTGATCTGCTTGTATCATTGCATCATCCAACTGATCAGCAATGACTTGCCCTTTGATATCTTTTCTTTCTACATACTAGATATCATACTCACTGAGTACCATTACCCACTTAGCCAGTCATCCTATTAATGCTGCCTTGCTTAGGAGATATTTTAGAGGATCTATCTTTGCAACCAATATGGTTTGGTGGTTTAGCATGTAGTTCCTAAGTTTTTTAGTAGCAAAAACTACTACAAGACAGACACGTTCAATGGTACTATAATTGAGCTCATAACCTACCAAAGTGCGGCTGATATAGTATACTACCCTTTCATGACCCTCATTGTTGTTTTGTGCAAGAAATGCTCCTAGTGTAAAGGTGGTAGTTGATATGTAAAGAATCAATGGTCATCCCTCAATAGGTGGCATTAAGACTAGTGGTGTGAGTAGGTAATCCTTAATTAGTTGAAAAGATTTCTGACACTTACCTCTCCATACAAAGGGTACTCCTTTTCTAAGCAAATGCTAAAAGGGATGTATCTTATCTGCTAACTGCACTATGAATCTTTTGATGGATTGCAATCTCCCTTGTAGTGTCCTTAGCTGACTGAGATTAGTTGGTGGAGGCTTGTCTATTATTGCTTTCACTTTGGATGGATCCACTTTAATGCCTCATCTAGAAATGGTATATCCCAGAAGCTTTCCTAATTTTATGCCAAATACACATTTCTTTGGATTTAGTCTCACTTTATACTCTTCTAGCCTTTGAAAAATCTTGTCTAAAAATTGTAAATGATCAACTCTTGCCAATGATTTAGCTATCAAATCATCAACGTAGTCCTCCATAAGAGTGTGTATGAGGTCATGAAAAATAGTTTTCATAGCCCATTGGTAGGTTGCTCTAGTGTTTTTGAGTCCAAAGGGCATGGAATTATAACAATAAGTTACCCATGGATAGGTGAAAGCTATCTTAGGTTGGTCTTCAGTTGCAATTCTAATCTGATTATACCCTGAGAATCCATCCATAAGGGATAACATCTCATATCTTGTTGTCATGTCCACTATCATGTCAATGCTCAGAAGAGGGAAGTCATCTTTAGGGAAATCCTTGTTGATATCTCTAAAATTTGTATAGATGTGGATGCCCCCTATATGGTTTGTGACTAGTACCAAATTAGAAATCCAATCTACATAGTCAATTGATCTAATGAAGCCAACATCCAATGATTTCTTCAGTTCAACCTTGACTAGTAAAGCAATCTATTGGTGCATTTTCCTCAATTTCTATTTCACGAGTTTTACACCTAGTTGTAAAGGAAAATGGTGTAGTATAAGTTCAAGATCCAACCTAGGCATGCCAGCATATGACCATGCAAAATTTATCTGTCTTTGTGTGAAGAAGTTACATAACTCTAGCTGCTCTATTTCTATCAACGATGTTGCAACTTATACCAGTTGTGGATTCTTTTCAGGACCTATGTTGATTTCCACAGATTTTTTGACTACCAAGGGTGACTTTTCCTGAGAAACAGGAAGAATTTTCAAACCTCCATCCTTAGGTGCCTCAGAGAGGTTTTTTCCTTTGGATGCATCTTTTTTTTCTCTTTCATTGTCCAAAGGTGCCTTTCGATTTTCACCTAGGGACTCATCATTTTTATTTTTGTCATTTTTTTCTTATTTTTGCGATTGGAGGGTTGAACAGATTCCCCAAAATATTCCTTGTTATCCAAGTTTATGGTAAACCCAACCTTATGATCACCACTAGGTATACCTTCTCGTAGTCCTAGGAACTCAATAATTGCTTCGTCATTCTCAAAAATGTCTAAGACGGGTGTGTCTTGTTGGTCCCAATCGATGAGCTGGGGGTATACTAAGGGCATGTCATCATTAGAGGTTTCAAAGTTCAAAGGGGTCAAGGTAAAAGTTGAGTTCATATAGTCACAAAATTTTCTTACCAAGTCCTCTTTTCTCTTTTGCTTGGATCTAGGTGGATTCTGAGGTGGGCCTAATGCCAAGGTGTGATTATCTGAAGTGGATTTTTCAAGTTCCCAAGAGGTAGGATCAAGAGATTCCCAATAGTAATGTTTAAACCATTCCTCTTTTGTCATAGTCTTCGGTGGACAAGAATTCAATGAATTTGATGAGGATTTAAGCATTAAGTCAAGTTCTCCAAATATTTTATCAAGGTCCATGATAGAGGTGGAGGATAGGGAATCCCACTCATATTCGTTAGAGTCAGAGGAATCATGGTAGGGTTGGTCAGATGGTTCATTAGATGTCTCAATATCTTTAGAAGAACTTACTTCCTCGAGTAAAGGTGATGTGGTACTAGGAACACCAATCTCAAGTGATTGAAACCCAAGATCTAGGCCCTTCGGCCATTTAGAAACTATGATAGGTTTCGTCCTCCCATCCTAATGTAAACCTAAGCCACTATGTCCATAGTATCCTTTTCTCTGCATTATGGTAAAACCTTTTCCATATTGATCTCTAGGTATCTGAGCAAGTGGAGGAGGTTCTTCATTGTTTTCTTTGTATATCTAGGAGGTAACATCATCTTCATTGATGGATTATGTACTTAATTCTCCCCATTTTGTGAAAGTTGTTGTGGGAGGAATGTGTATGGTGACCACTGATTTTCTCCTATCTACTATAGGTAAATCATATTATTTAGGAGGAACTAGATGGCTAGCACAATAAGATGTCTTCATGTGATATTCTCCACAACCCTTGTCTTGGATCTCAACCTTAGGAGTGGAAGGTAGTGATGGTGGAGTGGATGTTTTAGAGAGAGTAGATGGATCGACATAATGAGATGAATTGGATGATGAAGCTTCTTGGTTTACAGGCACCTAGTGTTGGGGTATCTCTCATAGATTAGTACAATATTGGAAAGGATCTGGGTCACCATCTATTGTAATCTCAATGCCATTGTAAGGGAATTTTAGACATTGATGATATGTGGAGGGATTTCCTTCATAGCATGAATCCAAGGTCTTCCTAGCAGAAGGTTATATGGGAGGGTGAGATCTAAGACTTGGAAGTTTGTCTCCATAACTGCAGGACCAATTCTGATAGGAAGTGTTACCACCCCCTTTGATTTTTGTTCTTCATCATCATAAGCCTTAATAACAATGATTTTGGTGGTGTCTACACATTCCTCTAAGAAACCTAATGCCTTAACCAATTTTAAAGTGGAAAGATTCAACCATACTCCTCCGTCTACCAAGACTCGTCTAACTTTGGTTTTGTGAACAAGGACTTCAAGGTGTAATAGGTCATTATGATTTGTCTTCTTGGTTACATAGTATTTCTCATAGAAGGTGGCATGATGATTATTGGTCAGGTAGCCTACCATTTCCTAGAAATGATTGAAATCAATATCATTAGGGACAATGGTTCTTTGTAAATCCTTGTCTAAAATGGATCGATGTTCATGGGAGATACACAACAGTTCCAAGATAGAGATTTGGGCTGGGGTCTTCCCCAGCTAGTCAAGTAAGTTATACTATGGCTTGGAATTATGTGGTTTTTCTTGTGATGGAGGGCATGAGATGGTGATCTTGGTTCGGTGAGTGTTGACAGTACACTCTAGAGTCTTATTTATGGTAATGGTATTGACATGCTCATCGGATATGATTTATGATGGGACCACTATAATCATGCTTGACATTAGCATAATTGGAAAAAGTATTGGTCTTGTTACCTGAACTGGGGCCCTTCCCTTTCCCATGGTCATGTAATGGATCAGAAAAGACCTTGTGATCAGTGTTTGAAGATGTTAGTTTTTGTCCACCAACTTGAATAGTTTTGTCCTCGACAAAGTCCTGTATGATGTTTTTTATTTGTCGAAAATTTTGTAGGCTATGTCTTTTAGTTCGATGGAAGTCACAAAAGGAATTTTCATCCCACCAAAATGGTTTAAATTCCCCTGGATCATATTTTCTTGGCTCTTGAAGTTGTATGAGATTGTGTTGCAAAAGTTGTTTGAATACTGACTTGATGGGTTCCCCGAGGGGAGTGAACTCACGTTTTGGAAATCTCCTCTGTTGTTGTGGCCATTGGGTTTTTTGGGTAGTGTTGGGGGTTTTATTGATGGCATTGAGTGTGTTAGTAGAGGGGTTATTTCCTCTAAGTTTGATGATTGGTCCTGCTTGTAGGGTTTTAGCATCAATGACCCCATCATTGGTAACGTTTTTGTTCCAAGACCAAAATTTATTTCTTTCATTGGGGGTGTTTTGGACAGGGGGATTTCTGTTAGGTGTCTTGAGTTCCCCATTGTCAATGAGACCTTTTTCTATTATAATCCCTTTTCCACTAGTTCTACAAAGGATGTGACCTTTGATGTTTTCCTAGAAGATAGTGACCTATTTCTTAGGTATCTTGATAGGACATCGGCTCGCTATAGTTCTCCATCTTTGGAAGAAAGTGATTAAAGCTTCTCCTTCATCTTGTGTAGTGTGACATAAGGTTGCTATGTTGATTTCATGGTCGATGTTAAAGGAGAAGTCTTCAATGAATTTTTTAGCTAGTTTTCCCCATGATTTTATGCCATAGTCAAGACCTGAAAACCATTCTAATGCAATTCCAATAAGACTTCTTGGAAAGAGTCTCATAAGATAGGTGGGGTCGTATGCGACATCTATGCACATTGTGGAAAATTCCCTTATGTGTTCGACTGGATTTCTCTTCCCGTTGTATTTGGGCAAGTTAGGTATAACATACCCATGAGGGAAAGGTGTCATGTATAATGATTTGTTGAAGGGAAATGGGCACAAATCCTTTGTTGAGAAAGTTCTCTTATTAGACACTGCCATGTTATCCATTTGTGATTGAAGAGCGTGCATTTGTGTTTGCAAGACGTCAACTTGTGTTAATGATGTGTTAGTTGGATTTTTTGGGTCTATGTACATGTTTTGGAATCCAACATTTTGTGATGGGTTTTGTTTAAGTGTCAGTATATAAAGTAGATTTTGATTTGGAATCTGTATGAATGGATTTTGATTTGGGATTTGTGAAAATGGATTTTGATTCGAAATTTGTGAGAATGGATTTTGATTTGGAATTTGTGAAGTGATGGGTCGACTTCCATATTGAAAGGAGGGTATGTTTCCTAACTGTGAGACCCCAATCTATGGTATGGTACTAGTGACATTGACACTTGGTATAGTTGTTTGTGGTATGGTACCAGTGACATTGACACTCAGTATAGAAGCTAACGTTTTTGGTCTTTTGTTCCCAACAAGAGGACCAATGGGATTGGATGATGATGCCCCAATGGTAAAATTTAGACCCTGTGTCGAGATATATGTACCAAATGAGGTCCTCCGGATGGTATAGCGGTAGTCACTTGAGGTATAGTAGCACTAGTAGTTGTAGTGTTTGTCCCTTGGGTAGATGTAGTTTGTAAGGTGCGGATGTCAAACCCAAGAGGTAACTTGGCACCTTCTAATATCAACTTAGCTAAGTATCGTTGGGGATCATTTTCTAGGTAGTCATCTACAAAGGAAGCAAACTCAAGGTCATGTGCAACAACATCTATATCTTCCACTACAATGCATCCTTGTGCATCTCTAGTAACAATTTTTTCAAAAAATATCTTGTGAGGTCTTCGTGAAGATGTCCCTAAAAAGGGTTTTGAGAATGGATTGATGAAGTCATTTGGACCAACCATCTTTTCTCTTTCTTTCCTTTTAGATCTTGTTTCAACCATGTAATGTAAGCTCAAAGTGCAAGTGATGCAAAAACTAAGTCTATGGATGATTATGAATCTAATCTATGTTTTTGAGACTTTCTTGCAAATAAAGAATGAATGCAACTATTTATTTTTGGTATTTTCTTGCAAATAAGGAATGTCTAAGATGATACTATCCTAGCATGATAGTGTCTAAATATACAAAAGTATAAGTGATCAATTTTGAAAGATTCTAAAAGAGGTTACCTACCAGCTAAAGCTTAACCTAGGTTTCAATTTAGTTTTGACAAGGAACCTTTGTAAGACTAGGACCAAAAGATAAGGTGAGCTCCCAAACTAGACTAATGAGTTGGAAGGTCTCACGTGTACTACAAAAAGATATGATGACAAGGTTCAATGAGAAAGTTTGTTGTAGCAAGGGTTTATCCAAAACGTAAAAGATTCCTATCTTAAGATCTACAAATGATGATTTCTCTAAAGGAAATAAAGAATTATAACATGAAAGTAAGATCTACAACTAGGATGCCTATCGTTATGACTGAATGATACCTAAAGGATGCAATTGTGCAAATTTTGAGGAAACTTTCTAGTTTTTGTCCAAGGATCAGTGTAAAAGAATAAATCAAATGCTAGTATGAATGCTTGTTTTTGGTCTGTGATAGTGAATTTTGGTTTTTGGTAATTAGGAAAATGTGTTGTAGGATAACAGATGCATCAGAAAAATTAACAGTTGTAGTTTTATTTGTCAAATACATTCTACTGGTAAATTCAGACTCGGGTATTAGATAGATGTGGTTTTTTATCAAGCAGATGTGACTCACTATATCAATTGCAACTCAGGATTGATTGGTTGTAGTTTTTAGACTTAGATTGCACTAGTAAAAGATAGCTCAGGTTTGTGATAGGGCATATGCATCATTCTAGACTATAGATGTAGCTCACCTATTCAAATGTGTCACAAAAAGTGTCAAATGTATGTTTTCCAGTAATAGAGGTAATTAACATGTGCGACTCGAGATTATTAGGTGCAATTTTCTAGCAAGTAGATGCGACCTATTCTAATAGATACGACTCAGTTTCTAGTAAAATTAGGTAAGACTCAATTTTGACAGATGTGACAAACTGGTAAACAGATGCAACTCTAATTAACAAATTCATTTTTCTGATGATTAATTGCGACTTTGTTTGACAATTGTGGTTTTCTGTTGAGTAGATGCATTTTTTCGTAAACTATAGGTTTTGACTCATTGTTTCTGATCAAATTTTTGGCAAATAAAAAACACTTAGAAAACATAGTATTTCAAACATGAAAAGTAATAAAATCAGACAAGTACGATCCCAAGGCTAGAATGTGACAGTATCTTATTGGATTCACACTTGGGTTTCTCCAGCTATTCTTATTCAAAGTGGATGAGTAGAAGCTTGACCCCACTAGCTCCCCTCCATGACACTCACATCTCTGAGGCAGCCAAGCTTCAGTACCCATGAAACTCCCATTGCATACTTCTCATCTCTACTAGGAACTATATGGGTGTGAGATGACTTTAGAGGTATGACCTCATGTGCTAGCAGATAGAAGGATTTGGGTTTCTAAAACAAATGGTGTCTAGTAAGGGAGTCTATGAACAAAGAGCCCATCTAAAATAGCCTAAGATTGGAAGGGTCTCTTCGGCTCTCATCACCACTGAGTCTCAGCGAACAGAGGGTCTCATAGCTTGGCTTCAAATGACGCTAGCCACTCCTTAGGGTAAACCTTTCATTCTCCCCCATTTGATATAGCCTGCTAGAAAACGTGCTCAAGGTCAAACCCTGAGGTGATGAAATCCCCAAGGAAGCCTCTCTTAAAAAAGAAAAGGATCAATGTATATGTACACATTGATTAGGTAACAAAAAGTGTGCAAGTGCAAAAAAAATGGTAGACAGAGTTCTTTTTTAGCACTAAATGAAATGTTATCTATTCTAAAACAGACAGTTTTGTTTCAAAATAGTCTTTGTCACACGTCCTACAAGACAATTCATCAGTAGTTTGCAATTTATCTTTGGCGATCATCTTGCAAAAAGGGTTTCAAAAACTTGTCTTCTATGCTACATCCTACAAACACTATGTTCACCAATGTAACATCATGAAAATAGGAAAGATTAAAGCAACTCAAAAGCGATAAACTCTAATGTAAACTAAAGCTAAACAACAAAGCATAAATGAAAAGATCTTAGCAAGCATCAATATAGTTCCATGAATAACCTTTGTTGTCCTTCTCCATTTCACCGTGATAGTATTCTTTCCCTCAGATTTTTAGTATGTGTGCAAGTATAGCCTCAATAGATGTGATAATAGTGAATTATCGAAGATTATAAAACAAGTGCTCCAAAATTCATCAGATTTCGAGAGGAGAGACAATGATGAAAGTTAGATCAATATATAGAAAATTGATTATTCGAATGACAGGCTCAAATTCAAAGATAGAAGGATGATTCAAAATAAAAGATTTGACATGCATTGAGATAAGTGTTAGTACTGACATGAGTGATAAAACCTAAAAAATAGAGATCAAGATTAAATAATGATTTAATCTCTAGTTGAAAGTATTCAAAAATTAGAAGAATAAAGATTGCATGAAAAGGATAAAGATATAATAAAGGAAACAATTTGTTTGAATGCACACATGAATTAATTAATTAATTAAAGTTATTTAATTAATTAACGTCTACATGCATAAGTATTAAAACTAGATAACTGACTAGTTAAGATAGAGAGTCCATTTGTCAGAGACAATCAAACATTAAATCAGGAGATGACTGACTGATTTAAATAGATCTTGAGTTAAGTGGTGGATGAATAATTAGATAACTTAAACAATTATCTAAATATAGAAGAATATGTCCAAAATAAGATTTTATGAATTAAATGATTATTTAATTCAACATTTGAAATTCAAAGATTAAATAAATTAAGATTTATTTAATTGACTGAAGAAAAGATTAATGAATAATTAAAGTATTAAAGTATTTATTTAATTATAGTCAAAAATATGATTAGGATAAATTAAATAAGAATTTATTTAATTTAAGAAAGAGGATAAAGTTAATTAGTGATGTAATTAAATAAAGAACATTCATTTAATTAATCAGGATTTGAATAAAGATAATTTGAATTAATTAAATAATTAAGTGTATTTAATTAATAGAGGAATAAATGTTAAAATGAATTAATTAAATAATTAAAATTTATTTAATTAATAGATGAGAAAGGACTTTAGAAAATAATTAAATAATTAACATTATTTAATCATGAAAAATGACAATACGAATTATGAAGAAATTGAAGTCGCAGGCTTAGACCAAATTTCAGTGTCTACAGAATCTAGTGAGGCTAGCACAACGCTTCTTTGGAATTTACATTAGAGATTACCTCCTTGGCCCACAAGGGGAAAAGAGGTGGAATGACCTAGTTCTTTACTGCCCTTTGTCTATTGTGCTAAGTCTCCTTACCAAGTCGCTACAGGAGTTGCTCTCCCTTACCAGATTACCATTAACCAACATGGTGGATTAATTCTTCTGGACTCATGATAAGAAGGGTGATCTTTCAGTTAAAATGGCTTACAATCTATTGTTGAACTAGGGTGTGGTCCTTGATCTTTGGAAGCAGGTTTGGAATAGATACTTGATCCTGAAAATAAACTTCTTCTACTGGACTTCCCGCCATAAAAAGATTCTTACTCAGGACAATCTAAGGAAAAGGGGATTCTAGATCCCCAATAGGTGCTTGTTATGCAAGTGTAATGAAAAATATGTGGACTAATTGCTGCTACATTTCTGGTTTTCCATTGGTGTGTGGGAGCTAGCTTTGGAGCAATTGGGCATTCAGTGGACTATGTGTAAGGACATTAAATCCTTTATCTTGAGCTAGTCTAGACCCTTCATTCACTCCTTACCTCGTGAGATCTAGAACTAGGTCCCCCCCATTATCTGTTGTTGCTTGTGGAAAGAGAGGAATAATAGGATATTTAGGAATATTGAGATGAGCTCAAAGGAGGTGTTTGGTATAGGGTCAAGGCTCATCATGGAAAATATTTTTCTTTTCAAAGGGAAAATCTCAGATAAATGTCTAACTGAGATGGAAATAAATATGGCTAAATCTTGGCATCAAAACCTTGATTCCAATTCCTATGACAACTCTAGATCCTAGGCTAGATGGAACACTCTCTGGAAACCTCTGGACCGTGGTTGGTATAAACTTAATTTTGATGGGGCAGCCAAAGGCAACCCGGGCAAAGTAAGCATAGGAGGTTTAATCAGAGACTGCAACGGTAATTTCATGGTTGGTTACTTAGGAGGGATTGGGATCCAATCTTCTATGATTGCAAAAGCAAGAGTCCTACTAAAGGGCATCCAATTAGCTGTTACTATGGGGATTGAGAATCTTCATATAGAAGGAGATTCTAAGTCTATCATCAATGCTGTTAATTTTGGCAGATTACATGGATGGAGTACTAAAGACATTTTATTAGACATAAATATTTTTGTGTCTAGCTTGAATTTGAAGATTGCTACCCACATTTACCAGGATGATAATCAAGTGGTTGATGCTTTGGCTAACCTTGGAACCAATTGGAAACTTTATAAGTGCTAGCAAAATTTAGGGAACCTACTACCAAGTATTCAAGGTTTAATCCTTAAGGAGTAAGGTACATATTTGATCCATGATATTAACTAATTATGTGATTTGTTGGGCCTTATGAGGGGTCCACATTCTTGTCATATGGGCTATGTGGATGGGTTTGAATGCTAAGGTGTCTTACAAGTGGAAAATTTTGAATAATGGGGTGGAGTTCATTTTTAAAAAGGCTATTATGAGGAATTATGGAGAGTACTTTATGATTAAGGCCAAGTTGGTATGTTCCTTACGTAATCTCTTTTTGGGGTTTGTGCTAAGCACTCATATTTCCTTACAGATTTTTGATTTCAAATTTGATGACACAAATAATTATGAGGTGAAGCTTTTGATTGGTCCTATCATTTTTGCTAATCTACTTCCCTTGCTAAAGGCCAGGATCTTAGGTTTATCTAAATTTGGCCCCATGGCCATCTTACATAGGTATTTGTGCAAAAGCAACATGGAAGGAAAACTTTCCATTTCCATCATTTCTTGCTTACCTAGCTGCAAGTGTTTGAAGATTTTCATTAATGAGATCACCAATATTTCCTTTAGGGATTTAACTCCTCAAGCATGTGTTTTGTACATCACTGTAATTTCCTAAGGCTGCATGGTTTGGCTTAAAAACTTAAGTGTGTGAGCAACCTATCACTTAACCAACATCGCTAACCTTTTTCTCTCACATGTTTACTAGTTTTTCTGTGTGTAGAACGATGACATGGGTGGCAATAGGGTGAGAACAAAGCTTGACAATTGTGGATAATTTCGCAAGGACCCTTTGGTTTGGCACATTTGTGTTGAAGGTGGGTTGGTGCCTCTGATGGAAAGTTTGGTGGGTCATGACCCAAGTTTATCTATATAGTTTATGAATTCCTAGAAAAATAGAAGGGTTACCATGGGTGTTATCTCCTTCGAAGTGAATGAGGAGGTGATTGCGCAAGAGATTGGGTTGTTGTGTACTAGAAAGAAGTACCCAAAGAATACTAAGGCCCAAGACAATGAAATTCTTAATGTGTTCTTTTTGGGTAATGAAAAACCTATTCGTAACTAGTTGGGGTTTGAAAGAGAAGCTCTCCCATAGCCTTGGGACCAAGTTTTCCTCACTCTCATGAAGTACGTTACCTTATAAGGTAGATACAAAACCTACTATTTCTATCATTTCCCTCTTTAGAATCACCTTCGACACAAAATTTTGTTAAGCTTTCCTTTTTTCTTACTTAAGGATTTAGAAAGCTCTGTTGAGATGTGCATTGAGTTTACTGGCCAAAACTTGGAGGATACTCCTCCGTGTTCGCTCCACCAAGGCCTCATTTTGAGGCTCTACCACTTCCATCTTGTGTTATGCCCATTCAAGCCTATTTTTTTTGTCTCTGTTAAGGAAATTGAACCCCCTATTCTGACCAATATCTCCCCGGCCGAGCCCAAAGGTCCCATAAGAGAAACCCCTCCGGTTATCGTCAAAAATCATAAGCCTAAACCGACTACCAAGAATTTTAAGGGGAGTGTGGGGATTGTCTAGTCTAGTATTGTGGCTGGTCTTTGTGAGCTTAATTCTACCCCTGCCAAGTCTTTCAATAAACCTACCACTAAAATGAAAGTGAAGGATGAGGGGAAGGGTTTGATGGATCCTCCAGCCACAGACATCAGAGGAAATAATTTGGTGGGTAGGGAATCCAAGAGGGATACTATGGTCACTGCTACGATGGAGAATGGTGTTGAAAATGCCAACATCAGGAGGTTGAGTAGGCTAGCAAAAAATAACAAGAAAGTGCATATTAATGAAATGGATACTGATGAGGAGCAGTCTGACAGCAAAGGTATTAGGAATGTGCAAGAGTCTGGGGATGGTGAGGAGTATGTTGAAGGGCCCCACACCATTTCTGATTTCAACAAAGTGCATAAGGATAACTCGGCTTCCCAATCCTCAGAACCTCTGGATGTGGAGTGTGCTAATATTGAGAAGGTTGTGGATAAATGGGAGGATCTTCATGTGCTGCAGGAAAGGATGGGGAAGATGGTGAAGAAGTTTAGTGGCTTGACCCATTTCACTATCAAGTTAGTCCATTGTGTTACTAGCACCCTCTCTATTGTGATGAAGGACGAGATGGATAAGAAGACTGTTGAAGAATGCCCCAAATGGGTAGGGGACGATTTTATTAATCTCCTCTCCCATAATTGGGAGAATGCTAGTTAATCTATTGCTGTTGTGTGGTATGTCTCTTGGCTATTGGTTTGATATGTTTGTGTTTTTTGGCTAAGTTGTTTATGTTTTTTGGTCTTGATCTTTTTTGGCCCTTGTGGCTCACTGTGTAAAGGGTACAACATCCTATAAATTCTACTTACCATATCAAAAACATATACAACTACAATCAAGATTTTGTCATTTTCAATCTTAAAATACAAATTACTATTTGTCGTATCTTTGTTGAAACCTTGCTGAATCAAATACTAGTCTAACCTCACATACCAAGATCTAGGAGATTGCTTCAATCCATATAAGGCTTTCTTCAATCTGCACACCATATCCAGTTGCTTTAAAAATTGAAATCCTTCTAGTTGTTTCATGTAAACCTCTTCTTCTAGCTCATAATTCAAAAATGCTAACTTGGCATCCATTTGATATACCTTAAAGTCTTTATGAGTAGAAAATGCTAAAAACATCCTTATAGCTTACATTCTTGCTACCAGAGAAAAATTTTCATGAAAATATATGCCTTCTACTTGTGAGTAACCTTTACACACAAGCCTTTCTTTGTTTCTAACCACTTCTCCATTCTCATTCAACTTATTTCTGAATACCCACTTCGATCTAATAATGTTTTTATTTGTTGGTCTTTGGACCAATTCCCAAGTTTGATTATTCTCAATCTGCATAAGTTCTTTCATAGATTCCATCCAATGTTCATCTTTGCATGCTTCACTCATAGTTTTGTGTTCAATCTTAGAAAATAAACACAGATTAACTTCAACAGTAGCTCTACTTCTAGTTAGTACTAATTTAGTTTTATCTCCAATAATCTTACTTTTTGAATGATTCTTCTACATATATCTAGGTGTCTTAGGTGACACCACCAGAGCATCTTCTTCTCTTTCATTCTAATCATTCCACTTCTCTTGCTCATCCTTTTCCTATTCTTCCACAATATCTTCAATTCTTACACAATTAGGTTCATCAGATGCATATCCAGCAATGTCAATTGAATTCTTCATTGTCTCATAAACCTTGACATTTACACTTTCTATAATCTTTCTTAGTATTTTATTGAAAGATTTGTATGCTTTGATTTTAGTACAATATCCAAGAAAAATTCCTTCATCACTTCTTGCATCAAACTTACCTAAGCTTTTTTCATCTCTTATAATATAACATTTACTTCTAAATACCTTGAAATACTTAACAGTAGGAATTCTTCCAAACCATAGCTCATAGGGGGTCTTTGAACTATTTTCTCTTTCTTGAACTCGATTGAACACATAAACAACACTATCAATAGCTTCTCTCCAATAAGCTTCTGGTAAACCAGCCCCAGTAATCATTGATCTAGTAGCCTCTTGAATTGTTTTATTTATCCTTTCAACAACTCCATTCTGTTGAGGAGTCCTCAGAGTAGATAACTGTCTTCTTATTCCATTCACTTCAGAAAACATATTAAACTCATGGGAGTTGAATTCTCCACCTCTGTCAGACATTAAGAATTTTATCCTCAAATTCACTTCATTTTAAACCATAGTTTTGAATGTCTTGAATCTATCTAATGCATCTAATTTCTCTCTAAGAAATGTAACCCATGTATATCTAGAATAATCATCAATCAAAAGAATAAATTACCTTTCACCTTGTAGACTTCTCACTCTTGTAGTACCATAGATATCTATATGAATTAAATCTAGTAGTCTAGTAGTAGACTGTTCCTTTGATCTATAATGACTTTTTGCTTTCTTTCCAAACTGACAATTCCTATAGATAGAATTAATAGGCTTTGTAATTCTCAGTAAATCTCTCACAACCTGAATTACACTAATCCTTGCCAAGTTATCAAAATTCATGTGATGCATTCTTCTATTCCATAACCAACTGTCATTAATCCGATTCATAAAGTATCATCCATCAACACCCTTAAGTTGATAGATATTTCCTTCATATTTATTTCTTGGAACAATCAATGTTCCAGATCCTTTCCAAATCTCAAATATCTCATCCTTAAACACAATATCATATCATTTACTACACATTTGACCAACACTCAGAATATTATGCCTTAAACACTTAATATAGTAGACATCATCAATATTATGCTTTCCATCAAAACTTATTGAACGTATCCCACAAATTTTAGCACCAGTATCATCTCCAAACATAACCAAGCCTCCATCATATTTTTCAAGTTTAACAAACTTAATTTTATCACCATTCATGTGATGTGAACAACCACTATCAACAACCCAATAGTTATTTTCTTGTTTAGCATGTAGGGTAGAGATAATAGTACCTTCATTTTTCTCCTTCACCAAACGGCTTTCCTTCACCTTTTTTTCAAAATTAGCAGAAGTAGGTTCATCCTTTATAGCCAAGAACAATTATTCATTGTCATCAAGATCTTCATAATCAAAATCTTCATCAGATATACTAGCATTCTCATTCACATAATATGCTTTGTTGATCTTCTTTCCTTTCTTTTCTTTCTCATATCTTTTTTTATTCCTCTTAGCTCTTTCTAGACACTTTGCAACATAATGACCTATTTATCCACAACTAAAGCATTTAAAGGGTAACTTACCTTCATACTTATCGGAGCCTTTCCTCATCCTTCTCACAAAGTTAGCTTCTATTTCATCAAAATTTTCTTCATCTGGATTTTCAGCTTTTGTAGCTTTAAAAGTAGTTTCTAATTTGCATCCATTCCTTGGATTTGGCTTCCTCATCTCATAAGATGTCAAAAATCCCAACAAAAAATCTTTAGTGTAGGTCTTATAATCTATACTTTGTTCAATAACACACACCTTCTCACTACAAGCATCAGGGAGAGTTCTAAGAATATTCTTCACAGTCTTGGTTTCATCTACAATAGCACCAAGTCCTCACATTCCAACCACTATCTCATCCAATCTCTATACATAAGCTTTAACATTCTCATCTTCATACATGTGTAGAAGCTCAAACTATGTCTCCAAATTATGTAATTTTCCCTCTTTAACACTTTCATCACCTTCATGTTCCCTTTCCAAAGCATCCTAGACTTCCTTAGCAGTCTTCAGATTTTGAACCTTAATCAACTCAGAGTGTACCAAAATATTCTTCAAAATGTACTTCACCTTATTATTCACTTCATGTGTCTTGATCTCATCAGCCGTACTCAGGCCATTTGTAGGAGGAGTGTAAGGATTCTTAAAAACTTTCTCCACATCATATCCAGAATACTCTAGATATTCTTCCATCAATATTTTATAGATAACATAGTTAGCTCCATCAAACCTTGGATACTCATAAACAATTTTTCCAACCATCCTGGACATTCCTCAATAGGTTAAGCTCTTCACCAAGGAACCAAGCTTTGATACCAATTTTTGAATAAGACAACTCAGAGGGGGTGTGAATTATTCATCATAGATTTAAGCTTGAATCCATTCACTGGAACTAATCCTTAACACTGCTTAACAAATTAAACATTAAATACTAGTGCAGAAACTAAAAACCATCACACGAATTCAATAACACAAGATTTACATGGAAAACCCAATAATAGAAAAACCACGGTGATGACTAACTCACACTATAGAGAATATCAAAATTGATTACAAGAGGCTCACTGCTTGAGAAACAAGGCTTACTGCCAAAACAAGGACTCACTGTCCAATAGGGCTAACAACCTAGAGGGCTCACTACCATAGAGATACAAAGAAGATAAAGAAGAATTGTTATAGAGATAAAAAAATCTCAATGCAACAAAGAAATCCACCATAGCTCACTCAATCCACTTGCAGACATGCATGAATGATAGAGTGTACCTTTAGCTCACTGCTTTCAGAACCTCAACATTTAGGCTTCACATTGATTTTCCATACTCGCATCATACACACTCACTGATTTGAACTTATCTCTATTCTCTTTGTGCTCTTGTCTCTATTTCCTTTATTATCACTCTTCTTCTCTAACTCATTTTTCATTTATACCATCTTTAACTTTGAAACATATCCAAAGTTGGCCATGTTGGAATTGTGTGCCTCAATCCCGCAGGCTGAAACTTCTTGTGAGCAATTTCGGTGAGACTGAGGAGATGTCTGGCCGATCTACTAGTTGATCTTGGACTATCGCTATGGCCTCCTGAATGTCTTGGCGATCAGCATTTGAAACCTTCGCATAACCTTGGACTAATAGAATGATATCTCAGTGATGATAGAAGTCTTGCCGAGACCGCTTGACCTTTGACCGTTCGCCGATGTGGTAATCGGTATGACTTGGTCCTACCAGCATGAAGCCCGGAAAATGGGAGATGTCCAGCAAACAAGTCGGTGTCTAGTGGATGTTGGGAGACCTATGGTGAAAGAAGTCTCAGTGTAACATAAGGGTTTGGTAGGAACTCTTGGCAACAGGGAGATGTCTCACCAATAGCTATATACATATGGAGTCATCAGGGTAACAAAAGGGGTTCGCTATGACCTCTTGGCGATAGCAGTAAGTCTGGCCAACAAAGCCACATGTGATCGAGTGTTTTCAGTAAGACTCCTAGCAAATGGAGTCATCGGAGAAACACAAGGACTTCGGTATGAAGTCTCAACGAATGTGGAATGTCTAGCCAACGGTTGGACTCTTTGATGACTTGAAGGCATCAGTATGATGTCTTGGCAAAGAGTGATTGTCTCACCGATGAGGTAGTCTCTTGTCAGTATGACTCTTGGCGAATGACGATAGTCTTGCCGACTGTTGGAAATTTCAGAGTGACCTTTGAACTTTGGTATGATGTCTCATCGAATGGCGATTGTCTCGCCAATGAGAATGCTAAGGTCAATGTGACTTGGGAACTTCGGTAAGATGTCTTGGTGACAAGTGGAAGTCTGAGCAATAGCTTTTGACCAAGATAATGTCTTGTTGATAGTGAACACTCTTGGCGATAATGACCATATGGGCCTGCGGCATTGGGGAGACATGGTTAGCGTCTCACCGACATGCACACGCTGATTGTTGCTGACCGCTGGATGACTGCCTTACGCGGTGTGACCGATGTATTATCTTCTATGCAAGGAAGTGGAAACATCACGATGCTAAGCCGGATGATTCGATAGTTGTGATCTAACACTTGGAAGCAACCGACCATAGAGGCTGCTTGAGAACGAATGCACATATGTATGCATTACTGCCGAGAGTAGATAAAGAGAGCCAGTGAGAACAAGAGGAAGAAGAACCAAGAGAGCTAACAGAGAGGGCCATGTGGCTGGCTGAAAGGCCGAGGCCATGAGGCCGAAGGAGAAGAAGAGAGAAGCAGGGTTCTGCTAGAATCTCTTCTGATCATGGATCATGATTGATCTCTCTCATGTTGATCTGCACTGCATTGTATCAATAAAAAGGTTGTATGGTATGATGGATTGATCACATGCTACCAGGTTGTATTCAAAATGAACAAGATGTAATCTCTAAAAAGGCTATGAGCCTGAATTGTATTGTAACCCTCAATTGCTAAATAATACAATGGCTCGATCTTTGGAGTGTGGGGTCTTTTACCCGAAAGGGTTTTCCCCACGTAAATCTTTGTGTTCTATTTTCTATCTTATCTTTCATCTGTATTGGTTCTATTACTAGAATCAGTTATTGCTTGCTAATGAATTTAACATGTACTTCTCTCAGAAGGATTGATGTGGGAAATAAACTGTTTATTTCTGCTTTAGGACATAGTTGTACATGTCTTTGAGGCAACCTGATCAAAATTAAAGGTATCAAAGGCACTACTGTTCTTGGAGGTTTCTTTGAGATGCCCTAATTTTTCCTAACAAGTGGTATCAGAGCCTTCTTTTGGTTGCTAGTTCTGGGTATTTCTCATATGAAGATTTCTCAATTTGTTAGAATGGAGGAAATCTAGAGGAATCGTCTGTTTTATTGATCCTTTGGTGGGTGGAAGTCTTGTGATATTCAAAGACAACATGCAGCTTGAAGGATGGTGAAGATGGAAAAGGGAGTTGATCATGTTGTTTTGTTGTGATATGTATCTCTTGGTTGGTAGCCGTATAACCTTGGTGTATGAGGTGGATTTCTTTTCTCCGTGGCTGTGTAGCAGTAAAGCTTTCATATTGGGTGTTTGTGAAAGAGGCTCCTTGATGATATGGAGAAGCCTAGGTTGTTTCTCAGCCATGGAAGAGAGTGCTTATGCCAGGTGGTGTTTCCTGGTGTTGGAAGGCACTGTTTCCTGTTAACCTCAAATTCATAAAGGCTATGGAGTTAATCATTAGATGATTTGCAAGCTTATGAAATAGTCTTTCTCTTTCTTAGATGCATGTACATGTTGGTGGTTTAGATTTGGCCTGAAAGGGGCCTGGATTTCCTGAACTGCTATTTTCCTTTTAAGGATTTTTTGTACTTGCATGGCTCTATGGTTTTGCAGGTTTTACACAGTTAAGCAAAACTTGTGGAGTTGTTGTTAAGCTATTTTCTAGAGCCTGGCTTTTGGGGTGTTGTTGGATGAGATAGTTGCAGTTCTGCATGCATGCTTTGTGCATGGTTTGAGGAGGTGTGATTTCTTCTCTGCATGGGAGTGTTGGTACATGATTTGTCACTCAACATTCTTGTGGTGGTGCTTGTGGGTTCCTTGATTATGGTGCTTGTTGTGGACATGATTGAAAAATCAGGTTTGGTGTGATATGGTGTTTGAGTCATGTTGTCTACATGGTTATTCTCTTTGAAATCTCAGTGTTGCAGTTTACAATGTGATGATGGGTTTTCATGTTCGATGTTTGTGATCTACGAGTTATGTGGTTGGTGGATTAGCTACCCATTGGTTGCAGTGAGATAACTTGGATGTGGACTGTCTTTATCCATGAGGTCGATTCATTGCTAATGCAGACTTGTTAGCTAGCCTTGTCCTTGGTCACTTGTGCATTGGTGTGATTTCTTTGAGATGAGAGGATGGATATTTTTGAGTACCTAAATAGTCGGTTATGGAAACTTGAAGTAGGTGGTCATGATGCTTGGAGAGCTCGGATGTCATGTTTCAGTGGGAGCTTTAGCAATATCTGAGGGTTCATCACATGGTGGTGAATGGTCTTCTTTAGTGTTGCAGATGTTTCAAGGGGGAGCTTTTAGATCCTATTGCTGCAGAAGGGTTCTTTTGCATTTGTATAGACATTATTTAAAGATGTGCAACATCTTGGATCCATGGAGGATGCTTGGAGTCTTTGGCTAAGGTGTTGGTGGTGCTTGACAGGTGATGTTGGTTTTGAGTCTGTTTGGTTTATGTCATGGTATACTCTTGTTTGTGCACTGGAGTTTTGGCATTATGCATTGTACTTGAGACCATGGTAAAGTCACTTGAAGCATGGTATCTCCTATGGGGATATGTAGATCATGGTGTCATGATAAGTTCCTGATTCAGATGATTGGAGCTTTGACAATGGTATGGTAATTCTTTGTGTATTGGGTGCTTTGATTATTTTCTTGATACTTCGTGATAATGTAGTAATGCAGTTGAAGTTTAGCATGAGATGATCGATTGCTAGTACTGATGGATACATGGAGAATAAGGTGAGGCTATCTTTCTCTTATGAGAGAGGTATTGTTGATTGTTACTCTTAATGAGTTTTTAGTAGAAAGTCTAAGAAGCCTACACCTTGGTTGAACGTGAGTTTAATAAGAGACCTATGAGGAGATTTCTTAGTCATGATGAATTGTATATCTTGAAGGAGTATTTTCGTTCCCACTCTTGGTCTGCTCGACAGTTTATCTGAGAGGTATTTGGCCCTTTATATCTTTTAGATGTGTTTAATGTTCACTTTCATGATATGGATCTTGAATTTTTGTTTAATGGTTCTCGAGGATTCATAGTGGAAGTTGTACAACTTCTTTTATCTCCTTGAGTTTTTGTGTTTATTTATTGATGAGAATTGGTAGGAGATGATGTATGGGCTTATTTCCTAAAATGGGGAATGAAGTAGTTTAATTTTCTTTTGGATGAGAAGGAGATCATTCTCGACATAGCTGGCAGTTAGAAGTGTATGTAGGAGGATGTTCTACAGGAAGATGATGTGCAGAGTTTCTCTCTATGGCTGTGAAGGTTTGTGGTGAGAGAAATGTTTCTTGTAACAGTTTGTTGTAGGTTGTACATATCATTGTGGATATTTTCTTGGTACTACATGGTTACATTTTCTATGTGCTGTTATTGGTAGATTTGTGATGTCTTTGGATTACTCAGATAGTGGGAGTTCCTATTGTGTTTTGTCTTCTTCGACTGGTTGGCACTTGGAGCTTGCATTCACTATTGATGGGCTAGTTTTGGAGTAGAATGAGTCTACTAATGTTGATACCTTTGAGGTATGTGAGATTGGATGGAATAGCATGAGCTGTGGGTGCTATTTTTTAGTTGCATGGGTTTATCAGTTGGACAGAGGCAGTCAGACTAATTGTTGTTCTAGTTGGTGTTTTTGTCTTGTTTCTAGAGAATGACTTCACTATTGTGTTTTGATTGAAGCTTTGAAGCTGATATTGCTTCTGTATAGCATTTGAGCACAGTGAAGTGGTAGCAGTATCTTGTTGATGGCATCACTAGGATCTTTTGATTGTGTTCGTTGGAATGGTGCTTATTCACCTTGGCTAGTATCTTTCTTCCATAGGTGGCATGTTGGAGGATGAAAAGGATTGTTGCCTAAATGGTGAACATCTTGGATGTTGGTGAAAAATTCTTGATGGAGCATGAGAGCATGTTTGAGGTCTATGTGGTTTCCTGGAAGGTTGTGATCGGTTGCATTTCAGTTGCTTTGTTAGACAGTGAGTTGCAGTTGGATGCCTGGTCTTTGTTGCAGATTGTTGGGTGGACTGATTCTGTGGAATCTAATTGATTGGGTGTCTTGGGTATTGCAGGGTTTGAACTAGTGGAGCTAGTGTCATCTTAGTTTCTGAGTGCTTTGGAGGTGCCTGTGTGATCTTTGTCAAATGGGAGATTGTTGGAATTGTGTGCGTTAATCCCACAGGCTGAAACTTATTGTGAGCAATTTCGGTGAGACTGAGGAGATGTCTGGTCGATCTACTAGTTGATCATGGACTGTCACTATGACCTCCTAAATGTCTTGGCGATCGGCATCTAAAACCTTCGGCGTAACCTTGGACTATAGGAATGATGTCTCGGCGATGATAGGAAGTCTTGCCGATATCGACATTACCTTTGGTTTGTCTGGCCGATGTGGTAATCGGTATGACTTGCTCCTATCGGTATGAAGTCTTGGCGACTGGGAGATGTCTGGCCGACAGGTTGGTGTCTATCGAATATCGGGAAGACCTGTGGTGAAAGAAGTCTTTGGTGTAACATAAGGGTTTGGTAGGAACTCTTGGCGATAGGGAGATGTCTCGCTGACAACTATATACATATGGAGTCATTGGGGTAACGAAAGGGGTTCACTATGACCTCTTGGTGATAGCGGTAAGTCTAGTCAACAAAGCCACATGTGATCGGGTGTTTTCAGTAAGGCTCCTAGCGAATGGAGTCATCGGAGAAACACAAGGAATTTGGTATGAAGTCTCAATGAATGTGGAATGTCTGGCCGATGATTAGACTCTTCGATATGACTTCAAGGCATCGGTATGATGTCTTGGCGAAGAGTGATTGTCTCGCCAATGAGGTAGTCTCTTGTTGGTATGACTCTTGGAAAATGATGATAGTCTTGCCGACTGTTGGACATTTCAGAGTGACCTTTGAACTTTGGTATGATGTCTCATCGAATGGCAATTGTCTCACCGATGAGAATGCTAAGGTCGATGTGACTTGGGAACTTCGGTAAGATGTCTTGGTGACAAGTGGAAGTCTGAGCAATGGATTTTTGGACTCGGTATGTCTTGCCGATAGTGAAGACTCTTGGCGATAATGACGATATGGGCTCTGTGGCATCGAGGAGACATGGTTAGTGTCTCACCGACATGTGAGACAAGTTGATCATTGTTGATCATTTGGATGACCGTCTTACATTGTGTGACCTAGACGTATTATCTTCTATGCAAGGAAGTGGAAACATCTATGATGCTGATCTAGATGATTTGATAGTTGTGATCTGACAGTTGGAAGCAAACTGATTCACAGAGGTTGTTTGAGAATGAATACATATATGTATGGATTGGACGTTTTGAAGAGAGTGGAAAAAGAGAGATGGTGTGAATAAGAGGAGAAAGAAGAACCAAGAGAGCTAACAGAGAGGGTCGTGTGGCTGGCTGAAAGGCCGAGGCCATGAGGCCGAAGGAGAAGAAGAGAGAAGTAGGGTTTTGCTGGAATCTCTTCTAATCATGGATCATGATTGATCTCTCATGTTGATCTGCACTGCATTGTATCAATGCGAAGGTTGTATGGTCTGATGGATTGATCAGATGCTACCAGGTTGATTTCAAAATGAACAAGATGTAATCTTTGAAAAGGCTATGAGCCTGAATTGTATTGTAACCTTCAATTGCTGAATAATACAATGGATCAATCTTTGGAGTGTAGGGTTTTTTACCCGAAAGGGTTTTCCCCACGTAAATCTTTGTGTTTTCTTTTTTTTCTTATCTTTCATCTGTATTGGTTTTGTTACTAGAATCAATTATTGCTTGCTATTGAATTTAACATGTACTTCTCTCAAAATGATTGATGTGGGAAATAAACTGTGTCTGTTTCTGCTTTAGGACATAGTTGTACGTGTCTGTGAGGCAACCTGATCAAAATTAAAAGTACTTAAGGCACTGCTGTTCTTGGAGGTTGTCTTAGATGCCCTAATTTTTCCTAATAGGCCATCTGAATTCAAATTCAAATTAGGTATGCACGAAAACATCCAAGGGTGGAATTAGAATGAGAGTGACCTAAACACATGATTTATAAGGACCCAAATAGATCCAACACATTTCATCAACTCTGAAGATAGTATTCCACACAAGGTCGGCCAAACCAATGTAAAACATATAGAACAATTAAGCACAAAATTTCCAAATACAAAAATTATCTTCAATACAGTCAAAACAACTCAACTCTCGAACTACAAGTCATAAGACTTTGACAAAGAGAAATCTGGACCAACAATATTTCTCCCAGACCTCAATGAGAAACTCAAAAAACCATAGTTCACAACTGGTGAGCACAACCCACACTGTACAATGAATCAATAGCCAAAAATTTGGATATAGCAGCTTCCGACAACCATGATCAACATATCTCAACCTCACAAACATAAGAGAAAAACTAGGAGAAACCATTGAACATCTACAACATATCTTCATTACAATTTTCTCAATATCCTCGACATATGCAACCAATAACCTTCATCCATGACACTAATGACAACAACAATCAGTTGATAACCAATTGACTAGTTGACATAAATGACAACACCTTCATTCTTTCCATTCTTGTAACACATTTCTCTTTTCCTTTCATTTTTATACAAAACTAGATTTCTTTTGGGTTTGTGCCTCCATAGGAAAAGGCCCCCGAGAGTCTCTAATACTATAGATCAAATATCCTTCAGCTCAAAGCTAAATCACTTCATTGAAATTCTTTGCCTTGCAATTTACTCATACTTTTGGAATACTCTGTAACCTTTCCTTTTAGTTTTGACTTGTTTCTGAGTAACTTATAGACCTTAATATATTATTTGCATATTGGCTTGTAAGAGCATGCCACATGTCAACATGGTGTAGGTTCAAGCAAGATCGTGGTCTCTTTCTCTTACAAAGGTATGTGAAGGCGCAACATGGTGGCCCCACATGGTCTTTATAAAATATTTTATTATTTGAACCATTTGAAGGTAGAGCATACCACTTGTCCTGAGCATGGAGTTCTTAGGGGGAAGAGCAAAGGAAAGTGGAGGAGCGTGAAGGTGCCACTTTTCAGTTGGGAGGAAGCCTAAACATCTTTTGATCCTAGAAAGGTATTAGAAGCATACTATTGGTTATTCTAAAATTAGAGGAGTGTTAGAGGGTGCCATGTGTCGAAGCTTCAAGATGTGCATGTTGAAGATATTGGAACCACTTTCCCAGGTGGTTGCAACATAAATCATTGGCTATCTAGGTATTAGTTTGGTTACAAGATCAAGAGAATGATGTTTTCCAAGGAAACAGATGCAACAATCACCATGATGGTGATCCACATGCGATGAGTTGCTGAGGGAATCTTTTTAGTTGCATTTCATTTTCTTAAGCCTGAGGAGTTTTCTCTTTATAAGCCTATAGGTTCTTTGTGAAAAGGGTTGTTCATCACCTTTGTAAAAAGGATCACTTAGAATATTTTCCAAAGAAAAATTTACATTCCTTGGGCGTTATCATTTTGTATCTTTCAAATCAACCAATAAAAATTAGAGCATATTAGATTGTACCTAGTTCACCTCTATTGTGTGTTTCATTTATGTTTATGCTATTATCAATGCTCTATGTCATTTGAGAATGGATATTAACAACTAATCATTATGATTTTTAGCTTTTATGGTTTCTAGCATAAGATTGTGGAAAATAGAATCATGTCTTGTACTCTTTCATTTTCTATAATTATTTGTTGTTATATATCATATTTTTCTTGTTGGTGAGAGATATTTGTAAGAGATTTAAATTTTTAATAGAATAACTAGGTTGCATTATACTTCATTGAGCCTCAATGGGTGCTTCTCATGAAAATATTTGAATGTTATGCTTTGTGCCTACTCGGCCTTAAGCATTTGTTCTCTTCTAAATAATGAAGATTCTATGGAAATATGTGCTCATTTCTTTGGATTCTTGTGCTTTTTTATTTGAAAGAGAGATATGAAATGTTGTAAGAGCTTTGGAACATCACCTTAGTTTATATTTCTTAAGTTCTTTTCCTTCTTTCTCTTTCCTCCCCAAATGAGAATAAAGAGACGACTTCTAAAATATTGAAGGTTGTCTAGTGGAGTTTAATTTATCCCCAATCCATTGAACTTCTCATAAGGTTGTTCCCGTGAATCATAATCTTTAAGGATCAACACTCAACAACATGAGAAATTTTATTGATAAGATAACCTAAATGAATGTTTACAATGAAAGGTGAATTCTTATAATTGAAAAAAGAAAACCTTAGATGGATGTTTGATTAGATTGATACAAGTGTCATAATCTAATGCAATGAGACAACACGTACTAAATATATCTCAATCTAATAATAAAATCAATTCTAAATTTAGCTTGGTATTATAGTAAAAGGTGTCTAATATTAATAAATGGTTAATTAATTATCAAGTGATGACCTATTTAATCCAACATCCCCCCTAAATATCAACTTAGGGAGAAACTAAATAACAAATAAAGAAATATATGATGGATGTAGAATGGGTCTTGACTACAAGGCATGATGAGGTACCCATGTACAAGAAATTGAAATCTCTCATAAATAGATAAAAGGAGAACACATCATGGGAAAAAATCCTCTCCAAAAGAGAGAAAAAATGAAAGTGTATATGTGAAAAGGAATGTAGGACTCAACATGAACCCCCAAGTTTTGCTTCATTCATATAAGTACAATCAAGATACCCCCATAATAGAGAAAATATGAGACAATGAATCACCTCAAAAGTAAGTAGCTCATCTACCAAGATAAAATACTCAAAGAAGAATCTTGAAGATGATCTGAAATGGAAAACATTGTTCCTTCCCTTAGGAAGAAACACATCCAATGAAAAATGTAGAAGAAACCCTCTCAAGAGAAGAGGTCTCATGATGGATTCAATAAAAATGTTCAAGGGTCCACATATCTAAATTAAATGAAGTCAAATCAGATGAATAAATCCAAATAATTGTAAAGATACCTATAGAACAATCTTTAAAGGCAATGATGATGTGATGATAGGTGGGTTATAGCTATCCTCAAAGATGAAGTGAATATTCTCAAGTGTGTCTCCAATATTTATAATGTGTGGATCAAAAAATATCTCTATAATTTATGGCGAGTAGTCATCCCAAAAAACTAAAACTAAAAGACTAAATATTTTGCTAAAGTGAATTGATCTTAGAAGATGTGGGAGGTGGAGGAGATAGAATCTCAACACAAGTCTCATTATTAAAGGTGGATGATGGAAGTACACATAGGTTCAAGTTACCAAACTTCTCCTTAGATATCAGATCCACTCTAGATGCATGAGATTGAAAACTAGTCAATGGTAGTGCAAGCTCATCTAGAGAAAAACTAGAGAAGGCATACAATCAAGAGGTATGATATACTATCCCAACTACAAGAATCTCTCTACTATGCAAGTCTTTAATAACCACTGAATCAGGTGTCAACTCTATTGTCTTACATACCCCACTATGTGCAATGTGATAGATGGAAAGGATATTGGAATATAATAAAGCGATATAAAGTACATCATGAAATGTGTTACCATCAACATAAATGGATCATTTCCTAGTAATGCTTGTATAGGTGTTATTCCCCATGAAAATATGTGGTAATATGCAAGTTTCATATGAAGAGAACATACCCAAAGATGAAACCATGTGATGTGAGGCTCTTGAATCAAGAAACCATTAGCTAGATTGAATATTGGTGAATGAAAATAGAGCATGCTATTTCATCTTGTCTACTCCACTTTCTATGATGGGTGAACTATTGGAGTACAAGACCACTGAGAGGGGGGGTGAATCAATGGTATAATAAAACCAATTTCAAAACTCAACACACCTTATTACACAAAGTCTCTAGATGATGTATGTTATAAAAATCATAAAGATGTGAAAATAAGAATACCACATTTAAATCAAGAACATGGTCATCCATGAACAAAGCAACAAATAATCAAGAATAATCAAGAAAAAAAAAATGAGTGGAAAAACCCTAAAAGGGTGAAAAAAACCACTCTGAACAATTTATTTATTAAGCCACACTGGCCAAAAATTTATTTTTAACAAATTGTATGGCTCACTAGAAATACAACAAGCCTCACTGGCTAACAGTCAAGCCTCACTAGCAATCATTCAATCCTCACTAGAAAATAACACAAGCCTCACTGGCTACAATATTCCTTACTAGCTATCAACAGGCCTCACTAACCAACTTCAATCTGCCTCACTGGCAATATTCAAAAGAAAAGAATGACAATAAGAGGGTTACTCTATTTCTATACAAACCATTACACTATCTCTGCATCAACTCAACAAACATCATCTCTCCTATACAAATCTTCAAGATGTAACTCTTCTTGAACAAGAATCCCCTTATATCATCAAACATAAACTTTGCTACACATATGGCCTTTCATTGAGAAAAGAAAAAAAAACAAAGATGGTGACTCTCCCTACTACAAAACCCTCTTACATAGGTGACTGTAATCATACATTAACCCTTCACTCTATCCTCTTGACTCAACTTTGTTTACAAAACTTAGTTTTGAATAATTCATTACCTCTTTCGGCAAACACCATGCTCAAACTCATCTCAACTTCATAACTCTATCACCTCACAATCAACTATATTTACCATGCAATCTAGTGTTCAAACTATCTTTTATATTCATGCTAGTATTCAATCCTTCCACACACAAATAAAGACTCCTTTATAGACTCCATTTTATGAAAAATCAATATTATACACAAGCATAGGTAAACATTTCAAACACAATTTATCAAAGACTTTTTTTTCCTTAAAATATATTTTTCATGTTCTCAAATGAAGGCCTCTAACATTCATTGAAGACATATTCATCTATCCATAATGATCATACACTATAGCACTACCATACAATTCTTCATAAAGTTCTCACTTCCAATCAGACTTCTATCACATTATCCTATCATAGTCACAGTATTAGTGTCTTCAAAATATATATATTGACAGAGCTTACATACCTTATATTAGAACCTTCTCAATGACCTATTAATCCCTTCACACATTGCTGCCACACCTTCTCATCAAAATCCATTTCATTTTCAAATTTCCTCCATTCACCTATCATATTGCCCCTTATACACTTAGAAAATTGTCATATGAAATCACCAAATTTTTCTTATCTTGAGTTAATCTATGACCATACACACTTCTGAAATTTCAAATATTTTCTCCTTTGTATTTGATTTTGTCAAAATCATGATGTTAGAGACTTCAAAATATTCACATAGTGCCCAAACCCCTGTTCAAAACTCTTCGAAGCATTAGCTAAGATATTCAATCTTACATTGTCCTAGACAATTACAAAACTATTTGCCAACTTAACACAAGTCGATTACACTTCAAATTCTTTTCAAATTCCAAACTAAGAAAGGAACCATTCTCATATTTAAATAACTTCCATTGATCCTTCAATACCCGCCAAAATACAATTGAATGAAGAGCATTGATTAATATTTGAGCAATGAAGTAGGACTTGAACCTATTTGATCAGTTACATTGCCTACAAGGGTTATTTTAGGGATGAACTTGAAACCCTTAGGTTGTCACTTAAATAGCCTCTTATCGCCTATAGCAAGTCACTTTTAAAATTATAGAAAATTGCACTTGAGATTTAACAATCCATGTAAAAAGCATAACCCTTGGATCTTTAGGGATTTTTAGATTAGGGTTTTTAAAAGTTCCTTATTGTATGAAGAATTCATCAAACCCTCATCATTAAGAATCAACTTTGTGATACATGAATAGAAACCATGCATAACATTGTGATTGAATCATGACTTCAGCTAACCACCATATAGCACCGTCAACATTTCCTTTTCAACAACAAGCATTCTGAGCATTGTATTAAGGAAACATTGAAACACTATCTTGGAGATCAATGATTTGCAAAGAAAAATCAATCTCCAATCTCCATCAACCTTTGGAAAATAAAGAGAAAGATCCTTTTGAAGCATTGTTGAAGCATTCTTGTCTCAACTCAACTTATATAAGAAGCAACAAACTTGTATCATGAACCCATGCAAAGAATGATCACCACCAATCCATGTTAGCATTGACACTAACACTTTACCATGAAGCAACTCCTTTGCACTTTGTAACCTTTGCATCAAAAATCATCCTTATGAATAATCAAGATGAGATACCTTTCCAACAACACCAATTTGACAAGACAATGGACAAGTTCCTTTGCATCAACCTTTGCACCAACCCTTGAAATCACATGCACCTTTGAGTTTGAGTCCCTCTATCTAATATACATTTTCATCACTTACACACATAAATGACAAAACAACTCAACAAACTCCATCTGTCATTGATGGAAAACCCTATTGCAAATTTTGCACACTCTCTCTCTCCCCTTTTGACATCAAAGACAAAGGTTCCTTAAGTGAAAATCATTTATTCCCCATAAAAATTAGCTCCATATAAAGACAACATCAAGAATCCTGATTATATACTCTCAAGAACATATCAAACCTGAAGATTATCATCAAAATGACTGTCACAACAAGATCACAAATAGAAGAAAAGGTTTGCATAAAGAATTCAGTTGCACCACTGTCACTCTATATTATTTGCATAAACTTTGATGAAACACTGCATAGTAGGAGACTAAGCTAACCTTATGTGCAAAGAACCACCCTATAATAGTTGCAAAATGGCACATACTATTAATCAATTGTTACCATGAACTAGTAAAACCTAGATCTATAACACAGTCTTCTTTGCTCAATAGGATACTTTCTTGTCATTCTTGACAGAGTTTCTTGAGGAATATGTAAAAATCATATCAACAAATGAAGCATCAAATCATTATCACTATGTTCTTGCAATAATATTACAATCAATGTGTCAAGAGACCCCTTTCAGCATATCTCAATATGAGGAAGACAAAAACTTGATCACCTGCACTCCCACTATCAGAACATCATACCTTCCATTGTCACCTTATCCACTATTAGACCATTGACTGAGATACTATGTTGCATAAATTGTTCATTTATCACTTTGCTTCATCTACCATCAAGGTATGTCTTTATCTCTATTTGAAAGTCAAAAATTTACATGCCATATTGAAATATATCCAAAATGTCACTATGTAGCTAATATGCCACTTCACTTTATCCTGGCTCTATTCACTTCCAAATAAAATTCACACTTTCATGGGTATCTTCTATGACTAATCAAACTAATATTGTGATAAAAAACATGGAAACCATTGTCCAAGATCTATATCACTGATTCATTAGCATGACATTTGCAACATCATCCACTAAGCATTATGCAACCTGAGCAACATGTAAAATACTTCAATGGAAAGCACTAGAAGTTGTCCAAATACTCCGTGGAATTCTTTCCCTTATTTTATACCTTGATTCTGAGAATGTCATTTCATTTGACATTGTACAACCAACAATGAGCTATCATTTGAACCCATTTACTACTAGCATAGATAGCACCTATTACTTTCACCTATGACTACCCTCAACTTGTTTTTTCTATACATAGATTATCAATTTTCTTCCCCTTGAAGAAATATCTTTAATCACAAACCATTTTCATGACAAGCACATCACCTTTGACATTATGACTAATGACTATACAGAAACATAAGTGAAAATAAGTACACAAACCAAAACTGATTATCTTTCCCACAACAATAATCAACAACGTTGAACTATCCTTGAAAAACTAAGAAATATGTCTTTGCTCAAAGATCACTATGCATAAAAAATGATACTATGATCTATAATATGCTCTGTGACTAAAATCACTTGATTATCAAAGCAAAATAAAGTTACTTGCAATCTCTGAATGAAAGCATTCAAAAGAAGCACTAACATCAAACCATGGAAAGCATTGCCATATTAAGCTTGAAGACCACTATCAAACCAAGATGCAAGATCATCAAGATGTGTTATACAATATCAAGCACTCCAAAAAGAGCATAAACCTCATTGCCACCCTATCAAGAATTACTCAAAACACCATACCACTACCACTGTGGCTGAGATAACTTGAAAATATAATAGAATATCAAGGATAATGCATAAAATAGTAATGCATACTACTGTCTAAGTCAACTATAATTTTTTGAACCTCATGGACTAAAACATAGTGGCAAGCAAGATCAAGATGCAAACTATTAGATTCCAAACAACCAAATCCACTGTCATACTAGAACACTTCAAGATACAAAAGTAATGTCTATTAAAAAACAGATAGGCATTATCTACAACAAGATATCTTCAAGACAACTGAATATATACCACTAGCATTACACTTGCATGATTAATGAATGCATTACTATCATATAGAACAAAAACAATGCTATGCATGAATATTCAGATTGAGATTAGGGAACCATTCAAAGGAAACACTACATTGAAAAATCACTCTATTGATCTACATGATTGACACTATTATAACCTTCCAAACCAACACTATCACCTCATACTGTCATCTTACATCTTGTGAATTAGGGCCTACAACCTTCTTGTTGTTTTTTAAAGGGATTGAATGATAAGACTATAAAAACTCCCCCTAAACTCATGCTACTCTATATGCATTCATATAAGTTTCTTGTACAACATGCACAAGATTAGATTCATCCTTCTCTTTTTCTTGCTTTCTTCTCCAAACCTTAATAATGCCTATTTTCTTGAGATGATTAACTGGTTTCTTTAAATCACTCATACAATATTGTGCAATATGTCCAAACTTATGACATCTATAGCATTTGACCTTGCTTCTTATATTTAACCATTCACAAGGAATATTATTCCAATCAACTTTCCTTGTATGTATCCAACACTTTCTTTCTCTATGACCAAATTCATAACATGAATAGCAATAACCATGAAAATAATTTTCAAACCTAGAATTTTGATGTTGTTCTGAATGAAAATATCTTCTAGACTTGTTCTCATTGACTTCTGTAAATGTAATTTCTTTTATCTTCTTCTTTTCTTTAGAATTAGGAGCAGTAGAATGATAGTTTAGATCTATTTTCTTCCTTGGTGTCTCTCTGACCTTGAAAATCTGCCCTTCTTCAAAACCTAACGCAGTAGTGTCCTTGTGATGTTTTTTCTTGCTCAACATCTCATATAAACACTCAGTACTCTTTTCAAACTAAAGTTTCTTTTGTAACTTTGAAGAAGCTTTTCCTAATTCATTTCTCAAAGAGTATCTCTAATTCATACTTCTCACAATCAACTTCTTTTGCCTTTAGTTTATTATTGATTTCTATTTTCTTGACTTCTACAATTTGAAATTTCAAATCTATTATCAATTTTTTATACATCTTAAAGGTTTGAAAGTGTTTTAGTCTTGGACAACTTTTCTTCATGAAGCTACAACTTTAACCTTTGATTCTCCAACCTGAGTTTCTTAATCTCTTCAAGGGAACAAATAAGCTCACCTTTAATATCAACTTCACAATCATCTTCATTATATTCTTGTTCAAAGTCACTCACAATGATCTCCTTTTTCTCAATATTTCCAACTATAAAATCATCTTCCAACCTTGTATATTTTTCATTTTGTATGTCATTTCTCTTAACTTCTTCTTCATCAACCTTTGTACTTAGTTTAGGTCATGATTGTTTTATAGAATTCTATTAGGTATTTCTTTTATATTTGTTTCTTTTTCTTTTTTCAATTGTACTCCATCACCAAGATCAACCCAATTTGATTAAACTTTTTTAGGGAACCTATTGCTTTGATACAACTTATTGGAGTATAGGACCACTGAGAGGGGGGTTTGAATTAGTGGTCTAATAAAACCAATTTCAAAACTCAACACACCTAATTACATAAAGTATCTAGATGTTTTATTTTATCAAAATCGCAAAGATGTGAAAATCATAATACCACATTTAAATTAGGAATGACCAAACATGAAAAAAGAAAAAAATCATCAAGAAGAATCAAGACACATAATTTATGAGTGGAAAAACCCTAAAAGGGTGAAAAAAACCACCCTAAACAATTTTTTTTATTAAGCCATGCTGGCCAAAAACTTACTATTTAAAAATTGTATCCCTCACTAGCAATACACCAAGCCTCACTGGCTAACAGTCAAGACTCACTGGAAATCATTCAATCCTCACTAGAAAATAACACAAGCCTCACTAGCTAATTCCTATGCCTCACTAACTAACAACAAGCCTCACTATCTACAATATGCCTCACTAGCTATTAGCAACCCTCACTAACCAACTTCAATCTGCCTCACTAGAAATATTCAAAAGAAAAGAATGACAATCAGAGGTTTACTCTATTTCCATACAAACCATTGCACTATCTCTACATCAACTCAACAAACATCATCTCTCCTATACAAATATTCATGATGTAACTATTCTTGAACAAGAATCCCCTTATATCATCAGACATAAACTTTGCTACACATATGGCTTATCATTGAGAAAAGAAGAATAAAGAAAAAACCATCTTACATAGATGATTGCAATAATACCTTAACCCTTCACTCTGTCCTCTTGACTCAGCTCTGTTTAAAAAACTTAGTTCTGAATAATTCATTTCCTCTTTCTACAAACACCATGCTCGAACTCATCTCAACTTCATAACTCTAGCACCTCACACTCAACTTGTTTGATCAGTCACATTGCTTAGGAGGGTCAATTTAGCGATGAACTTGAAACCCTTAGGTTGTCATTTAAATAACCTCTTACCACTTATAGCAAGTCACTTTTAAAATATAAGAAAAGTGTGCTTGAGATTTAACATTCCATGTAAAAATAATAACCCTTAGATATTTATGCTTTTTACATTAGGGTTTTTACAAGTTCCTTATTGTATGAAGAATTCATCAAAACCTCATCATTAAGAGTCAACTTTGTGCTACATGAATAGAAACCACACATAACATTGTTATTGAATCATGACTTCAGCTAACCACCATATAGCACCATCAACATTTCCTTTTCAACACCAAGCATTCTGGGCATTGTATTAAGGAAACATTGAAACACTATCTTGGGGATCAATGATTTGTAAAGAAAAATCAATATCCAATCTCCATCAACCTTTGGAAAATAAATATCAAGAGCCTTTTGAAGCATTGTTGAAGCATTTTTGTATCAACTCAACTTATATAAGAAGCAAAAAACTTGTATCATGAACCCATGCAGAGAATGAACACCACCAATCCATGTCAGCAATGAAAAAATCATTTTATCATGAAGCAAATCATTTTCACTTTGCAACCTTTGCATAAACAAGTATCCTTATGAACAATCAAGATGAGATACCTTTCCAACAACACCAATTTTACAAGAAAATGGACAAGTTCCTTTGTATCAACCCTTGACATCACATTCACCTTTGACTTTGAAGCCCTTTATCCAATATCCATTGCTATCAATTGCAAACCTTTGGAATCAATGACAAAAAAACTCAACATGAAGTTGATTGTGAAGGTTTTGAAGTTGAAGAAGAGGGTGAAGGAAATTGATATTTTTCTTTTAAAGAAAATTCTTCAACTCATCAATCTTCGTTGCATAACATTAATGTTCATCATGTCTTGTCTTTGTTTAATATGCACATTTTGGTTAATCATTCTTAGATGAGTCCCCATTAGAAGAGGAAGAAGAACCAATGGTATCATGTGAATTTGATTCCATGGAATGCTCATGTGACTTGGAATCCTTTTGTTTCTATTTCTTAATTTTTCCAATTGAAACTTTTAGATATCTAGTGCTTGGAAATACAATAAGAGCCTGTGATTTGGAATATTTCAATGATACCATATGTACCAAATTTTCCTTATCTCGAGTGAATGATGTAGAAACAAAAAAAATTAAAAGCATAGTGAAGCTAGTACCAAGTACATCTCTAGTAGTATAAAAGGTAGAAAAAAAAATTGAATAGTCAAGATCTAGCTTGGAAAGGATGGAAAGAATCAACTGAGTGTCATCTTTTTGAATACCACATTGTGTCAACTACAATTTAAGAGACATAAGTTTGGTGAATAATTCTTGTATTTTTTCAAAATATCTAGGATTCAAACTGATAAGCTTATTCTCCAATTGAAATCATCTCAAAGTATCATGCTTCCCAAAAAAGGACTCCAGTTGAGTCTAGAACTGATTGGGTGATATGTAATATTGAACATGAAAGATACAATTAGGAGAAATGGGCACACATAATTCCCTAAAATCCTCATCGCATCTATTAAACCATTTTCTCTTCTCTGTGGCTCATATAGGTTCAAGTTATGTACCCACGGTCACTTTATATAACCTTGATTTCTTTACATGTATTTGTATTAGTTTTCTCCAACCATAGTAATTGTATGGAGTGATCAAAGAAGTATGTGTTGGATCCATGATGAAAAAATATAGAAATGAACTGATACAAAAATATATACTCAATCTAGAGCTATATTGTTAATGAAAGGTGAGAGTGTGCTTTGCAATATTAAATATTCTCTACTATTTCTAAGTTTTTTTTAGATGTATCAGTCTAGTGGGGGGACCAATCGGGCTCCCCCATCCAAATTTTTTTTCTTCATTATGCTATTACATCAAGGTTTTTTGCCTCTTCTTCTACAAGGGTTACATCCCATACCCCTAGAAAACTCCCGATGTCTCCATCCTATGGGCTAGATTCCTTTTTCTCTAAAGAGGATCCAATATATTTTGGGAACAAGCTAGTGCAAAAAATATAACTTGTTATGACTAATCAAGGTAAAAAAAATTACCTCCTTCTCTATCAATGGTATGGAAGTGGAAGTACCTAAAGAGCTAATGAATGAATCCATCAAGAATATAAAGCTATCTCTGGTGGGAAAGTTATTGGTGTACCATTTGAACATCTAGGTAAGGAATTTGGTTGATTCAGTTTGGAATCTTAAAGGTAGTGTTTCTATTAGTGTTATGGCTAAAGGTATATTTCTCTTTACCTTTATCTAACATGAAGATTTGATTAAGGTGCTTATGGGAGGTCCTTGGGCACTTGGAATTGGTTTTAAGACCTTATGTCTCTCTATAAGTAGAAACTAGGTTTTGACCCATCTGCTAACCTAGGAAAGGTTTCCCCCACATGGGTCTGTCTCTCATGTCTTCCTTTGGAATTCTAGAATAATGGTACTTTTAGGGGATTGTTGATTCCTTTGGGAGCCTATTGGTTGTTTACAAGGTCCCTCATCTCAAGACCAAATTGGATTCTACTAGATTTTTTTTTAATGTTGTGGTTAACATTGTCCTCCCTACCTCTATTGCCTTGAAGTCTAAGTTTGGAAAATGGATACAACCTTTGGAATATGAAAATGTGAAATATTTCTATAAAATACACAAGAAGTTTGGCCATTTTTAAGATACTTGTAATATAAGGCTCCTGGACTCTAAAAATGGCTAGGTGGGTCCAAAGCTAATTTCACCTTCCCAAAATAATGATGTGGCAATGAAAGAGAATGATAATCTAAACCTTCTAAAATTTATCCCACTAAAGGTTTCTTTAGAGGGGGGAAAGAGTTTATTTTGGGCTCTTCCATAGTGGATATCAACAAGAAAATTAATGAAGACAAAGAATAGGTAACCAACTCCATGGGGATTAATTCTTCACCCCTAAAGGAATTAATGGTCAATCCTTCAAAGCCTCCTAATGAAGAAGGAGAATCAAATTTCCCCTCTAATGGGATTAACCAAAGCTTTGAGTAGCCTCAAACTAAGATGGAGAAGGAAAATAAGGTATGTGAGAAGGGTTTTGATCCTAATCTCAAGAAGGAAAATCAAAAGGATACTTTGGCAGTCATAGAAAATAAAACAAACATTCAACTAGAAGATAAACTAGAAGTTCTTGAGGAGGGTGAGATTGATTCTCAAACAGGTATGAGAATGATTTTCTCCCCTCCAAGTTCACTCCAACTGAAAAAGTTAGAGGGAGATAATATGCAACTACTTCAAACCAAAACAAAAATATAAGGGATGCCTTAGCCCAACTAGGCTTCTCTTCATCTCTTGTTGAGGGTACAACTGAAGAATATTGGACAAAAATTATCTCCAGATCTAAAAAGAAAAAGAAACCTAATGTGGGAGGAGGGGAAAAAGTGGGAATTCCATCCTAGAAGGAAGCCAAAAATAAAGACACTGTCAAAGATGTAGCCTCTAGAAAGAAAAAGACTCTAGATCTAATTTTTGGTTCTAAGTCAAAAAAGAAGTAAAGTAGTAAGGGAAGCTATTTTCCCTTTGCTACATCAAGGTGTAGTTGGTTTCTCTTGTTACGTTCTCATGAAGATTCTATCTTGGAATATAAGGGGCCTAAATAGTCCCTATAAACAACATTTGATTAAGACATGTTTGGCTGATGAAAGACCAAATATTTTATTGATTTAGGAAACCAAAATGAAAAAGGAAACTTTTGATAAAGCTATTAATATTTTTTGTCCAAGTGCTAATTATGTTGTAAGTGATGTTGATGGAGCCTCGAGAGGTATAGCTATTTGTTGGAACTCAGTTAGATTTAAAGGTTCTTTGGGGTTTTTTAGTAAGAACTACTTGTTAGTCTCTCTTAAAGATCTTGTCAAATCCAAGAAATTGAATCTGTTAAATATTTATGGTCCTAACTCCCACCTAGATAGATTGGATTTATGTAATTTTCTAGCTAATCAAATAACAAACAAAAAAGAGGATTATTGGATGTTGGGAGGGGAATTTAACTCTCTATTGTTTAGTTCTAAGAAAAAGGAGGCTTGGAGGATTTTTTAGATAGCATGATGGATCTGGATAGGTTTCTTAACTATGTTGGACTCATTGACATTCCTTTGATGGGACCCTTATTTGCTTGGTCTAATAGACACTAGGGAAACCACCTCATTCAAGTTAAACTTGATTGGTTCCTTATTTCTTCCAACTAGAAAACTCTCCTAGCTCTAACATTATCTTCTATTCATAGATCTAGCTCATACCACAATTCCCTTCTCCTTAGATGGGAGGACAATGTTGTTAAGGGACCTTTCCCATTTAGATAGGAAGATATATGGACTTACCACCCTAACTTTAATTCTCATATGGACAGATGGTGGAATGAACGTTGTGCTTGAACTCCTATGTACTGCTTGGCTAATAAACTCAATAAAATCAAGGAAAGGTTTAGAGGATGGAATAAGTTTTATTTTGGTAACATCTTTCATACTAACAAAATATATTAGAGACAACATTAAAGAGGTGCATATTATGATGGAAAAAGGTGATGTTGATGAGGATATATGTAATAAAGAATGGGATTTAAGGGCTTAATGGTATAAAATCAATAAGAAGGAAGAGATTTTTTGGAAAAATAAATCTAGAGTTCAATGGCTCTCCGAAGGAGACAAAAATAATAAGTTTTTCCACCAACCAACTATGAAACAAAGAAGAAAAAAAATGATTAGATATCTTATAAAATATGATGGCTCCGTCCTAAATTTAGAGGAGGAAATTGTAATAGAAGTTGTCTCTTTCTTCTCTAAAGAAGGATTTTGAGGCTGACTCTAACGAGCTAGAATGACTTTTTTAGGTGATTCCCTAGGTCATCTCTAAACAAGAACTTAAATATTTGATTAAAGTTATTTCTCTTCATGAAGTTAAGGTTGTTGTTTTCTCCTTTGATGCATACAAGGCCTCAGGGCCAGATGGGTTCCCTCCTATTTTTTATAGGATTTTTGGGACATTACTTTTGAAGGACTCTTAAATGTTGATTGTGACTTCTTCCAATCTGGTAGACTTTTAAATCAAACCAAATCCACTTTTATTGCTCTTATCCCTAAAAAAGAAGAAATTTCATCCATTAAAGTTTTCAGACCTATCAACCTCTACAATACTAATTATAAGATCTTTTGTAAGATAATTTTGTTAATAGATTGAAGGAGGTTCTAACAAAGATGATTGATGTTAACCAAAAAGGTTTTGTTTAAGGGAGGTATATTTTAGATGCTACTATTTATACTCATGAGGTGTTTCAATCTATGGATCTCAACAAGAAACAATGGATGGCATTGAAATTAGATATTTCAAAATAGTATGAAAGAGTTTCCCTGCTTTTTCTTATAGGTATCCTAAACAAGTTTGGGTTTAATGGAACATTCCTAAAATTAATCACCTATTTTCTCATGACCTCTAATTTTTTTATTCTTGTGAATAGAGCCCATAAGGGGTTCTTCTGTTATGGGTAGGGTTTAAGACAAGGAGATCCCCTCTCCCCATACCTCTTTATTGTGGTGGAAGAGGTTCTTTGTAGAAACATTCAAAATCTTCTAGATTATAAGTTGTTAAAAGGGTTCAAGGATGCTTCCTCTCTCCCTCTAGATACTCACCAATAGTTTGTGGATGATACCATCCTTATGGGATAAGCCTCAATTATTGAAGTTAGACATTGGAAATACATCCTCAATGATTATGAAAAAGCCTTGATCCAACATATTAACTACAACAAAATTAAAATTTACTTCTTTAATATTGATTAGATTGTTAAAGATAGGTTGATGCAAATACTTGGTTTCCAGGATGTTGCTCACCCTAATGCTTACCTTGGTCTCCCACTTATCTATAAGAAAATGAATAGTAACTATTGGAATTATATCATTGAAAGGATTAAAAAAAATTGGTAGGTTGGAAAGGAAATCTCCTAAGCCAAGCTTGGAAGTTACAACTTCTCAAAGCTTCACTACAAAAAATACCAATCTATTACCTTTCCCTCTTCAATATCCCTGTCTTCATTGTGGAAAAGATTGAATAGATCCAAAGGAGTTTTTTATGGCCAAGAATGGAGGAGAGAAATAGGATGGCCCTTGTGGGCTGGGATAAAGTTTGTGATCCAAAATGGGATGGTGGTGTTGGAATCAGAAGGTTGAAGCTTTTTTATTAAAGCTCTTGTTTCTAAAATAGGGTGGCATCTCTTAGAAAGAACTAAAGATTGCATTAAAATTATAAGAGCTAAGTACTTGGGAAACAAGGAGCATGGTTGTTTCCCTAGAGATAAAGATCTACCTTATATTTATACTTTTTGGAATAATATTCTTAAAATAAGAGGAGTGTTAATAATGGGAGTCAAAAGGAGAATTGGAAATGGTAGAAACACTGAATTTTGGGATGATATTTGGTCTAAAGGTTCTTCCTTATCCTCTATTGATAATCTTATCTAGATCAAATACAAGCTCTTAAGAAACCTTAGAAAGTAGGTTACTAGGTATATCAACTGGGATGGTCAGAAATTGTAATGGATCAATTTCAAAAATTACTTAAATGGTGCTAATCTCAGAGGAGAGAGACAACAAAACTAGGATGCTATGTTGCACACATTAATCCAACAAATTGGGAAGGTGGTCTTATTTTTGAAAGATAGAGAAGATGAATGTATTTGGACAAAAATCTCTCAAGGAAGCCTATCTGTGAAGTCTATTTATGAAGTTTTGGAGAAACCTCTAATTCCTAAGGATTATTTCCACTAGAACCTAGTATGGATAAAAAACTTGATCCCAAAAATGAACTATTTTTGGAGGTGGTTGCTAAAAGTAAGATCCTCACTACTGATAATTTAAATAAAAGATGATATTCCAATTTTCTAAAAAATGATATATGTGCAATGAAGATGAGGAGTCTATAATGTATCTACTACTCTACTGCTCTTACTCTAGCAAGGTATGGTCCTTCTTTCTCCCTATCCTCGTGAATGAATGGGTTTTTCCTACAATAAAATTGTTTTCGGAAAGTTGGAATGTTTCCCCTTACTCTCATAATATAATTGCTGACCTTTAGACACAAGTCCCTCATTTTATAGCCTAGAGGCTTTGGAAGGAGGGAAATAGCCAAAAATAGTAAAGATATTTTCTTGGCTATAAGAAACCAAATTTAGGAGAACATTAATCCTGAGACTTATGCTTAGTCTAAGAACATGGCCTCTTATGAATAAATTAGAATAAATAAATTAGAATAAATAAATTATGGGGATTAAAATAGGATCTAACTAACTACAATTGGTGAAAAAAAACTAATAAAAAAAAGTAATATATGTTCTCCCCAGGAGGTAGGCTGGATCAAATGCAACTTTTATGGTTGCTCTAAAGGTCATCTAGGTTTAGCTGGAGTGGGGGGGGTCATAAGAAATCACTAAGGAACTCTCATAGAAGGCTATAAAAAAATCTTGGGAATTGCTTCTAACAATGTTGTTGAGGCAATGGTTTTGTGGGCTGGTTTAAACTGCATGAAAGAGAAAGGCTACACTAAGTTCATAATTGAAGGGGAATCCAAATTAATAATTTAAAACATTAAGGATAATACTTTTGTACCTTGGGAGTTGAGAGATCTCATGGATGACTACAGAAAAATTCTCAAATCTTTTTAACATTATAAAATTTATCACTTGTATAGAGAAGGAAATTTTGTTGTGGATATTATGGCTAATGAGGGCCTTAAACATTATTTGTGGGCCTATTGGGAGTATTATTCACTGCCATGTCATATTAAGGATATAGTTAATAAGAAGAAATATGATGTAGAATGTAATCATATGTTGGAAGTATGATGGTGATGAATTTTGAAATTTCTTTTTTCATGTTGGGTCACATTATGCATATTCATGATTATAGGAAAAGGATAAATGTTATCGAGTTTATGATTATTATGGGTACTATTGGCTATATGGTTTGGGCTCTCCCTAATGATTATACTAGCATCCCCATTTCTTTTGTCAAAGTTTAAATGCATGATGAAAGGTGACATTAATAATAATTTATGGTTTGATGTTATCAGATGGTATGCTAATGTGAATGAAAAATTAATTGTCCCCGCTAACACCCATTTCAAATATCATTTGGAAACTAACCAAAATGACACTTCCCTTGTATTCTTAGCTTGTAACCTCCTATAGAATGACTACTAGCTTAATAACCATTTTAAAGCTTTGGATTTCATCATTTCCAAAAAGGACATGAGAAACACATGTGATATATATCTTCATGATCCTTCCAAATCTCTACTTCCTATCATAATTGATGGTGAGCTCAAATAGAAACTTCCCCAAATGAAAGCTCCTAGTTTTAACCTAAATACTGAAGAATTCACCCTTCCTGTGATTTCATTTTCTGATAGAAAAGGTTTAGGGGAAGATTACTTGCTTCTTCATAAATATTGTTTGGTTGGTGAAGATATTATAGGGGCCCCAAGAAATGGATTGAACCTAGGAATTATGACACCCTTAGGCAAAACAAAGAATTGTGGGGTATGTTCAAAAGGGCATGATTCACCCCTTTTTTTGAAGCCATGGAGGGGTATAATGAAATCCTCAGTTATAATTTTACGAATTCCTAGAGTGATGGAAAAGTCAAAGTTGGTAGGTTACAATTCACTATTACTCCAAAGTCCATTGCTCAAGCCACAAGGCTATAGTATGAAGGAAAAATGGTGGTGAAGAAGAGCATGGGAAATTACCAGGAGTTCATTGATAAATTATTCAAGGTGAAGGACAAAGAAAAGAGATTTCAAAATGGTTACTCGAGATTGAAGTTGTTGAATCATTATCATAATGTAAGTATTTTATCATGAAATATTTTACCCTAGAAGGGTGTTTCATTTTTGTTCACAATTATCATTTTCCCATCTTAAATCATGTCCACCATTTGGAAATGATTAAATTCCCCTTCTTCCTATATTAATCCCTTTAGAAAAGTATGAAAAATGGGGCTAATCCCCCCTTCACCAAGGTCTTATCAGGGCTATCTATACATATTCCTTTTCTACTACTCCACAAACTACCCATGTTGTTAATCTTCTTGAGAACCCTCAAAATCCTAGCACCTTTGTGCATATAGAGTTAATTGAAATCAAGCCCCATTCCCCTGAGATTTCTAATTAAAAAATAATAATAACCATTCTCCTATCATTGTTGAGCCTTCCCCAGAGGATCTCCTTAAAATTACTCCAGAGAAAAGAAAATTCTCTGGTTTGATTAAATGTTAGCGGGTTGAACCCAAAGAAACTAATTAGAAAAAACCCATAATCACCATTTCTGGACAGTAGCCCTCATTGTGGATTGGTTCCACCTAGAGGAAGGAGGTTGGTCTAACTTTCCAAAGCTACCTCCAAAGGGAAAGAAGTTGATAGAAAAGTAAAAAATTTAGCCAAGGGGGAGAGTCTTGACTCTTCAAAAGAAGAGTATGTCCTTGATAGCTTGGGTGAAATGGAGTTCTTGGAGGATGAGGATTTTGAGTATGAAGAAAATGAGGAGGAAATTGAAGAGTAGTAAGGGGATAAAAATGAGTCAGATGAAGACAAAGTGTACATCAAGGGTTATGAGCCTAAAGAAGAAAATGAAGTGGAGGAAAACAATGAAAATCTAACTATTGAGGAAGAGAATGAAAACCCTATTCACCACCCTCTAATTTATGAAAGCCCTATGGATGGGGTCGATATAATAATTTAAACCTTAAAATTGAAGCTCTCAAGGTCCAAATGGATAACTAGAAAAAAAAATTGAAGAGTTTAAAAGTTATAAGTGGTTCTAGATAATGGAAGGAGCCATAAAAAACCTATGTAGGGTGGTGGATGGTATAATGAAGAAGGTGATAATGTGAACTGTATTTGGTAAGGTAAAATCAAGAAACAATAGAAGAAAAAAGGGTCGAGGAATGATGTTGACAAGAATGAGAACAAGGAGCACAAGGACAACTGGACTTAAGCGATGGAAGGACTCCAAGGAAATTGGAGTCTTATTGAAGATTCTTAGTTTTTGTCTCTTTGATGTGGCTCTGGTTATTTTTATCTAGCATATGTTCCTTTTTTGTATGGCCTATAAAAATACTATTAAATAATTCATCTAGTTTCATATGTTAGTTTTCTTGGTTTTATGTAATACTCTATTGGACTTTAAGACTCTGATTACTAGATGGTGGTTTTGTTTGATCTATTATTGCATATTTTTTGTT